>CM032636.1:5206083-5383420 GCA_019097785.1 Fraxinus excelsior
ATACAGTCCACTCTAATCCATTGATCAAACTTTGAAGAGATTTCAGCTGGTTTCTCGCACTTTCCATCGATGAATCCCAATTTCAATTTCGCACCAAGTGCAATCTTAATCGATCGACTCCAACTTAGATAATTTTTACCTGTTAATGGATCCCCATTCCTGGATGATCTGATCCTTGTAGATCCAATGGATCTCCATTGCTGTAATCCTTCTCGATTGCTTCCTGTTCTGTGGGTAATTCTTGAGCTCGTTCACGAGCAATACCTGTGGCCATGATTGGTGAAGGATTATATGATTGAGCTCAGGATCTGGACTTCCCGTAGCTCTGATACCATGTAGAATTCTGGAATCAGAATTCGATCAAATTTATTTCATTCAAATCTATCTCAACATTATGGAAGCAAAGGCTTTTATACAAGTATTTAACCAATAGAAACATGACACCTGGATAACTAACTAACTAACTAAAATTAACAATGAAAGACACGTGAATGAGAGGTAAGAGAAACTGATGCAAAGATATAATTCTTCAATTTTCAGGCTTGATATTTCTATGATTTGATTTTGGGATGTGATGAAATTATATAAGCATAAAACTATCAAAATATAAATAATAAGTTTAAGAAAGAGAGATAGATTATAATTTTTTTGCTTTTTCAATCTATTCTTCTTCTTTCAAAATATGGTGATTGGAATTTGGAATAGCGGGGGGTTCACACGGATTTGAGAATTGGCGGAAGGGAAGTATAATTGAGTGGGAAACTGGAATTACGCAGATATTTTTTTTCATGTTAAAAACTTAAGATTGTTGGGTCTGGGTTAAAAATTATGGACTTTTTTTTTTTAATTTCTAAATTAAGGGTTCAGTGGGGGAAATTGTCCCCACGGGGCCCTTAATGAGTCTGCCCCTTATTATATCTCTCTAATATTTGAGTCCGACTATATCACATCACAATCTTTAATGAGATAATAAATCAGACTGCTCAATATTGTTCAAAGTGTTATTCTTTATCATGGTATCAGAGTACAATTCTGTCGAGCAATCAATTCTAGATCTTGAAACACTTAACCACTTATCCCTACCTCTTCGGTTGACTCCTTTCCAACAAAAGGAGTCACCATGGTAGCATGTACTGCTGCCACAACTACCATTCCTTCTTTCCCTCACATAACTGCTGATTCTCCTATCCATCACATTTTTCTTAATATCTCAGTTCAAGCTCCTTTCAAGCTCACTAATACTTATTATTCCTCTCGACACCTTCAATTTCATACCCTCTTCACTGTTTATGTGCTTATGGACTATGTTGATGGATCTATCATTGTCGGTCGACACCATGCAAATTAATGGTATCATCTCCTCAAATCCACCTTTACTTTTTCGATTAGACCCAATGATTATTAAAGCGATTACTTATTCATTATTCCCTAATATCATGGAAAATAATTGTTGGATATCATCATCTACAAATTCTTTTGCAGATTGATGAGGTGACAAAAGGAAAGGGAAGATTTTTTTTTTATTACGAGTAATGTTATTTAACCACATTAGAGTTACAACACCAGTTTAGACAACGTTAATGTGACATTAAATGATAGATATAATTAAATAAGTCATTTAATTCCACATTTCATTTAACATATCATCTAACGCCACCTAAATTGTGTTTATAACTCGGTAGGGCTACATAGCATTACTCTCTTACTATTTGGTTGGTGAGATTTTTATTTAATTAATCTCGCCACTTCATCTATTGATAATCAAATTTGTAAATTATGATGTACATGTAGCACGACCATAATATCATTCCGTCTATTGTTTCCTATGAAACTTCATGTGATGAATGGTCTACAATAGCAACAACTAAGCTTTGTGGTCAAATCATGCAACTCAAGAGCCAATTGTTTGCACTGACAAATTCTCTAATAGTATAATTGAAACCTACCAAGTGTTGAAGAGAAAAGCCAATGAGCTCACTCTCGTTGACTATCCTATTCACTACCAAAATCTTACTATTAAAAGAGTACAAACATATCCTCTGATGTTTGTGCTCGAGACAATCACCTTCGAAGACCTTCATGAGAAATTACTTAATTTTAAGGCTCATCTTCAATCCATAACCGACAAATAACTTCAACTTTCTACATTTGCTCATATTGCTAAAAAAAACCCGAGTAATTGGCAACAAATTGGACTACATCTACACTTCCCATATCTCTAGTTACTCTCGGGACAAATTATTAGCCATCTTAGTGTGACCACGGACAAATATTTGGCATCCACAGCCACTCGGCCAAGTGTTGTAGGCTACTTCTCCTTGGACTGTTTCACTTGCCGTCCCCCTCTTATTGTGCTCTAACTTCAGCCACGCTGAAAAGATCACATTGTGCACTTATTTGGGCACCTATGCTTGTTTTTTTATTGATATATTGAGCCGATATTTATTTAATTTCTATAAAGTATATTAATTGTGGGTAAAATCTCAACTTGAATGCAATTGACTTGAACGGGGCGTTTTGAGCTTAACTGTGATTGATTTGGAGCAAATTGAAGATTATTCAGAGTTTACGTGATCAATTAGAAGAATTGATAGATCATTATGAAGAAATTCATAAGTTTCGGGAGTTAAGCTCAACAATCAGAAGTTTGAGGACTACATTGTAAACTTGCAAAACTTCCACCAGATCAATTATTGATATTTTGGGATGAAGAGGATCAATTATGAAGATTCAAATATGAAAGACTAGAGGTGCAAATCAATAAGGAATCAAGCCAAACCAAGTGGAGAAGTCGAGGACCAAACCAAGGCAAAGTTATGACCTTGTGAAGATAATATATATATATACATACTCATAATTGATACCAGAGAGTCAAGGTTTTTGGTGTTGAAGCAAAGAAAAATATATGCTGAGTTACTTGAAGAAATTTGATACAAGAATCAATTTTGAATGTGGCAAGTGCAAATCATTATGCTGATTTAGTCTAGACTGCACATGACTTTGAAATGAAGATCAACCCCATCCTAGTCAAATAAGATAAAATTGTTCAAAAGGTAGAGTAGACTCGACTAGCTGCTATAAACAGTTAGTCACTCTTTATGGGAGATGACAATTTTGCTATGTAGAAAGAATTTTGGTAATAAAATAATGGTGGAATTTGATTTCTTGAACAAGTTAAAGATGCCAAAGATATTATGCTATGTAGAAAGAATTAACAATGTTTCCAAATACATTCCACTTTGGAAGTAAGATGTGGGAGCAAATTAGTTCAATTTCTTTATTAAAAATGGACTATTTTTTTTTTTTTCCTTCTTTGTGAATTGTTCTTTTAGTGTATAATTTTTCTAAAGTATTGTTTTTAATTTAAAAATAGAATAATTGTAACTTTACTCTATAAATAAGATAGTAACATATATGTTATCCTAACACATAATTTATAAAAACTCTTGGATTTTTAACAAAAAATTGAAATGACATTTTTAAATGAAAACGAGCGTTAAAATAATTATAAAAGGAGGTAAAACAATTATTTTGAGTAAAAAGAGGTATTTTTCATAAATTATATTAGAGTGTATTTTTATGTTATTTTTGGATAAAAATGTGGTGTTTGTTAACTTATTTCGTTAATTATTTTCTTACAAGAAAACCATTTAATCTCAGCCAAGCAAGATCTAATCAATAACAAGAAAAAATATAATAAAAACCCTCAAATTGAACACACCAACATTTCCTCTCTCGAGGATAAATAAACAATTCAAACATCATACGATTTAGACAGACAGTTGACATATAATGAGAGATAATAAGTGTAACTAATAATATTTTTGAGCTATTTCTTGTAGAAAAAAACCCAATTCTTGTGGTTTGGAGAACATAACCATATGATCTGAACCACAAATGGTTTTCACCACATCACATGGATTATTTTCTATCATCCACTTTTGAGAATCCTCCTTAATAAATTTATCTTCTTCACTTATTACATAAGCACGAGGAACTGAGCCATAATTTTTGGTTGAGAGGGCTGTTTCTTTCAGCATTTCTGCATCGTCATAGAGCCCTATGGGTCTCACCAAAAGGGTTGCAAGAGATAAGTCCTGTTTCAATTATAATTGGTTATCAGAAATTAATTTCAATTACTAAAATTATATGAACGTTAAATTGAATCGAATCATTAACAAGGAGTAGGCAGTTGGCATGTTCAATTGAACGTTAAATTATTGTCCACTGCTTTCTGATAACCACAAGATTTTCTTATCAGTAGTGAGAAGTTTTTATCTTTTCCACTGAGGACAGGAGATCATGACTATCACTTTGATTATCGAACATTTTTTGTTCCTAGTTATTGTGTCTACTTTACTAGTGTCTGTTGAATATTTAACGAAATGTCAACGCGCATTTCATGAAAAATCTTTCTTAATTGCATTATTTGAATCGTCCAAGTCTTCCTTTCTTCTTCCTATTATCTATTTATTTTTTATTTCCTTATACAAACGTATTTGAGAGCACCACTTGTCCATCAATACATATATTTTTTGCCTTGTTGGACAATAAAATACTGATCATTTTCCATTATTTGAATAACATGTAACGAAATGTCAACACGCATGTCATGAAAAATCTTTCTTAATTGCATTATTTGAATAACGCAGTGTCTAAAGTGAAATAAAATTTAGCCGTTGTTTAGTGGAGATTAAAATTAAAACTTTTTAGTGGATTTTGATAAAAAAATAATGAAATTCGTGGATGAAAAGTGGTAGATTTCAAGAAGAAAAATATATGATTAAAATTAATTATTGACTTTGATTTAAATTAAAATTTTAATTTTAATTTATATCAAACGTGGCTTGGAGTGCATATACTCACCTCAGGAGGGGAAAGTTGATACAAGACAGTGGACAAGAACTTGGAGCCAAAGACGAGAGAGGTTGGAGGTTTGTCCTTTCCATTACCGAATGAGATTTGACTGTCCATAAAAGTATGATCCATTTGTCGATTGCTCTGAATAATTTTAAATAATTATGGTTAATTTATTATCAAAGAATAAAAGGGATTATAAGTAAATTAGAAAGGTTGAAAAAAAAAATCCAAAATTCTCCCATCATGTTTTATCAAAAGCAGAGGTGGTCTCAGCAAAGGTAAAACACCAATTTGATTTTTTTTTTTTTTTTTTTTTTTGTGCGTGTAAGGTTTTTTAATTATATGAAAGAGACATTATTTTAAAATGTCGCAAATGACACCCAAAATTTCAAGGTCGCCACTGATCAAAAGTAAAATCTAGATCCTTAATCACAATATGGCTTAATTTTTAATGAAAACCGAAAAATTCAACACGATATGCAATAAAATTCCAATTGGGGATGGCTAGATTAAAATTCGTTGAAATAAAACATCAGTAAAATTATCATTGAAATTCCAATAATTTCTTTTCAAAGGACAGATTAATAATTTTTCTTATTTAAATATAGATCTTACTAAAGAAAAAAAACACAGATAAGTAGCTTGCCATTAATTACCTCTTGAATAATGGTAGGAACACTAAGGTGAGGAGCAGGCATGAAGGCCGTGACAAAAATAGCAACAGAAATTTTCTGAGGGAACATTTCCATAGCAACAGAAATGGAAATGCCACCCATGCTATGGCCTACTAGAACCACCGTATCATCTGGTGGCAAAGACGCCATAAATTCGATCAGTGGCTTGCAATAGTCGGAGAAAGAGCTGAGCTCCTCCACTTGTGTGGGATGAACTCCGGCAGCCGCCATGTCGAGGGCGGTGACATGGTGGCCTTCAGCACGCAGCAGTGTTGCAACTTTGTACCAACTCCATGCCCCATGGCATGCTCCATGAACCAGCACGAAGTGCTTCTTTTTTAGGGTCTTCTCCATTCCATTATTACTCGTACTCTTCATTTTGGTCATGTTTTATGATGAAGTGTTTGTTTGGGACAATTACATAATGGTTATATATAATGCAAGTTGATGTTTCCACTAATGAAGCTTGTTACTTCACCTAAGTATTTTTTAAAAAAAAACTTAAGTATAAAAATAAAATAAGGGGATAAAATAAAGACTTGTTGTGTACTCGTATTTTATTTATTTATTTATTTTTTTAAGTAGACCTAGAGTTTTTTATAAGCAACTACTCGTTGAATAATAATCATGTTGACTCAGAGCTTATATATGAGCGATTATTTAAAAAGTAATTTTTTGAAAACATGTATTGATAAAATGTATGTAAAAGTTATGAGAAAATGTGAAAAATGATTTTTTTTTTTAAATATATAGTTGAAAATGAATATAGAGAAAAGTAATTTTCGTAAACTCACTTATACACAAGCTCTTAAATGAATAAATATGATTTTCTCTATCAAGTTTTGACGGGAGAAAATAAAATTCAAATTTTTTGTAACATTTTAAATCATAAGAGTACAAGTTAAAAGAGGAGTTTCACTTCACACGTATTTATTAAAGAAAAATGCTATTCATCCCCAGTGGGGATGCATCCCCAGTCTATGTGACTTTAAATGATTGGTTAAATTATAGGTGAAATTAAATGACTTATTTAATTTCACCTATCATTTAATGCCACATTAACGCCACATAGACTGGGGATGCATCCCCAGTGGGGATGAATAGCATTGCTCTTAATTAAATGTTGTCTTAAGCAAATCTATTCTCTCCATGCTAGATTAATTTTATCCAAAAGTCCGATATTTAACAATTTTTCATTTTCTTCAACAAAGTGAAAGAATAGAAAACATAACTATGTCCTTATTTGAAAGTGATTACATGGAAATATTTTTTTCTACACTTATTTTTAAGCGCACTCTTCAAAATAAATAAATAAATTATTTTCACATTTTCTTATAACTTTTTCGTACTTTTTTTGCACATTCTCCAAACAAAACACAACAAAAATCATTTTTCAAATATTTTTTTTTCCACTCGAGGACTTAAAATTTTTCAAGACGAATTTTGGGTTGACTGTAATTCTTTTTCAGTAGTCCGCCAATTTATATTAAAAGATCTAAAACAACTAATAAACAAAATTAACTCATTCACAACTTAATGTTAGGATCCGTTTGATTGCAAGGGTGGAAACTGGGTGGAAAGAAAATGTTTTGTAGGGAAAAGATTTTCCTAGATAATGTATTACAGGGAATTGTAATTAAGTGTGTTTGATTGTTATAATTTTTCATGGAAAATGCTGAAAGTTTGGAGTACGTTTGACTTCCTTTTTTTATTAAAATTGTCTATTAAAGTGATAATATTTTCTACTATTGGGTCTAGAATTTGTTCCAATTGTCAAAAATAAAAAAATAAAAAAATTTGAAAAAAAAAATAAGCATACCGAATATCATTCGTTTGGCTTTGTTTTGCATAGAAATTGTCAACAAAAGTGAAATTTTTTTTACAATGGTTGATAGAATTTGTTGCCATTACTAAAAAAAATGAAAAAAAAAAAAAAGTGGAAATTGCTTTCCCACCAAATAGGTAGGAAAACAAAATAAAAAAAGTGTGCATCAAATGGTTATACTTAGAAAAAGGTGGAAAACGTTTTTAATGGAAAAATTTACCTATCAAACAGCTTTTTAAGGGTGGAAAAGGAAAATGTTTTCATTTTCCATGGAAAACTAATACTATCAAACAGAGCCTTATTGTGATTGTGGTCTTGTTGAGTCTAGTTCATTAACGATTGTTTCAGGTGGGCGTTCATCATGTTTTGGTTCCTTCAAGATTGTTAATTGTCTAGTCTAATCCAAAATTTACAAGTTCTTACCGCTTTGATACTAACTTTTGAGCTATAGGACTGTGAGAAACTTAACAATTGGCAACGAACATCTAATGACAGATTGTTTGTGACAAAATACGATAACGTTGGGGAAAAAAGAACATTAGAGCAAAATCAAGGTTGTTTTTGTTTATAGGGGCGGCCAGCCGGCTAATCCTAAATTGTGCATCAAATACATGAATGAATGACAAATGTTAGCTTTTATCACTCAAGTGTCTCGCCTGTGATGCCGCCGGCACCTGTTTTTTTAACTTTCAACACATGTTTACTTTTAAGTGCATGTTGTCAAGCTTATATTAAATCTTATTATAAGTAGCTTATAATTTAACTTATGATGGTTAGAGTAAGTTGGTTTGAGTAACTTTGACAAATTATGTAAGTGGGATTCATTAGTCGAATATGGGAGTTCTTTGATCTTTCAAACATGTTCTACTATGTGAGTAGATCGCCGTATTATAATTAGTTGCTCAAAATAAATTTCGGATGAACGAAAAACTAAGATCAAAATGAGCCAAATTTTTATGAAACTGAAAATAATTGGAGTTGAAATTTGGTGGGAAAATAAAAAATCATTTATGAAACTAGAAGCCAAATTTTTAGTTCAATAAGTAGCTCAAGCTTAACACTTGAGTTTGGCTTTCAAGGAGTACTACTAGTATTTTAGAGGAGGAGGACCCGCATGTTAGTAGGGTCAGCTAAGGACCAAAAGTACGCGATGCCGCCTACAAAGCCGGGTTGGGGCTCAGGCATAGACATGGGTTGTGGTTTATGGGTTATGCGCAAGTTGATATATTATTTTTTGGACAAAAATAATATTCGTAAACAATTATTTATTAAGTAATGATATTAATTCCCATTGAAGTTAAAATCCTAGTTTAGGTGACGTTAATGTGAGAATAAATGATAGATAAAATTAAATAAATCATTTAATTTCACTTTTCATTTAACCTTTCATTTGGAGCCATCTAAACTGAGGTTGTAATCCTAGCATTATTCTTATTTATTTCCTAACTAGGTGCAAGCAACGTACAATGCACGTTTGCTTAGTTTATATTTAATAGTTTTGTTTAAGAATTAATTTGTTATTAATAAAGATGTAATTTTTTTGGTTAATTAAATAATTAATGATGTAATGTTTATGTAATTGATAAATAATTAAATAAATTGCTTCTCTCTGTCATCTCCAACTCAAAATCACAAACAGAAAACTCAAGGTATGTTAAGGGGTAAGAAGATGAGTTTACTTAAACTTTTTGCATGGCTTAAGTCTTTACTCTTTTTTAAGTAATAATGCAATTCATTTTATCGCTAAAGTATAATATGTATTACGATAATATATGTATATCATGTGTTAGACTTAGTATTGGTAAGTGACGGGTAAATTTTCGAGGATGAAAATATTTTAAGGTGGTAAGAATGTAATACTCCGAAAATTTTCATAAAATATAATTCAATTTTTATATACTATATTTTAATATTTTGAAAGTTAGAGACTAAATGATACATTTATCAAATTATATTTTATTTGTGTCAAATGTTTAGATATTGATGGAGTTATCGTAAATATATGAATATTGGTCTCGTTGGATAAATCGTAATTAGATACATAAATCAGATTCGAAAAAAAATCGATTCGGATAAATTAGCTCCAAGATATTTTAGTTGAAGGAATTATCAAAAGCTAATTTATTTTTATTATTATTTAATTATAATTTTGAAAGTAAGGGGTGGTGAAAAAAGATTTTCCGTTAAAACAAGAAATTCCATTAGTTTTTCCGTTGAAACAAGAAATTTCGTTAGTTTTTCCGTTAAATCAAGAAATTCCGTTAGTTTTTCCGTTAAACCAATTTCCTAATACATAAGTGGCGTAGTCTAGAGTGTGCCACATGGCAACGATTGGTAGAACTCCAAACAAACGGATCCGATTGAACCAGGGTTGTCCAAATGATTATGTCTTTTGAGATATAACTTTTTAGCAAATGTATCTTTTGGAAGACAACTCTTCAACTTCTATGTATAAGCCCCATTTCCTAATCTATGTATAAGCCCCATTTCCTAATTTCTTTCCTATCAATATTCTACTGCACTATAATAGCATATTTTTTTCTACACTATCCTGTCTTTTGCATTTCAGTCCCAAAATTTTATTTTGCATATTTTTAGACAAGAATAAAGTTGGTTGTACATGGACCCTGTACCACCAGGGGCATCCCTATAGGTGGGTTGAGGGGGGGGGGGGGGCTTGCATGTGGCCCTGTACCACTAGTAAAGTCCCTTTTAACAAAATCTATTCTCAAAAAATTTGTACCAAAACATGTGTTAAAATTCATGCTCTAGTCTTCAATATTATAATCTTGCATGACAATATCAAGCTCTTGATTCTAGAATTAGTTCTGCATATGCATCTGTTTTTATAATTGTTAAAGTAAGTGCATGTATTTTGCACATAAATTCAAAATATTTTCTATTTTTTAACTATATCCTTCAGAAGATCATTATTCAAAACTCTATTTTCTTAAAATAATGGTCATCAAACGGGGCTAAATTTAGTTTGCATACGTCTTTTAATCCAATTTGTCTACAGTTCTAGATAATATACATAACTTTTATCATTTTTGTTAAGCTATTCATCTTTTATCGTAATACATTAATTAGGCAATAAGTTCGTTTGTGCATACTTTGTGTTTTATGCTATTGTAGTATCATCATTTGATAAATTTTATTGATCCTGGTAATTGTCAACAGTTTTTCATCTTATAATTTGTACACTGCGAAATTAATATAGCTAAGCTTATTACTTTTATGAGCGATTCTGAAATAGTTCTATTAGCGATAAATTCCGCATTAAATAAATATGAAATATTAATAAATGGTTTTGAGCTACTCGTCTTAAGATAAAACATCTATTCTTTATATGATATCAAAGTTCATTAAGCTTAAATGACCAATTCAATCCAAGTAAAACTCAAATTAGCAAACGAATTTCAAGATTGATATGCACAATGAGCCACCATCTTCTAGGAGTATTTTAATTAAGGAATAAATTACAATGAACAAAATGAATATATTAATCAATGGTTTCAACTACTCTTCCTAATAAAATCGATCTTTTAAGATGGAATCTCAAATCTTAATACTTTTATGATGAAATTTACTTATAACATAAAGTGTTTGTATTTATATATTCCATTTTTTCTTGATTACATTGTGGCATCTACTTCTATAACAGTTGTGTGCTTTACCAATACTCATAGGCCCACAGGGAGAAGCTCAAGACACACGAGAGTGAACTTCAAGAGATGAAAAGAATAAGCCCATATTTGGTAGAGATTAAAATTTATATTTAAATTTAAATTAAAGTCAACAAGTAATCATAACCACATATTTCAAAGGATCCACAATTTTTCAATCACACATTTCATCAATTTTTATCAAAATCTTACTAAAAAATTAATTTTAATCTCCATCGTTTGACTTTAATCACCACCCATTTTAATCATACATTTCCAAACCACATATTTATGTTAAGAAATATATGGTTATTTTGTTTTTATTGTTTATTAAGTGTGGAATAATATTTTTATTTTCCTTTGTTTAACGTATATATAGTTTCTTTATGTTTATGTTAAAACTTACTTTTTGTACTCAATTTTTCATTATGCAGAATCAATGAAACTCTATTCTCTTTTTTTCTTTATTTTCTTTGGATCGTTTAACATGGTATCAGAGTTAAGTTTCAAGGGGACTAGGCTTAATCTCCAACACAACTTTTAGAAAAGAGACGATTTCGAGAGATTTCTTTCAGTTTCTGCAATTTAGTATTTCGTTTTTTTTTTAAATTTGCTTTTTTCTTTATTTTTTTTATTATAGCTATTGAAAGAGACGATTCACTTCAATTTGTGAGTGTGAGGTTGGATGGAAAGAATTATTCGTATTGAAGTTACGTGATAAGAAATTTTTTTAAGGATAAAAAGATGTGGGGATACGTTAGTGGAACTTCTGTGAAACCTAAGAATACTAATGAGAGTTATGTTGCTTCGATAGATGCTTGGAAAGCAAACAATGTAAAAATTATTACTTGAATTAACAATTTTATTGAGCATTCCATAGATAGAGAGTTGGCGAAGTATGAGACATCAAAGGAGGTTTGGGATCATATGCAAATGTTATTCACTCAATCAAATTTTGCAAAGCAGTATCAATTGGAGAATGACATATAAGCTCTTCAGTAGAAGAATAATGAGTATTTAAGAGTTTTATTCTGCTATGACAGATTTTTGGGATCAATTGGCTCTTATAGAATCAAAAGAATTAAAGGCATGTAGTGCATATATTGTCATAGAGAGAAGCAACGGTTGGTACAGTTTTAACTGCACTTCGCAGTAATTTTGAAGGACTTAGAAGTTCAATTTTACATCGTTCTCTACTTCCTTTTGTTAACTCAGTTGTTAGTGAGTTATTGACTAAAGAAATACATCTTAAGTCTTATTCTGAAAAGGAAATCCTTTCTACTTCTAATCCTTTTGTGTTAGCAGTGCCTTCTAAGCCACTCTCTAATAATTAGTATAAGTTTTACGTAAGGGCTGCCCCTGATGAATGCAGTTTCTGTAAGCAGAAAGGTCATTGGAAGGCTCATTGTCCTAAGTTGAGACAGTAGAATATATCACAACAACAATTTCAAACTTGGAAGCTTGGCAACTAGTCATAATCGAATGCTTATAGACCACCATAGGGCTATAGATGACCACAGGGCTATAAACCACCATAGTCTAATCTGTAGTAATAGTTTCATCAGGTCCCTTCATTGATCCTAGTACTATGGCTGAGCAATTTCAGAAGTTTCTCTTTTTACAACATGAAGCTATGTCTGCTTCTTCTTCCGTAGTTCATTTGCCTCATAGTTCTTCATGTATGTCACATTCTGTATGTGTCTAGAATTTTGGAGTTTCACATCATATGTCTCTAGATTCTTTATCTTTTAATTCTATGTCTCCTCCGTCTTCTATCCCTATCATGACTACTGATGGCACTCATATACCTTTAGTAGATGTTGGTTCTGTTGTCATACATCACTTGTCTCTCTTTAAAGTTTATCATATTCCGAAACTCACATTAAATCTTACTTTTATTGGTCAGTTATGTGATTCTGGTAATTTAGTCACATTTTCCTATTCTTCTTATGTGCATGATCTGCAGTCTCAGAAGCTGATTGGGACAGACCGTAGGAATGGTAGACTATATATTTTGGATGAGTTAAAAGTGCTATTTGCTGCTACTACTAGTGTTGATTTGTCTTCTTTTCGTTTGAGTTCTTCTTCTTCTAGTTTTTATTTATGGCATTCTCGCCTAGGTCATGTTTCATCTTCTAGTTTAAGATGTTTGACTCCTACATGGGCTTTAAGAAATTTGCAACCATGTGATATTTCTGATTGTAGTGGATGTAAACTGGCAAGATTTTCAGCTTTACCTTTTAATCGAAATATTTCTGCTTCTTTTTGTCCATTTGATCTAATTTATTCTGATGTATGGGGGCCTTCTTCTGTTACCACAAAAGGAGGATCTCAATATTGTATTTCTTTTATTGATGACCATACTCATTATTGTTGGATTTATTTAATGAAACGTTGTTCTGAATTCTTTGAGATATACTCAACATTTTGTGCTCTTGTCAAAACTCAACATTCTGCTATTATCAAATGTTTTAGGTGTGATTTGGGTGGGAATACACTTCTAATAAATTTTGTAAGCTGTTTGTCTTATATGGAACTATTTACCAAACTTCGTGTACAAATACTCCTGAGCGAAATGATGTTGCTAAAAGAAAATATAGGCACATTGTTAAAACTGTCCGTTCTCTCTTGTTGTTTGCTTCTACTCCTAATGTGTTTTTGGATGAAGCTGTTCTTATTGTTGTAAGTTTGATTAATACAATTCCATCTTCTCATATTTCAAGTTTTTCTTCTTTCGAAAAGTTGTATGGGTATGCCCCTGATTATTCTTTTTTCTTTAGTTTTTGGTTGTACTTGTTTCATTCTTCGTCCTCATGTAGAACGCAGCAAATTGTTATCTCGATATACTGTTTGTATTTTTCTTAGTTATGGTGAAAGTAAAAAGGGGTATCGTTGTTTTGATCCAATAACTCAGAAATTTTATGTATCTCGTCATGTTGTTTTTCTCAAGCATATACCTTTCTTTTTTATTCCATCAACTACTCATAGTTTGACTAGATCTGATCTCATTCGTATAAATCCTTTTACTGACGATTCTAATAGTTTGTCATCTCATGCTCCTAGTACTTCAAATACCCCTTCTCATGTTCTTACCCCGTTATCTTTACAACCAATTCGTACTGATCATTCTGCAGGTACGACACTTTACTATCCGGTACACCTGAAGGTCCTTTTTTTCCTATGGTCCCTCAAGCTCCGTCTGAGATTGTAGATCCACCTCTAGTCAATCCATACGCATTCGTAAGTTTACAAAGTTACCAAATTTTGTTTATTCTTGTTATTCTTCAATTTTTACTTCCTTTTTACTTCTATTTATTCTCTCTGAGCCATCTTCCTATAAAAAGGCAATTTTTTTATCCTCTTGGACAGCAAGCTATGGATGAGGCTTTGTATAAGATTGGTACTTGGGATTTGGTTCATCTACCTCCTGATAAGAGTGTTGTGGGTTATCTTTGGGTGTATAAGATCAAAACTAATTTTGATAGATCAAATGAACGATACAAAGCTAGGTTGGTTGCAAAATGGTACTCTCAACAATAGGGTATGAATTTTGAGGAGACATTTACTCCTGTTGCAAAAATGATTGCTATTCGTACTCTTATTGCAGTAGTTTCAGTTCATCAATAGCGTATCTCTCAACTTAATGTTAAAAATACCTTCTTGAATAGAGATTTTCAAGAAGAAGTTTATATGGCGCCTCATCATGATGTTTCACATGATTCTAAATATGTTTGCAAGTTCAAGAAAGCATTTTATGCACCTCGTGCTTAGTTTGAGAAATTTTTTGTTGTGATCTCTTCCCTTAGATTTACTTCTAATAGTTATGATTCTGTTTTTTTTTGTTAAGTGCACTGATGCGGGTCGTATCATTCTATCTTTATATGTTGATGACATGATTATTTCTGGTGATGATATTAATGGTATTTCAATTTTGAAGACAAAGTTAGCTAGACAATTGGAAATGAAGGATTTGGGTTCTCTACGATATTTCTTGGGTATTGAGGTAGCTTGCTCACCCAGAGGTTATCTTTTTTCTCAGTCAAAATATGTTGCAAATATTATTGAGCGAGCTAGACTTATTGATAATAAGATTGTTGATACTTCCATTGAGATTAACACAAAGTATTCTTCTTCTGATAGTTTATCTTTGTCAGATCTTACTTTATATCGTACTATTGTTGGGAGGTTGGTATATCTCGCTATTACTCGTCCAGATATTGTATATGATGTTCATATTGTTAGTCAGTTTGTTGCTTCTCCTACTACAATTTATTATACAGCTATTTTTCGTATTTTACAGTATCTTCGGGGTACAATATTTCAGAGTCTTTTACTTCCATCCACCTCCTCCTTGGAGCTGCGTGTATACTCTGATGTTGATGATGACAGTGATCCCACAAATCATAAGTCTGTTATTGATTTCTGTATCTTTTTGGGTGATTCTCTTATTTCTTGAAAGAGCAAGAAATAATCTATTGTTTCTCAATATTCAACCGAAGTAGAACATCGTGTTATGACATCTACTATCAAAGAGATTGTTTGGTTACATTGGTTACTTTCAGATATGAGAGTTTTTCTTTTTCATTCCACTCTTATGTATTGCGACAATCAGAATTCTATTCATATTGCTTACAACTCGATTTTTCATGAACGAACTAAGCACATTGAGATCGATTGTCACCATACTCGTCATCATCTCAAGCATGACACAATTACTTTGTCATTTGTTTCTTTTTCTTTGCAGCTTGCAGATTTCTTTACCAAGTTGCATTGTATTTCCCGTTTTCATTTTCTAGTTGACAAACTCTCAATATATGTAGCTACAGCATCGTGAGTTTGAGGGGAGATGTTAAGAAATATGTGATTATTTTGTTTTTATTGTTTATTAAGGGTAGAATAATCTTTTTAATTTTTTTTGTTTAGCCTATATATAGTTTCTTTATGTTTATGTTAAAACTTACTTTTTGTACTCAATTTTTCATTATACAGAATTAATGAAACCATAGCCTCATTTTTTCTTTATTTTCTTTGAATTGTTTTACAATTTCAACGGATCTGTTTACTTCCAACTAGGGTTAAAAATGGATCGGACATGGATCGGATCTGCCTATATTTGATCCGATAAGAAAATTATTCGATCTGATCTGATCCAATAATCCAACGGATATTTAATTGTTAAATCTATATCCGATTTGTTATGTTATCGAATATCCGACCCGAAATTAATAAACATTAGGAAAAATAACGACATTATGTTCTTTAAAAATTTTGAGCTAACTTGAGGCCCACTTGGTTTTACTAGCAATCTCAATATTGACTTCTATCATCATGATGTTCCTTTTTAAATGAGAGATCATCTTCTAGTTTTTTATTGACATTCGATGTGGGATAAAATAAAATTGAATTTCAATTATAAATATAAATATTTTATTTCATTATTTTCATTAACAAATCAAATTATTTGTTACATATTAATTATTAGTTTTTGAAATTGTAAAATAGATTACAATAATAAATTTAATTAAGAAAAATATAGATATTTATTTACTTTAAATTAGTAAACTAAAATTTAAAAAAAAAAAATCTATTTTTTTTATAATATTTTACATTTATGTGTATAGTTATTTATTCAATTTGACAACCGGTTCGATATTGATTCGATCCCGGGCCGATTTTTAAAACATTGGTTGAAATCAACTTTTTTTTTTCAAATTTTCCAATTCTTAAAATTATAAAATTATAAAATTTTTTATGTTTTCTATTTGATTACTTTTTTTATTCTAAATTTATTTATTTTAGTGACAAATAATATGCCATAAAAAATATTTTAATGACTCAATTATTTATAAAAAATTAGATCCGATTGACATATATCCATATTTGATCAATTTAGTTAATAGATTATCGAATTCGGATCTTAATCGGGTTATTGGACTGAGACCTAAATCCATCTCCCATTAATTTAATCGGATTTGGATCGAATTCGGACCAAAATCAAATCCATTGACAGCCCTATTTCCAACAACTCGTTTAAGGGATTTATAGATTTTAGAACTCGTTTATATGTCATGAATTGTAACCGTCTAGCATCAATTCATCGTGGAAGCACCTTGACCAAGAAGAGAACTTAACCATGGAATAAAGATTTTATCGCGGCCATTTCACCCTTCAACTGGTTATATATGAGTCAAATTACAAATTCGCTCGAGTAATATACTGTATATTAAAAGGGGGTTGAGGCGAAATTTTGAATATCCAATTTACCATTACATATTTAGTTATCTACCAAACATATCCTTATTTAATTTAATTTTAGTTTTGTTAATAATTAATTAATAACTTTAATTCCTTATATATTTAGCTATATGCCCAATATACCCTTATTTAATTTTATTTTTGTTCATAATTAATTAATAACATTAATTCAATTTATTCAACATGAAATTTAAAAAAAAAAATCATTTTCTTTTCCATTTGTCAATAATTCACTAAATTAGTCTTTTAATATTATATTTATTTTTATTAATAACTTTTATTATAAAAATACAATTTAAATTTCTTCCCTCGGTTGAATTAGTTAGTTTTAAAAAATAAATTTCATATTCGGTTATTTAAATGACAGTTTCATTTGGTTGTTTCACTTATATCCTAACATCTTAATAATGTATTGAATGCAATGAAGTTAATGCATACAGAATGTTACTATGTAATTTGATAATATTTTATTTTATGTTATATTTATCCTTATTTAAAGGTTGTTTTAATTTGTAGTTTTACATGTGAATCCTCATGATATCCAAGTTTAGATAAAAAAAAAAATGGAATATCAAATGATTGGATAATTGTATTCCCATTAAAAAATTTATTAGCTTCACAACATTATATATGCAATAAAACATTTATAATCTTTGCTCATTTTCACACTTAAGTCATCAATTATTTTTCAATATATTCTTATTTATATCAAACTAAAAAATTATTATAACATTATAACATGTGTTGAAATTTTAAACCATCCACACAATATTAACCGATTTTCAGTATACAGAGTGAATGTATGACGAAGGAAGATGGAGATAGTTTGTTGAGACTATCTTTCAAAATTTCCTACCAATGAAGAGTATGTGAAAGGAATTGAGAGATTTATTTTTATAATTAATAATTAATGTAAATAAATGAGAGGGGAGATGTAAGATTGCTTTGTGTTAGTACATACACTATGTAATAAACATAATTAAGATCATTATAACTATAAAAAAACATTTCTCATTCTATGACTATTGTCAATTAAAACAATTTGTTATGGGTTAGAGCTTTTCAAATCTCGAAAATGGTCTAGATGATGATTATGTATGTGAATGTATTCATGTTGCGCGGAAAAGTCGATTTGTGTGAGACAAATTCTACAAAAAAAAGGACAGTTGTTTTGATCTTTGACGAAATTTTTTATTATGCTAAAAAGATAACGTAATTATTTTCACTCTATTTTTATTTTTTAATTCTTTTAGTAATAGCCACCTAAATGATGAACATAAGATGTTTATAAGTTGATGAGTATTGTGATTTTTTTTTTTAGTTAAGCTTGGTCTGTATTTCAATTTAATTTCTAATATTATGGATTTAATTGTGTGAAGTTTCTATTTTAAATTTATCTATTACCACGAATCATTTTAATTGTATATATGATATAATAATTACTTTAAGGAGAGATGATGTGACATTAGTATATGCACAATTATATTGAATCTTGACATTTAGGATTTTGTTGAAACATGAACAATAGCAACTTTTGCGTTGGTCTTTGATTGATTTTTTTTTTTTTTTTTTTTTTCATATTTATCCAATTTTGGGTATTAAATTTTTTTCGAAGTATTAATTATAATTAGCATATGTCGCTGCATCATATTAGCATCCGAGCAAAATTACACTCTCGATAAAGACGTGTTATATGATATTATATTTCTATGATATATCGTATATTTTCTATATGATTTTTTCAATATTGATAAATAAATTACTAAATTCACTTATAAATACCTTGTTGTTTTGTATGCTAGAAACATCACAGACACACTATCGTCGAAAGCATTAAATGAAATGAGGTCTAATTCATCAATAGATAAAAAATAATGAATCAGGTCACCAGTTTAATTTGAAAAATATTAACTTTTTTCGTTTTGTTAATTATTAATTTATATTTTTGTTGTCATATCTTAAATTTATTTTCATATTTGTAGGATTGATAGCACCAAACAAAGATTGTAATTACATCTGTATAAGACAACTCAATACATTTGTAGAAAGATGTAATATAAATGTATGCACACATCAAAATGTTCCATTGAAATCTACAACAATAAGAATGACCCTGTTGAAATTTTAAATTTTTTTTTTTTTTTGAGAATTATATAATGTCAGAATTCGTCAAAACTTTTCTTAAATAAGTTTCAATACTAGACTAATAGATTATTATTTTTATCATGAAAGTAATTTCTTAAGCTACGCTGTTTAAGGTCGACACAAGCGAAAAGTACTTTCCATGCTCAAGAAATAAAAAATATTCTGACTTTGAAATGGAATATGACAACTTTCAATTCACTGTTCCTATGTAATAATTTTAAAACAAAACACTTGTATTATGTACTTGGATCGTTTACTGCGATCTAAACGTATAAACGGAAATAACTATCGACTCTATAATAAAAACGATCTTTACTTCCTCTAATCAATTCAAACTAATCTCGACACCCAAGTTTGTTGACGTTAAAAATTGTTAAAACTTTTAGGTTAATAGTTGAGTCACGAAGAAAACCTTTTTCAAAATAAGGAACATGCAAGTCTACTTGGATGACCTTTCGTAAAGATAAAATTGAATTGTCGACCACACTTGGTGATTAAGTTAGGATCTGACCGTGATAAATTGAAGGGTCAAATGGACAACAATTGTATGCTTGTGAAATAAGAGAGTGTCTCACCTCAAATATGGTGACGTAAAAGGGGGTAAATTTTGAAAACTATGCCCCCATTGAGTCTTATATTTACATCTTAAAATGTCAATGTTGATAAAAGGGTAGTGAAATCCTTATACGTTATCTTGTTAAAATCTTTAATCGATGTGTGGATTTTATTACTAATGTACACTCCAGAACATCGACTCCCTCGAGCACATCAATCTTGGATTTTGCTGTCATATGGAGTCTCGTAGTTTTATCAAAAAAGGGTAGCATTCTTAATTGTAGTTGAAATTGGTGTGAGATTTCACTCTTAACAAGTCCTAGATGTGAAGTTCCTGTTTTTTGTTCTTTTTAATGGGAATCTCATGGTTTGCAAAAACTAGTTCTATAAAGCCAATAAAAAGACCAATATTAATTAAAAATAAATCATCTCGACATCTACATTTCTCCATAAAGATCCCACAACATAAATAGAATCTTGCAACGTGACCAAAACCCATTTGTCGAAGATATCAATATGGGCGTGCAACTATAATCAAGGTGTTTTCTACCCACACAAGCTACACCTTTCGGGCTCAAAACAAAGTCTAGACATTTACTATTATAGTTCACCCAGGTTGGATATTTTATTCAGCAAAATGATCTTTCTGATGCAAAAGGATCCTTTTTCAATGGCAACTGCGGAGTGGTACTGCTATGATCTACACTCTTATCACATCGTATTAATATTACTTCATATTTTTTTGATAACCGTGAATGTCTTGGGCCAACTTGCGCGCACCTCGATTAATCTGGCCACGAGGGCCTGGAGTTTACGGTCGAGTACTCACCTCAGTAATGACTCGAACTGGTGACTGTTGGAAAGCAAACACAAGACTTGACCAATTGAGCAACCCATTATCAGGGTTATTTGAGGAAAGAAGAAAAATGTTTAGAAGTTTAAAGAAAACAAACAGAATTGAGTTTTATTTCCAACTTCTGATACCCATACGAGCAGGATCAAGCCTCCTTTTATAGAGGAAAAGGTCATTAAACCAAGACAAAACATCATAGAGATGTTCGGTACAATATTGGACAACAAAAGAAAAAGACCCTTACTGCTAGTACCCTAAAAAATCTTTTTGTTTATTTTAAATCGATATGTGAAGAAAAGATCCCTAACCCAAAGGGGAGACCATGAAAGAAAAGTAAACAGTCCAGTCATATGACCAAACACGATTTGTTTTGGTGGTTTAGGACTCAAAACCTTGCTTGCTACATGCCTAGCGAACAATGCTGCATCAGTCGATTTTCCAACTTGAGAAGCTCTTGCTCTCTCATTTATAGATTCATTAAAATCCTTATAAACTTTCCAATCATAGTTTTTCAATTTCTCTATGTTATTTCTCCCAAGATTCGACCTGATTGCCCCTGGAACCACAAGTATCACGTCTATCTCAAACGGCCTAAGCTCAACCCGAAGAGTGTCGGAAATCGCATGTACCGCCGCCTTACTAGTGCAATACGCCCCGGTCCAAGGTGTCGGCACCCTCCCAACAACACTCCCAATGTTTACAATGCTTCCACTCCGTTGCGCGACCATGTGTGGAACAACCTGTTGGATCATCCTCAATTGCCCCAAAGTGTTGATTTCATAAGTCCTTCGTATAACATCCAATGGAAGCTCAGCCAAAGGGCCGGTACTTCCGATCCCAGCATTGTTGATCAATATATCTATCCTCCCACGCCGGGACATCACAGTATTTATAGCGCTCGTTACACTTTCATCCGATGAGACATCCAGCTCTAATGTCTCGATTTTCTCGGAATGCAAATCTTCGAGGTCCCGCATTCGTTGGGGGATGTCGGATGCGAAAACATGGCAGTTTTTCTCAGCAAAAGCCTTGCAATACTCATAACCAATGCCACCTTTTGCACACCCTGTAACAAAAACTACCTTCTGATTGCTCATATTTCTCTCTTACAAGTACTAGGTTTCTTTCTAAACTTTCATAAATAGGTGTAAAACGTTATTGTGTGGCTTTTCCTTTTGCCGTTGATTTTTTCTTGTGGGCACCTATTTTTATATAAATGTAGTGCTTATGTTGTGGTTGTATTATTATATATATAAATAGGTAAGGAATAGACGAGGAATAATACAAAAGGAGAATAGAAACCCGCAAGGCATGGAAATCAGGGTTAGGAAATCTGTAGTGTGTTTCGATGATGTCAAGGCATATTCCGAATCAATAAGGATTTAGTTGCTTTAGATAATGTCATAATCATTCTCAACGAGTCCATAAAAAGTTGTCTCATTCTTTCTTTCATTGATCGAGCCCGACAAAGAAAAAATGATCATGAACGACTGATCCTATGATATCAAGAGTAAATTGCGGTAAACATCACCAACTTTTCCATTCTTTTGCACTTTCATCTCCTACCTTGTTATTTTTCAACGTCCATGTCCCCAAGCTTTGATAAATTGGCGGCATTCATGATAATGGATTCTGGAAGATAGGAACACAATGTTGAGGAAAAAAAAAAAGGTTAAAGAGTAAAAGAGCAAAAGAATGAAAAGATTTCGGACGTTTGCTACAGTTTACCCAATTTTCAATTAACTGAGTCGACTTAGCCCCCGTTTGGCCCCCATTTTTTCCCATTATATTACATTAATTTTTTCTGTTTTCATTTCAACCACACATTCATCAAATAAAATAAAACTTTTCATTACTTTTCTACTACGTATTTTTCCATCGATCACTATTACAAAAAATTTCAACACCCCAAAATGAGGGCCAAACAGGGGCTTAATAAATATTGAATGATTCACATCTCAAGATCAGGCATCAACAAATACACTAAACTATATCCATGTGGGCAAGAACCATTGTAGCCCAAGCACAACTTAGGTATTATGAAGAACGCGATTTAAAATAGGCAGCCAAGCAAGCCTCCCAATTTGTAGAAATTAATGGAATGGAATAACCAAAAATTTGTTGGTTTAGGTATTGGTCACTTTCTGTTTCTTGTCCTTGTAAGTTAAACCTAACCTTGGGAATATGCTGCGATTGTAGCAGAATGGCCGGCTAATCAATTGAGGCCAATGGAATTGGAATTCTAGTTTTGGTTTGATCTGAAGTCCATTTGTTAAAGACAAGACAGAAGGGCAAAGACAGAGAAACTTGTTTTTTTTTTTTTTTTTTTTAATTTTTTTTTTTTTTTTTTTATTTTTTGTTTTTTTTTTTTTTTTTGTGTTTTTATTTTTTTTTTTTTTTTATCGTTTTTTTGTGTGTTTTTTTTGCAAAAATATATGTTGTATTAATTTGTAAACCTTCCGAATATGCTTAGCCGGCCGGTTGATCCGAGGATAGTTTACAACTTCGATGGATGCTCTTATAGAGTGTATATCTCACCTGCTTGAACTATGTCTCCCTTAACGTGAAGTGGCGCAAAGATTTTTTTTTTTTTTTTAATCAAATCATCAAAAGCCACTGTTTTCCAAACTTGAAAGAAATAAAACAAAATACAAATACAAACATAATAAGGGAGCTAAACTCAAAGATAAAACCTAATGCATTTCATGAATACAAGTTGCCATTCGAATTTGGTTTGTTCAGATATAGCACGTCAATAAATTCCGCATCCACTCTCCTTCATGTATAAGTTATTTGTGCACTTGGAATGCACGCATTAGAGGCGCAGACCGAAGCCTATCCAGATACAAAGGGCGTGAGAATATCAAATTTTTATTAACCTTACCAAGTTACCAAATGCAAGTATTAATATGCTAAGAGTTTATCAAGGGCTCTTGGAAGGTCGTGAGAATATCAAATTTTCATTACCCTTACCAAGTTACCAAATGCAAGTATTAATAGGCTAAGAGTTTATCAAGGGCTCTTTGAAGGTTGATACGTTGTCTCATCTCAACGGCTCACTAGTCAAGTTAGATCCTGCACATTGTTAGCAAAAAAGAGGATAATTGACTCCCTACCATCACTACAGAAGATGTCATATCAATCGCTTCTCACTTGACTCCATGACATCAAAGTCCAACTTGCATATGATGCCCTAGGATTAAACCACCACTTAGGCCCAGTAGATGTGGCTAAGGGTTGATTTTATTCGCATCACCTCATAACCATGAGATGATGCTTCTACACCTTGTGGGTGTTTATCGATTAGGCAACTAATGTAAATTGTATTAGTAAAAATCAACAGTTTTTTTAGAACTAGCTCCAACTTCAAGAGGGCAATGATATGCACAAGTACCAATGTGTGGTCATTCATAATTAAGATGTGGAAAAATAACAAAAGAATTTTGGGCGAAATCCCAAAATAGTTGAGTGCTTACTGTTTGCTAGTTTGAGGGTGATAAGGAGTAACTACACGGTGCCGAATTCCATATTTATCCAATAAGGACTCAAATTGCCGATTACAAAAGTGTTTGCCCCATCACTTATGATAGCCCTCGGTGTGCCATAACGGGTAAAATGTACCTCTTTAGAAACTCAATCACCACCTTAGCATCGTTGGTTAGCAATGCTACTGCTTCCACCCATTTTGAAACATAGCCAACAGCAACTAAGATGTACTGATTTGAGAACAACGGATGGAATGGTCCCATAAAGTCTATTCCCCATATGTCAAAAAGCTCTACCTCTAAAATGCTACTTAACAGCATCTCGTTCCTTCTAGATATGTTTCCCGTACGCTGGCATCACTCACACCTTTTCATGAACTCGAAAGCATCCCGAAAAAGCGAAGGCCAATAGAATGCAGACTGTAGAATTTTAGCAATAGTCTTTGATGCCCCCCAACGTGTCTTGCATGTCTCTAGTATTTGAGATATTTCATCTTCAGGAACATATCACCGTATAATTTGATCTGCCCCTCATCTGTAGAGAATGAGTTTTCCCAAAAATAATATTTCAAGTCGGAAAAGAATTTCTTTTGTTAATGACTTGAATAATCTGGTGGGATGATAGACTTAGCCAAATAGTTTATTATATTCACACACCAAGGCGAGGCTCCACAGTAAATATTTGCTCATCTAAAAAAATATCAGTGATCTCTACTAACTCATTTTGGTTTCCAAGTTCAAGTCGAGATAAGTGATCAGCCACCACATTTTCACTGCCCTTCTTATCCCTAATCTCTAAATCAAATTACTGCAAAAATAATACTCAACAGATCAGTCTTGGTTTGACATCCTTCTTTGTCATCAAATATTTAAAAGCGGCGTGATCGGTGTAGACTATGACATTTGATCATACAAGATATGATTGAAATTTATCAAAAGCAAAGACCACTACTAGAAGCTCTTTTTCAGTGGGGCATAGTTAATATACGCGTCGTTCAAGGTTCTGTGGCATAGTAGATCACGTGAAATATTTTGTTTCTTTGCTGCCACAAAATGGCTCCTACTGCGTAGTCACTTGCATCACACATCAATTTGAATGGAAAAGTCCAGTCCGATGCAATGATAACTGGTGCTAAGTCAACTTTTCTTTTAGAGTGTTGAAAGTCGATAAGCATTCCACGGAGAAGTCAAAAGTGACATCCTTAGCTAGCAAGTCGCATAGGCGTTTTGTGATATTCGAGAAATCCTTAATGAAGTATCGATAGAACACAATGTGCCCAAAGAAACTGCGAACACCCTTAACTGATATAGTTGGCGGTAATTTCTCCATAATCAGAATTTTAGCTTTGTCCACCTCTATCCCATTAGCTGAAATGCGATGTCCCAATAAATGCCCTCATGTACCATGAAATGACATTTTTTCCAGTTCAATACCAAGTTTGTCTTCTTGCATCACTGTAATACTAAACTCAAATGCTCCAAACATTCATTGAACGTCGACCAAACATTGAGAAGTCATCCATGAAGATTTCTATGAATTTATCCACCATGTTAGAAAAGATCGCCATCATGCAGCATTGAAAGGTAGTAGGAGAATTGCATAAATCGAATGACATTCTACAGTAAGCAAATGTACCATAGAGGCAAGTAAAAGTTATCTTCTCTTGATCTTCTGGTGCTACTGGGATGTGATTATATCTAGATTATACATCAAGAGAGTAGTAGTGTGAGCGCCCTACAAGTCTTTCAAACATCTGATCGATAAATGAAAGAGGGAAATGATCTTTCCGAGTAGCAGCGTTGAGTTTGCAATAATCAATGCAAACTCTCCATCTTGTAACAGTCCTGGTGGGAATTAATTCGTTCTTTTCCTTATGCACTACCGTAATACCACCCTTTTTCGGCACTACCTGAATAAGGTTGATACATGCACTGTCTGATATTGGATAAATGATACCTATATCCAAGAGTCACATTTTTGTGTCAAGAATGTAAAACTAAGAAATAAAAAATCATAATACATAGTTCATCGTCCCCTAGTACATGATTAACATATCCTAACATGATGGAAAGAAGAAAATCAGAAAAACAATGAATGAACGACATCACCAATTCAATTCTTGACTTTAATCTTCATATTGTGGTGTTGTTCTTCGCGTTATTCCTCTTTTTCTCCTCATAGAACCCTTATGCATATATCCTTTCCCCGCGTTTTGGATGGCCATTGGTTTAAATATGCCTCCAAAGACTTGTTTCCATAAGTATTTCACTCGAATAAGGAAACTAGAATTTTCACGTCAAAACCAACTATGCGACCTCATAGAAGAGCTCAAAATGGCCTTGGAATCCCCTGAATCAACCTATGTGACCGCATAGGTTCTTGTGCTATACGACCACATAGTTTTGGCAACTTCCAGATTCTTGCGTTTTGATCCTCGAACTTGCCATTCTCCTTTTTTGCTGGAAAATCATGTGTGGGTTTTCAATTAAACAACCAAAAAAATATAGTATAAATATTAATTGCTGACACATTCATCAACAATTAGAATATGAATCTCAAAGAACCTCTATAATAATAGTAACATAAATGTTGCAGTTTTAAGTGGAACACAACTACAAGTAGCAGATATGAGAATGCACTGACAACGCTTTGGGTACATTAGCTGTAAGAGCTTTAAGATCATCCTCATATCCATACGACAACAGAAGATCTGCCTGATATGAAATATTCAACCACAAATCTCTTGCTTAAAAAGGATATAAATTAGTATAAGCCAATTGTAGAGTGGATGGTAGAGCTAAAATATTAAAAAAATTCAAATTGTCTACAATTATATCTTGGCTGAAATTATACTATATCCTTGAAAGAATACGCTAATTTATTCATTCATTTATTATTATATTGAGACTTCATCTCTATTTATAGGCAAAATCCTAGGAAAATATCTTGGAATCAATGGCTAAGATAAATCTTCATCCAATGGTCCTTATAGGATTCAACTTGCCTTAAACCTCCTTAGACCAAAGAGAAATCAAGTTGGAATTGACTTCATGCAAGTGGGATGTCTCTACAAAAATCTCATGCTATACATGTCCTCTTCATAGTTATCAATTTGGCTTTTGCTTCCTCTGTGGCCTTTGATATTTCAAGCGGCTTAAGTAGCCAACTTATCCAAGACATCCAAAATATCTCAGCAATCTGCCCATGATATTTCTTCCTAGAAAACCACCTGGTGTGCTGGGAAAACCGTCCATGTCATGCCCATGTCACACAGACTGCAAGCTGTGTGTTGATGTGCTGTATGTGGCTGCCATCACTACAGTCTGTATCTGGCCATGTCCTGCCTGCGTCCTGGGTACTGCCTACAATCTGCCTGCGATATCTGCCTTTGTTGCAGCCGTGTCACCATGGCTGCCTGTACACCCGAATTTTTCAGACACGAACCTAACACCCCCTAAACACGAACATGCCATGATGGACAGCGGTCATTTTCCCACCAAATTAGGTGACACCGGATTAGCCATATACATTTGAAGTATAGACCTAATCAACCATAGGTTTAACTCATTTTTCCACTTCTTGCCATGACATCCCCGTGCCATGCTTGACACCAAGTGACCACCATGCGGTCTGTCACACTTAGTCTCAAAACAATATAATACACAAGATATAAATACAAAGTGTAATACAACAAGTAAATATGTAAATATGATAACTTAATTCAGTATGATATAACACAATGTAAATAGCAATTTAAAGTAAAGTGTAATAATGTAAAGATAGCAAACAAATTTAATGGGGTTCGATCCAATGCAATGATCTACATCCCCATTACGAAGCTCTCCATCACGAAAAAGACCAAATGATCTAAAGTAAATGGTAAGTTACAAACAATGAGGCCGATCCTTTTACAACATTGAGCTTTCCGGGACCTCAACACGACCCACACTATTGAGCTTTACGGGACCTCAATATGACCCACACTATTGAGCTTTACGGGACCTTAGTATGCCATACACAGTGACTTACAACAAGGTGCACCAAACCTTATACAATTTTGATCTTTAAGAGACTACAACACGACCCACTATTCAAATGGATTTTACAATTTAAATCTTCTCTTCTTTATGAATAATAAATTCAAAGTTTAGAACAAGAAGAGAAGAGGCAAACACTTCAATAGATAGCAAGTGATAAAGTTCAAATGTTGATGCTGCAAACTTTGATAAATGATAGATGATGAAATAGTTTGTATGTTGTATCAAAATTTTCAACCAAATGATCTCTCTTAACAAATAATACAAGTTAAGTATAGAGAGAGATTTACACTTCAATATAAGTGTTGGTAAAGAAAACTTTTATCAAGAATTTGAAAATAGATGAGATTGAAAAGTTTCTTTGAAAAATAGAATTTTTGATGAAATAGATAAAAATTAGTTTGGATTAATCAAGAAATTATTTGTAATGAGATAGAATATAAAATCAAGTAAACTCAAAGATTTTCAATAAGTTTTCTCTCCAAAGTTGTTCTTTCAAGTGAAGAATGAATGAGATATTTATAACACTCAAACTGACCAAAAACTCTGTCCATCCGGACAAGGCATCCAGACGTCCAGATGGTCTAAAATACTAGCCGTTTGAATAAGTCAGAAAGGTCAAAAAATGATCGTTGAATGAACCGGACGTCCGGATTGACGAAAGTTTTTCTATCCAACCGGATGTCCAGTTGGTCGTTGACCGTTGATTTTTTTTTTTTTTGAAGATGGTGATCTAAGTTCAAGTATCAGTTTTCTTACTTTTGATCAAAATATTTTATGCAAGTGATATGAAAATAACTTTGTGCACAAAATGATTTTTAAGCTATTGTCATTCATTACTAAAGATTAAAGTGTTATACCTTTACACGTGATCTCAAAAGTCTTGTCTTTGATCTTGCTTCGAAGTTTCTTTCCGTCGACTCTAAAACTCTTGATCTTGATCTTTCTTGACGTTTGGCTTTAAGCTTGACATCGATCTTGACCTTCTTCATGAGCCCGACTTGATAGTCTTGATTTTGATCTTTTAAGCTCTCGTCTCGAATGATTTGACTTGAATGCTTAACTTTTACTTTGCTATTCATTTCGAATCCGATTTATGATGTGTTGATTTTGGCAATACTCGATACATTTTAACATTGAACTATCGTCACTCAAAATCAATTGTTAGAAACAATATTAATCTTGTATGTTATAATCAAAATATTGAGGATGAAATCTACCACAAGTCAACAATTTTCCCATTTTTTATTATGACTAACAAGATGATTTGCAATGTACAAATTAAACAAATTGATAAGGAATATATTCCCCCTTGTAACATTCCCCCTATTATGCATAATCATCTAATCCATCTTCCCCTTTTTGGCATAAGCAAAAATAAATACGAGAAAGAAGTCAACCATAGCATAAAAATGTAGTGATATCATATTGATAAATGAATATACATCATAAATTCATCATATAATTCATATTCCCTATTTCTTTTACAAATCAACAACTAGATATTTAAAGCATATTATATTTTCAAATCAAAGCATGCATAATCATCATCTCGTATTTTCCCCCTTTTACATTATAAAAAAGAATTGGGGTCTATATCATTTTTCATAAAAGTTAGCATAACATTTCCATAATTCACTGAATAAATAGATCACATCACTAAAATTCATAGTAGCAATTCATATTTCCTCAAATCATTGAAATAATTAATCACATTTAGAAGTCATCATACTTTATAGAAATAATTCATGTTTGATCATGCATGATAAACAAATTTAGCACAAAACCACATACCAACTATAATATCGAGTTTACTTGTAAATAAAAAAAGAGTTGATCATACATCGATATTTTTGTTATGTTTATAGAAGTACCTTGATTATCCTTTGTCCACATGATTGATGAGCTCATAGGAGTATTTAGATCTTTCTCATCGTCAATTGCCATGAAGCACATGTTGGCGATTTCTCCTTGACCTTTATCATCATCGCTTTCATTCCATATTGCTTGGAGAGTCTTCTTGACTTTCATCTTCTTTTGAAATTTTTGATTGTTTCGGGAACCTCTCCATTTCTTGACAAGACGGATCAAGTCATCGAGCTCTTCATCGTTCATGTTATTTGTTGTTCCTTCATCATTCATATTTTTGCTCGAAGTGCTTTCACCAACAATGGATTTGAAAGCAACTTGGCGTTTTTCTTCTTGTATGCTTTTCAACGTTTTCTCCTTCGTCTTAGTAAGATTTAGCTCATATGTCATCAATGTTCCATAAAGCTCTTCCAATGGATATGTGTTGATATCTTTGGTGTTTTCTATCAACATTTTCAATGGACTCCATTCTTCCGAAAGCGACCTAATCATTTTACTTACAAGCTCACCATTACTAAATTCACGATCAAAACCTTTGAGGCTATTAGTAATATTGGTGGAGCGAGTAATCATGTCAACAATAGGTTCATTCTCTTTCATGAAGAAATTTTCAAAATCTTTAACTAAGTGATTTATCTTAGTTTATTTTACTTTACTAGTTCCAACATGAGTAATTTCTAAAGTATGCCAAATATCATAAGTCGAATTACATGTACTAATACGATTAAATTCATTTCTATCTAATGCACAAAGTATATTTTTGACTTTAGTATTTAACGACAATTTTCTTCTATCTTCTTCATTGTATTCCTCTCTAAGTTTAGAAATTATTTGGTCCGATTTTCCATCAACTTTAATAACCTTAGTAAGTTTATGAGAACCAAATTCAATAACTTCCCAAATATTATAATCTATGGATTGAATAAATGTCTTCATCCTAGCTTTCCAATAGTTATAATTAGTATTGTCAAAGAAAGGAGAACGATTTGTAGAATGCTCCTCTAGATTATGAAAAAAGTTGTTAGCCATTACTCAAGATTGTGAAATCTTTTAAATTTAGCACCTTGCTTTGATACCAATTGTTAGTCCAAGAATAACTAACTAAGAGGGAGGTGAATTGGTTTTTGAAACTTTTTCGATACTTAGTCTCAAAACAATAAAATACACAAGATATAAATACAAAGTGTAATACAACAAGTAAATATGCAAATATGATAACTTAATTCAAGTATGATATAGCACAATGTAAATAACAATTTAAAGTAAAGTACAATAATGTAAAGATAGCAAACCAATTTAATGGGGTTCGATCCAATGCAATGATCTTCCTCCCCGTTATCAAGCTCTCCGTCACGAGCAAGACCAAATGCACTAAAGTAAATGGTAACTTACAAACAAGGAGTACCGATCATTTTACAACGTTGAGCTTTACGAGACCTCAACACGACCCACACTATTGAACTTTACGGGATCTCAATATGACCCACACTATTGAGCTTTATGGGACCTTAATATGACCCACACGGTGACTTACAACAAGGCATACCAAACCTTATACAATGTTGATCTTTAAGAGACTACAACACGAACCACTATTCAAATGAATTTTACAATTTAAATCTTCTCTTCTTTATGAATAATAAATTCAAATTTGAGAACAACAAGAAAATAAGCAAACACTACAATAGATAGGAAATGATAAAGTTCAAGTGTTGATGCTGCAAACTTTGATAAATGATAGATGATGAAATAGTTTGTATGTTGTATCAAAGTTTTCAACCAAATCATCTCTCTTAACAAAAAATACAAGTTAAGTATAGAGAGATTTACATTTCAGTATAAGTGTTGGCAAAGAAAGCCTTTATCAAGAATTTGAAAATAGATGAGATTGAAAAGTTTCTTTGCAAAATAGAATTCTTAATGAAATAGATAAAAATTAGTTTGGATTAATGGGGCTGTCTGGAGGGGATTGTTGCCTTTTTGAGAATTGATTTTCATGCCGTTAATATACACAGTACTCCCAAATTGTGATTCAAAATATGTTTCCAAATTCCAGATATGCCCCTCGTGCCAATAACCAAATTAATTGAGTGTGTTGCACACTTTGACTATTCCACCACCAAATTTCAATCATGGGTTCCACGATGTTAGCTTTTTTCTATTTTTACGTTTTGCTTTTCATTTGTCCTCTTGTTTAATTTTTTTTTATTGTTTATTACACAACCATTTTTACTAACGTGAAAAACGACAGAAAATTGAACACATATTTCCTATTCACATTACAAATCTTTTGAGGACAATACACGTTACACTTGATGTGCCAAGTAATCTCGAAACATATCCTAGGGTTTTCGGTGCATGTATTTCGGCTACAGCTTCGTCCCGTTCATCCGGGAGATCAACCTCCGCTGCATCGGGGTCTGTCTCCACTCTAGTAAATACTTCATCAACCACACCTGCTCGTCGAAGGAAGTTGTAAACTCCCATTGTTGCAATTACAATAGGTGTTTGCACTCTAAAATTATAACTTGGCATCTGATCGAGTATTTTCCAACGACTTTTCCACACGCGGAACGCACGTTCGATTACGTTCCTGCAAGACGAGTGCCGAAAATTAAACTTTTCTCGTGCATTTTGAAAGTTTCGCCTACGACCGGTCGCCTCGTCTTAAAAGTGCTTAAAGTGGTACAGTATATCCAAATCCTTATACAGCGCCATGTACCTAGGTCGATGCGCGAACCCCGAGTCAGCCAGATAATAATTTCCAAGTACCGATTTTGGGAAGTCTATCTCAGGGTCGTGTATAACCCTGGACAATATTCTTGCATCACGACTGGTTCTTGTTGTCCTAGCATGCACGAATGTGAAACACAAATTGAAATCACAGGCTGCTAGTACATTCTGCGTCGAAATTCCTTTGCGGCCGATGAAATTCACTCGCTTGTGCCGCGGTAGAACTACTCTCACGTGTGTACCGTCAATAGCTCATATGCAATCCCGAAAGATGTAATGTTTGTTAGGATTCGGAACATGGTGCTAGGCGCCATGATTGTAGTGGGGATCTGGTTTAACTAACTCCCTCGACAACTGAACGACTGTTTCGAGCACAAGTTTGAAGTAATGGCCAATCGTTTGCAATGAATGGTTGAATAGCGTCTGCACTTGTCTATATCCCTTTCCATGATCTAGAATGCATAGAAACATACCTACATGTTCTTACACATCTACATGTTGCTGGCTGCGCAGTCCATACTGATCTCGAAGAACGTGTACGAATGCTCTCAGCATCGCTGGGTACATGCGAAACTCCGCGTAGTATTGTTGAGGGCTACAGTTCGTAGCATTTAGCATAAACATAGGCACGTTTCGCGTGAATGGATAGCGTGAAATACGATGTCGTTGTTTACGATAGTAATTACGTACATTCACATCATTGATACGACAATATTGAAACCACTCACTAATATCCAACATTAGCTCTTCCTAAAATTGATTGTCATCAATTTCATCATCGCCATCGGACATTTGATGCAATTCACAGTTCAGATCAAAATTCGCCATACACTCAATAAATGTGTTTGGATATAGAAGACGATAATGTGAGGGAATGCAATGAGAACAAGTTACTTTGCCTAGCCCTTTATATGCAAATGGAAAGCAAAATGTGCACAAATAATGCACGTAAAACAAAACCTATAGAAGTGAACATGTGAGTGGGTCATTTTTTCCAACTACTAGGGAACCATGTTGCACTTCAATTATACAATACATCCAGGCTATTGTTGTTTGAAAGCTTACAACAAATCCATTCAAATCAACTTATGACCACTTTTTCAACGCCCTTTTAAGAAAAGTCCACATATTAATTAATACATTCATGCACATAACTGCAAGAATATAATGTGCAAATGGAGATTTAAAGTCACCACCAACAATAAAGTAGTTAATACGAAAAAATTTTAATCTAAAATTTACGACATGAAAACATAAAAACGACATACGCAACCAACAACGTAGAATGGTGGCAAGACTCCAATCTGGAACCTTTTGGACTGTAGCCATCACCGAGGATTTGCTCGTCTATACGCTTGCCAGCTCCCTCCACCCATCCAAACTTCGCGTTCGCATCTTCTTTCACGTCCAAGATGTCCCTGTTCCGTTTATCCTTGAGGAATGAGCAAGTCCAGTAGCACAAATCGATATTCATTTGCAGTCGACCTGTGGCCAATAACTGCTGCAAGCATGTTTTCGGGTCGGAGACAGTCGGTCCAAGAAATTGGTCAATTTTTTTAGCCACCTTCTCACTGGCTATGGTGGCACGATCTACTGAATACGATACCTTCCGCGTCGAAACCTTTTTCTTCTTCTGATTTGCTCGAGCTCTATCTGCTTTCTGTTTATCACCACTGTGTGGGACTAACATATCTGTTGTTGCTGCAACTGGTTCTGGTTCAATGCCTTCGTCACTAGAGCCACTACTCTCCACATCCATCGAGAGCTCATCACGGTGATCTTCAGCACCACTGTCTTCCCACATTGCGAAGCCTGTCCGACATAGCTTACTCGGAGTCATTGCGTACTTATCGCTGTAAAAAACGTCCCTGAACAACGTCTTGTAACGATACACCTCCCGACAATCTTGATCGTTGAATTCTTTATAGTATTTGTTCTCCTGTTGAAGTATGAAAACAAATGGCTTACAAAATTATGCACGTACAATACAGCAGACAAAAATCCATGCAATCCAAATAAGATGGCAGTACGTGAACATGTAGAAGAAACAACAGATTGCATACTTCGAATTGCGAAATAGCATGACTACACAATGACATTTCTCGAAATTACGAATTTCATGAATAAGTTAATTACAAAAAGCAGACACAACACCCATAATGCATGCATCTATTATTCATGTAATTGAGCCATCGATAGCCACGTTCACCAACATAACACAATGTCAATCCAATAATGTCGTAAAACTAAAACATTGTGCACTTACTACAAAATCTTTTACATCCATGACAGAAACGTAAGCAATAACTTGAGGCTAATGACACGATGGTACCTTAATTTTTCGAGCCCACCACTTATCGGAGGTGCCAATCTTGCCAGTTGATGGGTCGTATGAGATGCCACTGGAGTTGAGCAACTCTTCGAATCGCTTGTGTTTTATGCAGAGGGCATCCCATCGATTTTTCAGCTGCTGTTTGTTCCAATCGTGGCCGAAAGTTGTTGAACAGGTTAATTAATGTCTCCCAATCGTGTTTGGTAAAGCACTTGCCATTCCGGTGTCCGTCAGCGATAACAGACTCGCAGGCATCCACGAAGATGTTGGTGTATATGCATTCCATTGTGCATTCTTCCGGGGCACCCGATGGTTAGGAACTGAAGGGCCGGTCGAGGTGGACATCGGACCGTGTTGGTAATTTTGTGGTATTTGAAGAAGAACATGAAATTATCTTAAATCGGGACATGATAGGGAACTATTTCAATGTACAAGAAAATGGTAGAAAAACGTCGTTCACTTACAGGAGAAGGTGCGAACGGATCCATCAAATGAATTCACTGTTGAACTCTAGTTTGAAGAAGAAGGTGAAGCAGTCAAACGGACCGCTTTATTGGCAATGGTCTTGGCTGCTGATGAATATGGAGAAGAATGGTAGACCCAGTTCAGATGTGGTTACTTTAATTGCCGAAAATGGTCCAATTTGAAAAATAATAAATAAACTATAACAAAAAAGGGCAAATAGAACCATAATCATAATCCAATCAAATGAATTTAATTTTATTGTTTTATGGAATTATTGTCAGAAAAGGGATTAGAGGTTTCATTTTACAATTCCAGATTTGTTTCACTGAAAATGATATGCTAAATGCCACCCCATCCCAACAAACACAAATTACTTCAATCCAGAGAGAGAGAGCCGAGTTCGTTCATACCTCAGAGCTATCGAAACTGACTGAATTCCACCATACTAAAGCATCTTCTGGACTCTGATAAAAACATGGTATATCGATCAATCAGTTTTGACCCCACAAAGACAAAAGAAAAGAAATAAAATTCTCCAAATACAACCATAGATTTGAGTTACAAAAAGTAGAAATAAGTAAGAAAACACAAGTTTGAAGAAGAAAAAATGGAGGAAGGGGTGTACATTTATAATTTGAGGAATAACTAGTTCAAGATAGATAAGAAGAGAAGAGGCAATAAAGACAAAACCCTAATGAAAAAAAACACAAAATCTGAATCTCCGACATGAGAGAGGGCTGGAATTATGTGCTGATATTTTGGTGGGAAAAGATGGAAAATTCAGCCAAACGATGGAGAAGAAGGAGGATGAAGGGGGGTTCACTGTTAAAGCATGTGGTAGTTGGGGAAAGAATCGGTAGGTAGGTTTTCTTTATTATTTTACGGTATAGACAAAGTGAGGGTAGGAAAGGAAAAAATTGAAAACAATTGGCAATTACGTTCTTCTCTTTTTTGGAGCAATTACGTTTTTCTCTTTTTTGGACCGTTGCACCCCAATGGTCCAATTTTAAATTAAAAGTTGATAAAACTGCAGGACCAGACAGGCGCTCAAGAAATTCGTTGTAATGAGATAGAATATAAAATCAAGTAAGCTCAAAGATTTTAAATAAATTTTCTCTCTTAATTTTCTCTCCAAAGTTGTTCTTTCAAGTGAAGAATGAATGAGGTATTTATAGCACTCAAATTGGCCAAAAACTCTTTTCATTCAGACAAGACATCCGGATGGTCTAAAATACTAGCCATTTGAATAAGTTAGAACGGTAAAAAAATGACCATTGGGATGAACCGAACGTTCGGTTCATCCATCCGGACGTCGAGATTGACAGAAAGTTTTTCTGTCCAACTGGACGTCCGGTTGACCGTTGACTGTTGACTTTTTTTTTGTTGAAGATATGATCTTAGTTCAAGTATCAGTTTGAAAAAATCAAATCTTACTTTTGATCAAAAATATTTTATGCAAGTGATATGAAAATAACTTTATGCACAAAATGATTTTTGAGCTACTATCATTCACTACTAAAGATCAAAGTGTTATACCTTTACACATGATCTCAAAAGTCTTGTCTTTGATCTTGCTTCAAATTTTCTTTCTGTCGGCTCTTAAATTCTTGATCTTGATCTTTCTTGACGTTTGACTTCAAACTTGAAATCGATTTTGACTTTCTTCATGAGCCTGATTTGATAGTTTTGATTTTGATTTTTTAAACTTTCGTCTCAAATGATTTGACTTGAATGCTTAACTTTCACTTTGCTATTCATTTTGAGTCCGATTTATGATGTGTTTATTTTGGCAATACTCAATAGATTTTAATATTGAACTATCATCACTCAAAATTAATTGTTAGAAACAATATTAATCTTGTTTGTTATAATAAAAACATTGAGGATGAAATCAACCATAGGTCAACAAAAGTTTTCCCTTATTGGAAATTAACAAAGCTACAAAAATGGAAACCCAGCAAGCAACAGATTTGAGGAGCCAACAAGACAATCAGTAGTGGAAGGAAGCCAAGACACATTAGCAATTGGCAACAACCGAGTAACAACAGAATAAGAATTCTCTAGAAAAAGAGGAGGAATTATTAATTAGGGAATTTGTTGTATTTTCTGTTATGTGCATTGCATGTAAATATATTCTTCTAGAATGGCTTATAGCCTCTATATGTATACCGGACATTTGTACAATTTTAAGGAGTGTGATTCAATAAAATTTTATTTCATTTTCCCTTTAATCACTTCCCCTTCATCTTGTCTTTATATTTTTGAAATGGCATTAGAGCCAGGCTTGGAGGATTCCAATGTTGGAAATACAATTACAGATCAAATCCAAATATTAATCAATCTGGTAACTCATCAAATGTTGTATATCATGATCCTACCCAGCTAAACAATTTATATTTCATTGGAAGCAATGATAATATTGGAGCTATGCTTGTTGCTCATATTTTGGATGCTAATAACTATCACTTATGAGCTCGATCAATGAAGAGAGCATTACGAATCAAAAACAAGTTAGGGTTCATTGATGGAAGTTTAAGTGAACCAGTAGATTTAAATGATCCACTCATGGAGCATTGGTTGCGTTACAATAATTTAGTGATTACTTGGACGCAGAATAAGATGGAAATTGACATCAAGTGTAGTACTGGTGTGATGTCGTAGGCACCTAACAATAGTCCTTAAACCCTAAAACTAATGTAGTAGTGAAAGTAATGGTCGATCCCACGAAGAGTGTGTAATTCAATATTTTATACTCTGTATAATGATTGGGGGGGTTTGTATATAAACAATTGTAAATAACACAATTAATAACAATGAAAATTAAATTAACGAAAACAATCAAAAGACTAAACTTGGTCTAAGTCCACATCCACCGTCCGAAATCCACAATTAATCATAGCTGCAATGATAATTCAATTCATATTTTGAATATTCACCGTTGAAATTATTTCACATCTCTCCTTATTTTTAGTTAGTTAGAAATCAGCGTTCTAATTAACCCTAATTATTAAATAACTCAAGACCAGTGCTCAAGATTCAATTTAATAACAACTTTACACAATAGAGAAATCGATGAACTAGATAACACAAATACCAGCAGTTGTATTCAATCTATTTAAACATTCTTTTTAAGATTCAATAATCTCTATCGCAGAAAATTATCAAATCCTAGTGCGACACAATTTAAAGGGATCAAACAATTACGAATTTGATGTTTAACTTAGCGGTAGATTGTTACAATCATGAAGTAGCAGGCCCTCTAGCAATTAAACGCAACAAATCATAGAAATAAATGCAGAAGAATATTTAATACTCAAAATATAAATTAAACAATAAGAAAGACTATTTAGATCTCACAATATGTGGTTCCGAAACTTTCGTTTCCTTCGACCAAGTATAAAAGTTTGGTTACAATTCATGAATCTAAAAGAGAAATAATGAAGAATGGAGTTTGGAGGCATTATGTATGTTCTGGTTGTGTTCTAGGGTTTTAAAATATGTATTTATAGTTATTTCCATAGGTAGTTGACTTAAATTTGGAAACTAAAATTCGCGTCCCGAAAATGAACCATGCAACCGTATGGTTTAGAGGCTTGTGGCCACATGGAACAAATGAACTCAGCCCTCAAACTCTCGGAAGTGGTCTTTGCGGCGCATGAAATTAAAGGCTTGCGGCAACATGGTTTTACGAAACTTTCTCCGCACAGCTTTCAATAGTTTAGTCATATCTTCTTCTCCCGATATCCGATTGAGGCGATTCAAGATGCGTTGGAAAGATAACTCAAAGGGATACAACTTTTTTTCAGATAATATCTTCAAATTTGATTGTTTTCCATATCAAAATCTGATCTCAATATGAGGCTAAAAACCGGTGCAACATTTTCAGCTTGAAAGTTGATATGTGATAATGTTTTGGCTATATTTCATCCATTTGACTCCTTTCTTCATCCAATTAACCTCGAACACTCTCGAATCTTCATCACAAGGTTAGAAACAAGTTTATAATATTTGAACTTTAGTCTTTGAACTTTCATTTCCTTTCACTTTGGTCCATTTTCACCTATTTCTTCCAAATTACGCCATATCCACAGAATTGTCACCTAAATCAAAATATGAGCGTAATGAGTACATTTTGGAACAAAATAAACATACGAGCGCATAAAATAAGGAGGAAAAAATATACATTTTACATTTCTATCAAGTACCACATATGCCGAGACAGTGCACCAGCTAGGGATTGAGTTGGAATAATGTTTTGCTCAACAAAATGCACCTCAAATTTTCGAAATCAAACAAGCTATAACTATGTTGCTGCAAAATTAAGACCCTATGAGTGTCTATTTTTCCAAATTCAAAACACTTCTAGATAAGCTTATGAATTATGAAATTGTGCCTAGTTATAGTTGTGGAAGTTTAAGGATTGTTGTTCAGAATCAATAAATGGACTGGGTAGTGAAATCCTTAATGGGTTTGAATGATTCATATAAGGGGATTGAGGCACAAATCCTGTTGATTAAACCGTTTCCCAACTTGAATTAAGTCTATTAAATAATACAACAAGAGGAGAAAAGAAAAGTAATATCAATTGAAGGATCTTCACATGAGTCTATGACTTTCTTTACAAGGGGAAGTTTTAAAGAAAAAGGGAAAAAAAGCACTTATGTGGAAAAGAAGGATAGACACTAATGCAGATTTTGCAAAATTGTAAGCCATTCACTTGATAGATGCTTGAAGGCAAACCTAGATAAACCAGTTTGTACTTATTATCATATTCATGGACATCTAGTGGACAAATGCTTCAAACTCCATTACTATCATCTAGGCCACAAGTTCAGTGGAAAAGAAAGGCATAAGCAAACCAAGCTATTGCATCTCTATCTCCTGTACACGAGGTTGGAAATAACCGATCGGTTTGGGTCGATTTTTTTTTATTTTATAGTTGGGTTGGGTTTTGGGCGAAGAAGGTGGGTCGGGTCATGGATTAATCCAAGAAAACTGATTTAACCTGACCCAACCCAACCCGACCCATTGATAAGACCTCTACTAATGCAAAGAAAAAAAGTAGCATTTTTTTTGTCCCATTTGAAATTGCTTGACAGAGCCAAAATAAATAAAGTTGATTTCTTGGCTTCCACTCTAGCTGCCCAAAGATTGTATAAGTACAATCCCATATACAGTAGACCTATCACATTGAACACTTCATTTTCAAGCTATACATTTCTGCATATTTATCAAATTTTCTCCCACTACTTTTCTTAAGTTATGGGGAATTTCCCTTTTCGTTTCTTTTTTTATACATCCCTTCATGTCCTACTAGTTTGAATAAAAGTCAATTCTCGTTTGACTGTGTAAAGTATTTGATTTTTATTTTATCTATGATTATTCCAAATTTATAATTTAACTTGTGGTTATATATGCTATTAAAAAGTTGTTGTAGTGGATTTTTTATTAATCTTTCCCATTTCTTGTTAAGCTTTGATTTGAAAACAAATACAGTTTTAATTACAGGTACAAGATGCCTCTATTTTATTTCTTTAGCATTTTTTATTTATGCATTTCATGTGATTGATAGATTTTTATTGTCAGAATATACTTTTATGATTCTTAATGTCCAAACCAACCAACTCAACCCAACCCGATTGTGACTTGATTGGGTTGGGTTGGGTTGGAACACATAAATGAGTTGGGTTGGTTTGATTTTTGATCAAATCGACCATATTGGGTTGGGTAAAAAATCGACCCAACCCAACTCATGCCCATCCCTAGTCCTTAAGTCAAGAATAGATTTCACAGCTCATGGCTCTCCTCAAACCAGTCACTAATTCTAAAAAACAGACCCACTCAGTCAATAATGCTCAGAGTATTATTACTTCTACCTCAACTGATGAAAACATACATAAACTTTCTAGTATATCTCTATGCATGTCTATTGTTAAATCAAAATATTCTAACACATTAGATGTTCCCAGGATCCTTGATATAGGAGCAATATCATATGATCTGCTCCACTTCATTCTTCTCATTTATTCATGCTGGAGTTCATGTTACTCATATAGGGACAGTGAAGGTCACAGATACCTTACTACTTCAAGATGTTCTTTGTGTACCTAGTTTTTCATTTAATCTCATTTCTACCAAGAAATTAACACATGTGCTTAGATGTTGCCTAATCTTATTCTCTCATTATTGTTATATCCAAGACCTTCAGCTTGGAAAACGATTGGCACGGGTAAAGTGAAGGAGGGTTGTACCATATGATGCTTAAAGATGTTCCTTCTTCGACTTTATTAGATTACTTAAACAAATTACATACTCAAATTCCAATTCCTATCTCTGCTTCAGTAACCTCCAATATCCAAAGTTTTGACGTTTGACATTACAAATTATGACATACTTTTTACTCTATCCTTAGTGTTGATAGTGATGTTCAATTTTCCAAGTCATCTAGTAATAAACTTTGGTCTATATGTCCTTTATCTAAATTACACAAGTTACATTTTCCTATAGGCATCACTAAACTAAAAAGTGTTTTGAGTTACAACATTGCGACATTTAGGGTCCTTGCAATCAGATTGGCAGTGATGGTTCTAAATATTTTTTAACTATTGTAGATGATTTTAGTATATGTACTTGGGCATACACTTTAAAAATAAAAAATGATGCTACCAATGCCCTTCAAAGTTTTTGTGCTATGGTTAAAACACAATTTGAAACCAAAGTTAAAATTATTAGAATAGATAATGGCAGAAAGTTTAATATGAAAGAATCTTATCTTAAAAAAGGCACTATATACCACAAAACATGTGTTGAAATACTCCGGGAAAATGTTGTTGTTGAAAGAAAACATTAGCACATTCTTAACGCGGCCAGGGCTTTCAAGTTTCAAAGTGGAATCTCATTAAAATATTGGAACCATTGTGTTTTAAATGTGGTGTATATCATAAATAGGACTCCTTCATCCTTATTGAAAGACAAAAGTCCATATCAGATCTTATTCAACAAAAGGCCATCTTATAATCATCTCAAACGTTTTTGGTTGCCCAGCCTTTGCTACTACCATGGTCAATAGAGACATAAGTTCAATCCTAGAGCAAAAATATGTGTGTTCATATGCTGTCCTTTTGGGATCAAGGAATATACCCCGTTAGACTTAAAACTAAAAAGATTTTTGTCTCTATAAATATAGTGTTTTATGAGAACATTTTTCCCTTCAAAGATGATTCCATCAAATTAGATCAAAACAATATCAGTTTCACTGAAAATCCTATAATCCACAATGAAACAGTTACTACAATTCCAAACACCAGCCATGATGTTGAATTGCCATAAACAAATTCTCAAACCATTCAACCCGTGGAAGAATTTTCACAAAATTCTAATCATGATGAATCTTAGGTTGATAATAACACTAATCATCTAGAACTCAATAATTATGATTCATCATTAAATACAACTCATGTTACTCATTTGCCTTGAGGTCAATAAGAATTAGAAAAGCGCTGGCACATCTCTAGGACTTCATATGTTATCAGCTCCCCCTCTTCACCCATCTCAAAAGTTGGACAAGCTAAATGGACTAAGCTCTTTAGGTAATCACTATCCTCTCAATGCCAGTGTTTCCTATGAGAAGTTATCAGATTCACATATAGCTTTTGTTACCTTAATCACTTCCCAGACTGAACCTAGAAATTGCCAAGAAGCCAGAAATTTCCTTGAGTGGTTTGCAGCCATGAAAGCTGAGACTGAAACCCGTAAACTTAATGACACTTAGGTTTTAGTTGACCTACCTCTTGGTAAGGAAGCAATAGGCTATAAATGGGTATACAAAGTCAAGTTCAATGCTAATGGTAGCACAAAAAGATTCAAAGCAAGACTTGTTGCTAAATGGTATATACACAGAAAGAAGGACTTGATTATCACTTGACATTCTCACATGTCACCAAACTTGTCACAGTCAGAACTTTGCTAGAAGTGGCAACCATAAGAGATGGAAATTCCTCCTGGTCACTTTAAAGCTTACACCAAGAAGAAAGTTCGTAAGCTCAAAAAGAGCTTATAATGCTCAATCAAGGGCAGATTACAGTTTATTCACTAAGAGTAATGGTGTTTTTTTACTGTTGTCCTTGTGTACATTGATGATATAATTGTGGTTGGAAATTGCATTGATATGATTAACCACCTCAAAACTTCTCTTCATGGCAAGTTTAGGATCAATGATCTTGGTAAACTAAATTGCATAGAGGTGGCCAGGTCTGTAGAAGGCATTTGTATATGCCAAATGAAGTATGCTCTTGATATTTTGAATGATTCGGGGACAATTGGTTCAGCCCTTGCAAAGATACCATTGGACCAAAATGTGAAGTGGATCAAAGATGAAGGAGATCTACTCCTTGAACCAGCACTTCATAGAAGATTGGTTGGCAGATTATTGTACCTAACAATAACTAGACCTAATATCTCTTTCTTAGTTCAGTTATTAAGCCAATTTATGGAAATCCCTCGAATTTCACATCTGCACGCAGCACACAAAGTCCTGAGATATATCAAAAGAGCTCCAGGACAAGGAATATTATATCCAACAGATTCGATGTTGTAGTTACATGGATATAGAGATTTAGATTGGGGAGCTTGTCCTAATACCAGGCGATCAGTAATAGATTATTGTATGTTAATTGGAAAATCATTAGTGTTTTGGAAATCGAAGAAAAAAATATGTTGTTTCAAGATCCTCTTCGGAGGCAGAATACAGAGCTATGGCCAATTTATGTTGTGAATTGACATGGTTCAAATACTTGTTTGAAGATCTAAAGATAGCTTATCCCTAGGTTGCTTTCCTAAATTGTGACAACAAGTCAGTTGTTCATATAGCTACCAACCCAGTCTTTCATGAAAGGACCAAACATATAAAGCTCAATTGTCATTTAATTCGTGATAAAATTCAAGATGGATACATTGTTACTAAGAATGTTCCTAGCAGGTCACAAATTGCAAACATTCTAACCAAAGCCTTAAACTCTCAAAGCTTTTACTTATGTATGCTCAAGATGGGACTAATGGAAATATACTCTCCATCTTGCGAGAGGCTATCGAAAGTTAACAAAGTTGTTGAATTGAAAAACCAGGAAACAATTGATATGAGGAGTCAACAACATAGTCAGCATTGGAAGGAAGCCAAGACACATTAGCAATTGGCAACAACCTAGTAACAACATAATAAGAATTCTCTAGAAGAAGAGGAGGAATTATGTACTAGTTAGAGAATTTGTTGTATTTCCTGTTATGTGTATTTCATGTAAATATATTCTTCTAAAATAGCCTATAACCTCTATATATATAACGGCCATTTGTACATTTTTAAAGAGTGTGATTCAATACAACTTTATTTCATTTTCCCTTCAATAACTTTCCCATCATCTCGTCTTTGTATTTTTGAAATCCCTGAACCAGTGTTTGCTTGGGCCACAACATCTTTACATTCCTATACAATTAGAATTCACTATAAAAACCAAGCCTAAAAAAAGTGAAAATAGAGACCTAGTTGATACATAAAAAAGTAAATTTTACGAGAATAAGAGGATTTACGACACGTTCAATTGGAGTCCGCTTTTCTATGGATTTTTTTTGATAGTGTTCAATTAGACATGGGTCGACGCCCAATTCTTCGGAGCTCTTCTCATATTCTTCCTCTTCTTGTCGTGTATGTTTATTTTATGTTTGTTCTTGTGGTCTACTTTCTTCCTGTTGTTGAATTATGGTATTATTTTGCAGATTTTGTTTTGATTTCCCCATTGACGAGGAGAAAAAGATTTGAGTTTTGTATTGGAGTTGAGAGTGAGAAAGAATTTAAGCAATGTGTATTCAATCGAAAATTTTAATGATTTTTTGGGATTTATAAAATTTAGAAATATTATAGATTTTTGAACACCCTCTAAAATTATTGGTGTATTCAATTGAGACTTTTATAGACTTTTAAAAGGTCTCAAAAAGTTACGATGTATTCAATTCAGAATTTTTAGAAGTTTCTATAAGTTTTGGAGTATTCAAATTTTAATGACTTTTAGAAACTTTTATAAAAATCTCCATAATACTAACTTTTAAGTAGAAAGTATTAAAATAAAATTTCAAAATTTATCTCTCATTAATCACAAGATTTTGGGAGACTTTCACAATAAAAAAGAAAAAAGAAATGAATATATTTTTTTTTTTCAATTTTTTTTTTAATTTTCCCTTCTACGTACATTAGAGTTATGATTACATTTTTTTTTTCTATTTGTTATATTAGTTTCTATTTTTATTTTTCTCTCTTATAGTTTATATTTATTTTCTATGAAAAAAATAAATTGTATTCTTATAACTTTCTTTTTTTCTCATTCATTTTTTTGTGAAAAATATCTATTAAATTATAAAATTTATATAGACTAATTTATAATTAAATTTAAATATATTTTTTTATTTATTCTTTAAAGGTATATTATATTATATTGAATTTATTTTTATTTTTATAATAATTATTATTTATTTAATTAAGGTCTTAATTTTTTATTATTTTTAAAATATTTTTTTATTATATGGAGAGGGGCATGGAAATGAGAAATCGAATTGTGAGAATTATTATCTTGTATGTGATAATTTCACTCTATTGCATTAGATTCACATGAATTATATTTCAAATGAAAGTTTTCAAAAGTTTTTTGAATTCTTCAAAAGTCTATAAAAGTTTTAAAATAAAAGTCTATAAAAGTTTACACGAAATTTCTACCAATTCCATACAAATCTATAAAAAAAAACCCACGAAATCTATAGAATTCATCACTTAAAAAGTCCATTAGAACATTCAAAAGTTTCAATTGAATACACCCCCTAAATTGATTACAGCGTGAGTTGTTCTAGGCTGAAATAGGAATGAGGGAATTTTTTTGAAATGACTTTTGAGTTGGAGTGAAAAATGGCATTTTCTTGATATTTTAGCTATTTTTAAAAATGTCCATTTTCTATTAAAGTTTATAACATTATTTGTCTCAATTATAGATTTACTCTTTTGGTAGGATTTATTTTCTTGCTTCTCCTTCTCGTAAAAGAATTTCTTGAGAAAATTTAGGACAACTTTCAATAAAAACTTTTCTAACAAAACAAAACATTTTTCAAAAACTGCTCAAACATGTTTTAAATGCATAAATGATAGTAGCAAAGAAGATTGTTCCCTCGTTCAAGACACATGAAAGTTGGTTATGGCTATGTTCAAGTTGGTCGATGAATCCTACCTTTTCAAGTTTTGGTTTTTTAAGGAGTGACTTTCCAAAATTCTTGTCCAACGGGCTCATGCCTCATGGTATATTTTTGGATCATTTTTTTGTTTTGGTTTTCTTGAAAAAATGATTTATCATGTTTGTCACGTGTCCTATATTTATAAATACTCAAATCACTCTTTATTTACTCGTATAAGTACTATTCATTTATTGAACATTTATTTCTATCTAATTATAATTTTGAAAGGTTATAAACACTTCCACAACATGTTCGACCCATTTATCTTGAATTCAAAGTTTGAAATCATATCACACAAATTAGAGTAATGTTATTAATCCATACTGTGGTTACAATTCCAATTTAGGTGGTTCTAAATGATAGGTTAAATAAAAAGCGAAACTAAATGATTTATTAAATTTCACATTTCATTTAACTTCACATTAACGTCACCTAAACTGGGGTTGTAATCTCAGTTGGGATGAATATCATTATTCCACAAATTATTGAAGTAGGAGTAGGAAGAATATGGAGTTGGAACTATAATTACAATTTCATCCTTCAAAAATGTAGACGATTACCTTGCAACGTAACTCGTTTTGACTGAGTTCAATTGCTTCAAGTGAAGACATATGCCGTCAAGATTCGAACAATAAAAACTTATTTATAATTTTATTTTTGCAAAGATAAATAGATTTCCAGTGTCCACCCAACCTTGTCTTATCATTATTGTCCGTTTGACATGATTTTTGAAAGTTAAAAATAATTAAGAACTTATTTTTAAATATATTTTAATAATTTTTTAAAAATGCCTTTTTCACTAGAAGAGTTTCTAGAGAAAAAATGACTTGCGATAGAACTCTTTTACCAAAAAGAAAATGTAAAAGTAAAAACAAAAATAGAAGCTCGGAAAACTCTGGCCATACTATCACTCTTTCTATCCCATAAAAATAGACTTACTTTATTTTTCGTCGGTCTCAAATTATATGACATTTCTTGTTGAAATTATAGATATTTCTTAGTTTTCAATATACCCATATTTAATGTGCATTGTTATTAACAAATATGAATTGTTCCTATTTAAATCATTATTTAATATAGAGGCATATTACCAAAAATGTAAGAAAAACTCATATTATCAACTATATATTCTTAATGACTAAAGACGTTTACACCATAATTTTTAATTGCCTGGAAGACTTGTAATCTTTACACATTATTTTATTTATGTCTAAGACTTTTTTATCGCATTCTTATTCTCAAATTAACATAAAGTATTCCTAATTATGATTTCTCCCCAAAAATTTCTTTTAAGATAGAGTAAAAAAAGTTATTTTTGTATTTTTAAATAAGAAAAAAAAATTAAAAATATAATTAAACATTTGAACTTCATTTTAAAGCACATTAATAATATTTGTAAACAAAAATAATCATTAAAGATAATATTTTCAGATTAATAAAATGTTAAAAATAAGAATGTGATGAAAAAAGTAAGAATATGAGTGTGATAATGAATAAAGGTTAAGCCTTCAATGTAATTAAATAATATTATATTTATAAAAAATTGTGATACGAATATAACTACATTTTATTAATTGGTGTGAAAATGAAAAGAAGTCTATGCCCCTGTTTGATAGATATTTAAATTAGTGTCTATTATGTAAAACATTTGGTACACGTAGTATCTTCCTTTAAATTATATTTTTTAAGTTGATAAAAATATGTGGAAGAAAATATATGAATTACATGAAACGTATAATTTTTAACTAAAATTAATGGAGGTTTTGCTATTTGTAGACGAGTGCCTAACAAAATCCTAAATTTTAATTAGGATTATTCTACTTTACCATAATGAGTGCCATAATTTTTAATCGAATCGCCACATGACGGCCCCCTATTAGGGGAGCGCCTGCAGGCATGTGGCGATTCGATCAAAAAATTGATAATCTATTAGGAGTATGTTTGGTAGAGATTAAAATTGAAAAATTAATCGTTATTGTTTACTTTTATTAGACGAGTGAGATCCAATAACGACCATATTTTCAATTTTAATTGTCTTTTTAGCTCCACCAAAGAAGCTCTGGGTTAGCGTAGCAAAGTCCAATTAATTAATGTAGGCTATAGTCATTTTCCTTCCATTTTATTTTTATTTTTTTAATCTTTGAGTCAAAATATCTTCTCGTTGAGATCAAATCACAAAAAAAGTCTGCTCTTCCTTCGCTAGCACCTTTTCGCTTCCAATTCCTTGCTTGCAATGAACTAATGCTCTCGTGCGGAAGTTTTCCCACAAACCTCTCGTTCCATCAAAAATGGATTTTGGAGTGATTTCACACCAATATCCCTCTCCCAATCCAGATTCATCTAAGCCCAACAATAGCAATCGTCATGGATCTGTGAATCTGAAGCAGGAAAGATCGGAAATTGCCAAGGACACCCGCAAGGTATCAAAAATAGCAAGAAATGAAAGTTTTAATTCTTTTGGAAGATTCGATCTATGGCCATCAGGAACTGATTATGGCCAGAAAATGCTTTCATTTTCTTCTGCTGATCTGCATCCTAATGGAGGGAATATCACAAAATATTACAGCAGAACAGAAGGTATGTCGATAAATGTTATTGCTTAGGATTGAAATTTTTTTATGCTCACTTTGGCTCGTCTAAAAGCTTAGCTGTTATCGCCAAAGTTTTTATAATATGTAGTCCTTTGCGTGCAAGTGAGATTTATTTTCAGCCCATAAAAATATGAGCTATTGAACTCTATTGTCATACCATTTTGTTCAAAAATTACCGGTAATTGGAAGTTGGGCCTTTGTAAAATTGAGTTTTCTTGAGAAAGAAAATATTAAATATGGAAAGGATTTTGTACTGTGAGTTTTTGGAGATCTGGATGTTGGAGAATGAAGAGAAGTAGTGACAATTTTTTCTTTTTGAAACCTGTAAAATTATAATGTTTTGCAACTTGAAAGAAAGAGAAATGTAGCTTTGTTAGTTAATGATGTCGTACTTGGCTTTCTTTCTGTGTACTGGATTCTGGCTGGAGGGTCTTATGATGAATGAGTTACAAAGATTTTATGGGGTCTTCTGAAGAAAAGAAAAGGTTTGCAATTTTTTTTTTTTTTCTGGCCCCGAGTACTGTTGGGGAAAAAAAAGGGTACTTCTATTTTATTTTTGGCAAATATGTACACCTGGTTATTTTAAATAAAAGTGTCACTTTTTATTTTGATCTATATAGTTTGTCAACAATATTCTGGATGAAGATTGTCCTGATGGGATCGATTTGAAGTATGGACGTGTTTGGGCAATTTAGGTATATATGGTTGATAAGATTGTTTATTGAGATGTTAAAGAGTAAAAAATGTGAGATGAAGAGTTACTTTGTGCTATAAGAAAAATGACATTCAAAGTAGTATATATGACAGAGGTATCAGCTTTCTGTGCTATGAAATTGTAAGAGAACGTAATTGTCCACGTATTCAGGTGTAAATCAAAGGTCTTAGAGAATGAAGTTCTTTAGTGTATGTTATTTACTGATGACATAGTTTTAGACGAGGAATAAATCGTAAAAAGAACTTTAGAGGAGTACAGTTATCTAGATTTGATTGTTAACAAAAAGAAAGGAGCCACTACATAGAATTAGGGTTGATAGTATAGAATAGAGAAAGTACTATAGAAATTATATGTGACAGATCTCTCTAAGCCAAACAAGTAGGGTCAGTACGAGTTGACAATAAGTACAGTTGGGGTATGTCTAGTGTAGACCTAAAGAGGCTTGGTTGAACAGGTTACACAATGGAGTAGAAGACCAACTCAAACATAGATTGTTGTGGTTGTAAAAATCAATTTGTATTAGATATAGCAACTCAAACTGATTTAAGCTTTTTCTTGCTTCAGGTCAATTGAATGAAGATATGCACGGTTATTTTGCTAGATTCCGGGGACCATTTACTCCCTCTCAATGGATGGAGCTGGAACACCAAGCATTGATTTATAAATACATTTTGGCACATGTCCCAATTCCTTCCAACTTAATTATGCCACTCCTAAGATCCCTCTACCCATATGCTACTTCTGGATCTTATGCCTCAAATGTTTGTAAGCCTTATGTCTTCTGTTAGTTTGACACACAAAAAGAGATCTTGTATTTCATTTCTTTAATAGACATTTATTCTAAGATATATACTAAAAGGAGTTGTTAATTTCATGTCTTCTCTCTTTTGCCTTTTTTCTTCTCTTTTCCTCGAAGCCCTTAAAATGAGAATGGTGCCTTTTTTTTTTTTTTTTTGCATTAAGTGGGATGGTCTCCTCTCCATTTAGGTTTATCAAGCAGCAAGGATCCCGAGCCTTGGAGGTGTCGGAGGACAGATGGAAAGAAATGGCGGTGCTCGAAAGATGCTGTTCCTGATCAGAAGTATTGTGAAAGGCACATCAATAGAGGCCGCAACCGTTCAAGAAAGCCTGTGGAAGGCCTGAAAGGCCATGCTATCTCTGGATCCACTACTTCAAATGTGGCACCGATTGCTTCCTCCTCATCAGCATCAGTGATATCCAGAAGCAGCTTATCTAACAATCATGGATCCATGCTGAACCAGCTCAATCCCTACGACAGCTACACTGCCCAGGCTTCCACCACTTATCCTGTTAACAGGTGAATAATCCATCATAGATCCCAATTTCCTTTAAGCCGTGAAGGACATGCTTGTTATGCTGGATTGGACAGTTAAGGATGGGAGTAAGGAATAAAATTAAGTTAAAATCTTTTACATTATCCTATGTTACAGTGTCGTGTGCAACATACCAAACATGCCATAGATGTAGAATTTTAGCATCTATGAGGTAGAAAGCTATGCATACTTGTTCACTTTTATTCCTCTTTAGTAATTACACTCTGATTGTTCCATTTTTCTCTTGCATAGTGACAAAAATTTATACGACAAAACTCAAGAATACCAAAGCCTCATGTCGACACCCACCACCATCAATCTGAAGCCTAAAGACGTGCCATTTTCCTTCCAAAAGCAGCACGCCCCATTTGAAGAATTTTCTCACTTGGAATTTGGAATTAACTCAGGTTCCCCAGTCAATACTTCAACGAAATTTTCCTACTCGAATACTAGAAATCCTAATTCTTTCCTAGATCTAGAATTGAATGACCAAAATCTGCTAAGCCACTTCAATAATCCAACCGACCAATCTGATCATACCTCTATTTCATGGGCTAAAGAACTGAAATCAGATTGGACCCAGCTATCAATATCAATCCCAGTGGCTCCCTCAGATTTTTCACCATCCACAAATTCTCCTCCACAATCGAAGCCTACCTTTTTACCTTTACTACCATCTCCGGAGCCCAACCCATTTCAGATGAGCTTGGGCATCAATACCAATATTGGTGAATCAAAACAAAAGCAACCGACTTGGTTACCAGTTTCTTGGGGAATCTCAATGGGCGGTCCATTAGGGGAGGTGTTGACCAGCACATCCACTCATGCGGGAGCAGGCAATAGTTCAACTGTTCTGAACCTGATGACTGAAGCTGGGTAAAGTAGCTCTCAGACAGGAGGTCGACTTTGGTCGCGTTGTAATAAGCTAGTTCAAGGTACTGAACGAAGACGTTTCCATTAATTTCTTTATTGTATTTTCCCTTTTCCTTTCATCTGTCTATGCAAGTGTTCTTAATGCATAAACCTAATCATACTTGACATTGAACTCGACTTGGTTCTGTTTCACAGTCATCTGTATTCTATAATTCATCGTAGCACCATTTTATGTCATCTTAACCTTGATATGATATCTCAGTCCAATTGTTTTCTGAAGTTATTGTTTTTTCAATCTTACATTAAAGCATTCATTTGCCAAGCACTCGAGCATTGAAAATTATATTTGTACTTGGCAGCAAATTTATGCAATGATGGCATGTTTGTCATCAATGGAACTGAATAGTAATGCATAGGTTTAAAGATAAAAGGGAAATTAAAGTATTGTATCTCGTCTCATTGAATAGAAAAATTCTGTTGTTGAAGGAAAATATCTGCCATGTTTTTTAATGAACCATGTCTTTATAAAGATGGCATTAGAATCTAAACCCTACTGCAAAAATATTGAAAATGGAGAAAAAACAAGCAGATGCAGAGCTAATTTGACTAATTTTTTTGCGAATTTAGGTATTTATTCATATCAACATTGTAGTTTTAATAATTATTTGAAATAATTACATTGTTATATTCATAGATTGCAAGTATATTATTGCACATTGCTCTCATAAAAATATTTTAGCTTGTTGCTTTTCAAAGCTTGCATAGAGGATGTCATCTCGCCATATCTATTTTTATTATGTATAGAGACTCTCCCTAAACTTACGTGACGGCCGAAACTAGGGGTATATTGTATTTGTTGGGATGTAATGCATTAAACTCAGGACAAGAGATATCAATTTTTTTTCTTGCAGTTGTTATGAATTTTGAGATAGCAATGACTACGATAGTAGTGTGATAGGCCAAAGATTTAGTATGCTCATACGTTGGCTTAATACAGTTCAGTCAACAAGATTACTCAATCCATAATAGACAAATTTGTAAAATATTGTAAATAAATGTAGCTCAAAAGCATGAAGAACATATCAACACTTTCATAGTGATATAACAGTAACATTTTGAATGTTAGTTGATATTGGAATCATAACCAATAGGTAGTGGCATTTAATGGACATTGTTTAAACAGCAAGAACTGAAGTTCTTCACTGAAAATGGGCATCGACTCTCTAAAATATCAATTAGGTTCAAAGTTTGAACCTTTGAATTGCTATTACAAACAAATTCATGGCTCGATAGGTAAATTATTGCATTCTCGTTGCCAAAATTTGTGGGCTCCAATATTGAACCAATGTAGAATTTGCCTTGTTCATTGCATTCACTTTCATTCTTTTCATTATTCCTTGTCTTTTATTTTCATTATTTTCTAAGATTTTGCAAAACAAAATGTCATTCATTTGTATAGAGGGAGACAAAATAGTTAGTCATTCTTCCTTTGTCCTTTATTTTCACTATGATAATTTACTCTCAATAATCTTATTCTCAGTTGATTGCTTGATTGAGGTCCCCTTGTGCTATTTATATATCTACATTCTTTAGATGGAGGGTGGTGATCTATTTGATTCTACCGTTGGTATTTATTCACTACATAATTTTATTTTGATTTATAAGAAACTTTAATCTTTACCAGCTTCCATGGTTCTCTACAAGTTTCTCGATTTTTTCATCAACCACTTCAAGAAACATTCTAGAATGAAGTCTCTCCGCACAACTCATAACAACTCACCTTTTGGCATTTTCACTCATTGTAGCCTGTTGGACTTGGCCTTCACGTACATTTTCTATGTAATGCCTAGGAAAATTCGTATTATCTTTAGAATACTGAGTTTAATGTAATAAGTGTTATTATATATATATAAAAATTCTTTAATAAAAATAATAGTGAAATGGCTATGAAAGTTGGTACACCGAAAGCATGTCTTTTCGACAAAAAACTTCGAATAAACTCTTTCGTTGTACCTCTAGTTTAAAATAATATCACGAACATGTGGTCTATTGTAAACATTAACCTCAAAATAAGCTAAGAAGTAACCATTAAATCTTGAAATTCACATTTTTGGGATTAAATAAAAATGAAAATAAAATTCAATTAACATTTTTAGTTGGTTGAATCGAACACCTCTTGCTCAACTTATTTGTTAGGGCTTGAGGGACTTTGTCATACATCCAAACAGGACTTAGTTATTTATTTTTATTTTTATTGAAAAGACATTTCATCCTTATTGATATCCTCAATAAATGATCAAATTCTTACTCAAGCGCGCCTAAGTATTGATAAAAGATGGAACCAGGGTCGTCGATCTAAGAGGACAAAAATGCATAAAATTCATATACAATAATAGGCATATATGCACGAATATTTGTCAACCGACCCAATTAACTTTGATTTTTTAACAGGGCGGACTCTGTATTCAAATAAACTTAGTGCAACTTCAATCGTGGTGTAAAATAGATCTAAATTGGTATTTTCAAAATTATTTTTACTTCCTCATTTACATCCCTATGAAACTAAATCCACTTTTTGCCTATGCAATTTGCATTTCCTTTCTCTCTCTCCGTTGGAGAGAGTTTCACCCACTTTGGAGATCTAAATCATAATTTAAATCTGTTTTATACTAAAATTGGAGATGCTCTTAAGGGCTTGTTTTAATAAGTTACTTTTTTTCTTAAAAAAACTAGTTAAACGGGTAAAACTTCATATGTAATCAAATATTTCATTTCAGCCATAACTTTTATCCATTTTTTAATCGATAATTTTGTGGAACTCACTGACTCAACTTTATTTGCTAAAAATCTGCATCATGCAAGCTCCTGTTTAGCGGGGTTTAAAATCAGATTTTTAATAAATTTTGATAAAAGTTCATCAAATATATTGTTGAAAAGTTGTGGATTTATAAAATGTATGGTTAAAATTAATTGTTTATTTTGACTTGAATTAAAATTTGAATTTGAACTTCTACCAAACATGGACTAAATCAGAAGAAGAAAAAGATCAGGTTGAGGTAATGCAGTTACGGAAGGGAGATTATTCAAACTAGCCTGTTGACTTAGTCTACTTGAGATTTTCGTAGAAAAGTCTATTTTACAAGACATGTCCTTCTATTTTAAAGTGAGTTTCGGATCTGTTCTATATTTCCTATATTTTGATTTTTAAAGCATAAATCCATTCTTTGATCTAATGTATTAGCATAATCTGCTATTTTTTGTTCATATTCTTCTATAAGTTTATCATATTCTCCAGATATTTTATTTGTATTTTCTATTTTGGGTCTAATATTTTCTAACTTTTCAAATATTTTTTCTAACAAATTATCTAATTCTTTAACTGTATATCCTGGCATGATTAAATAATATTATCATGAAAATTGTCATAGTATTATAAAATAATGATATAAACATTATGGTAGACAGTAATCCAGACATCATAGATAATCATAAATATTTATAATCCCTGCGATTCTCTAAGATCTTAAGAAAATTCTTTCAAAATTTAATAAGAAATAATAGTTCTACCTTAATTTTAATCTGGATCTTTATTTTTAGAATTGTGTGACCTTCAGGTTCAGAATGTGCAAATTGTTTCCTTCAACGGCCTCCTGCCTTAACGGAATCCTTACTATTTCAGTTTCTTGCCTTCACTGTATCGTTTTCAATGACAAATCACTAGACTTTGATTAAAGAAAAACTGTATTTATTGTTAAAATAAGAAAGAAGTTTCTTCTTAGATCTATCAAGAATATATGAGAATGAAAATTTAGAAACTCATTCTTCTATGTAAGAAATGGAATATTATTGATATTCTGAAATTGGTACAAAGATTATATCAAAAGACAGAAATGTTTTTTTCTCGCAATTTGAAAGCTCAAGTGTTTTTTCTCAACTCATTCTGCCTCTATTTTAGCACAAAGGCTTCTATTTATACAACTACATGAGGCTCGATTATTGGCCTCTTACATCATCCATTATCTCATACTTCACTAATGGAGTTCTATTATTACAACAGTATCTCTACTACATAATTGTAGCTCTATTATTTCTTCCAGATGTCTACCTTTCTTTCACATTTTCTTTTCCTCTATGTCTTCATATGGAGTTGCCAAGATTCTTCAACAATGTTGGCATAGTGGCAAGTAGGGGTGGGCAAAACCCAAACCAACCCGAGAAAACCGATCAACCCGACCCAAACCGACCGGGTTGGGTCGGTTTTTTGAAATTTTTGGGCGGGTTGCGGGTTGTGGGTTGGGTAATCGGGTTGGGTTGGGTCGGGTTGCGGGTTAGCAACCCAAACCCGACCCAACCCAACCCAACCCGACAAAAAAAAAAACTCTACACAAAAAAAATCAATCCTTAAGATACCAAAATCGACACGGCTATATAATTATATGCACAAAAGAACTCGAATAGAAAAAAATGTTAGCATATTTAAAAAATGTTAATACAAAAGAACACATATAATCACAAGCGCAAAAAATTGACAAAAAATAGAGAACGGCCCAAACTCAAGAAAGTTGATATACAGCTAACAAAAATATGTCATCTACACGAAAGTTAATTACTTGAATTCCATGACAAAACAAAATATATTAAGAAGATACTAAAATTCACATGAACCGTGTAATTACTCCAGTGAAAAGAATTCGAATAGAGAAAATAATTATGAAATAAAATTTCACGAACCTTAAAAATGAATTCTGTAATCTAATATTGGCACACTGAATTGAAAAAGGAGGAGCGTGAATCGATAAATTTTAATTTTTGATTTTCAAGTCATCACTCGAATCAATTTTCATTCAACAACTATATTTTCAAAGATAATTGCCGTCAAATTGTGGGTGAAATATTGAGCAAACCCGTCTCGTGAATAAATAGTCAAACTCGTCTTTGTGAATAAATTTTTTTGAAAATGAGATAGTATTTTTTTTGTAAAAGTTACTAATGAACATATCATTGGATTGTACTATTTTATTTTTCAAGTTTATTAACATTGGATGGCTAACGGTTATATTAATGTTATTTTACATCAAAAAAATGGATGATTTTAATTTTTGTGTAATAAATTTTTCTCAAACCGACCAACCCAACCCAACCCGACCGACACATAATTGGGTTGGGTTGGGTTGGGTTTCAACATTTACATGGGTTGGGTTGGGTTGAATTTCTAACAAACCGACAATGTTGGGTTGGGTTTGGGTTGGGACAAAAACCGACCCAACCCAACCCACGCCCACCCCTAGTGGCAAGACATCTTGTCTCTTTATATCTGTCCTCTTTTCATTTGGATAGCATGTGGGACATTCCCTCAATTGACATGATTCTTATATGGTTGATGGACTTCCATGAATCTGATGGATATCAAATTTTTGGATATATTCTTTTAAAATTGAAGATTTTTTATTTCCATTATTTGTCATGAGTGTCCATCATTCATATTGGCATAAGCATTGAAATTTTTTATCATATAAATTTTTTGTCATATTGTAGAGAACTTTCATTCCTATGACTCTTCAGGATCTCATCCATGATCTGTTAATATTTGGCAATGGCTTTCTATTTTGGCCTACTTCAATCTGAAAATTTCGACCTACATATCCGACTGTAACAATATGTTCTGCAGGATAATATATCATTCCATTAATTTCTAAACTAATTGAGTAAAATTTAAGATATATTAGTCTTCCTTTGGCAAATTTTGAAACTTCTCCTCAGAAGATATCATCAAATTTCTCAATTTCTTTTAAATCTTTTCCTGGATAAATTAAGTCCAAGAATCCATAGTTTGCTGCCATTTTGACCATGTTAGGGTCTCCATCGTTTGTAATGATCATTCTTAGGTAAACATGTTCTCCTGGGGAGATGAAATAAGATTCATCATCTTGTAATTCATAGACAATTTTTGCAAAAGCTTTATATTCTTCTTCTTTTGGCGTTAAAGGGGTCTCATCATCTTCATCTGCTTTGATTTTGATTACCCTTGTATACTTATTACCATTTTTTATTGTCACCTTTCGGGGACTTTCCATGATTGTATCTCTTTTTATTTGACTGGGTCCACTGCTGCTTCCGCTTGGTGTACCTGTTTGTATTCCTTCTTTGGTATTTTGAGATTGTACTCAGGCATCAATCCCTGTATTTTTGGTATTTGTAGAGTCTAATCGTGCTTCAAGAGCATCAATTCGGTCTTTTAATTCATTGGTAACTTTGGTATGGGACGCACTGATCTCATGTAATAATTTGACATTATAACTTAAGGTTTTAGCTAATGTCTCCATTCCAATTTTTATATCATCAGCTTCTTCTTTGGGAAATGCTGCAGCAGATTTTATTTCTGATATCTCATGTTTGATATTATCCATCTCCGAACTCGATATTCGTGCTTAGAAAATCAGCAAGATAATTGTTTATACCTTTAATATGAATAATATCAAAATTATAGAATGACAAATATGCTTGCCATCTCAATCTCCTATATTGAGGCTTCATTGGCAACTTATTTTTAATTAATCCTGTAACATTAGAATTGTCAGTTTCAACAATAAATCTTTTAGATAATAGGAATAATGAAAACTTTTTTATTCCTCTAATAATTGCTAACAATTCTTTTTCATGAGTAGTATAATTTATTTCTGCTTGGTTAAAAGTTCCACTTGAATACCTGCAAATTTCATTTAAATTTGTTTTTAATATGGCTGCCCAATACTTATCAGAAGTATCTGTATTAACAACCAAATTATCCTCTTCATCTGTCAATCCTAATTTTGGTAAATTTTTGCATTCTTCTTTTAATAATTTAACTATCTCTGTATGTTCTTCACTCCATCATTTAGTATTTGTTTTTCTAAATAAAACTTGTATTTTATGTCTCTTTTTTCAAAGATTTTCAATAAATCCTTCTGCATGGTTTAAACATTCTAAGAACTTTTGTATTTGTTATTTTAATTCTAATTTATTTGGAAAACTTTCTATCTTTTTGGATATATGTGTTTGCAATTTTATTCCTTTTTATCTATTGATAATCCAAGAAAATCAATTTCTTGTTTTTCTATTATAGTTTTCTTTTTTAAAAGAACAATTTCTTCCTTTTTGCATTCATTTATGAATTGTATCAAATGGTTTCTATGTTCTTCTTTAGTATTAAAACATATTAATATATCATCAACATATACTATTAAAAACTCATCAAACTTTTTAAATATATTATCCATTTTTCTTTGATATATTTGTTGTGCATTTTTTAATCCAAAATGCATTACTAACCATTCATATTTACCTTGAGGTGTACTAAATGCAATATATTGTATAATATCTTCTTCCATCTTAACTTGTCAAAAGCCTGATTTACAATCAAACTTGGAATAATATTGTTTTCCTTTTGCAAGGTTTATTAGGACTTCTTTATTTGGTAAAAAGTATCCATCAAATTTAGTATATTTGTTTAATTCTTTATAATTGATTACCATTCTGGCCTTTCCTCTAACTTGCTCAGAATGTTTCATAACCATAAAGGCTGGACTACTATAGGGTCCATTACTTGGTCTAATAAATTTTTGTTATATTAATTCTTTTATTTGAGTTTTAAATTCTTGTGTATCTTGTATAGTATACATCATTGGTCTGACTCTAATTATAACATTCTCTGTTAGTTCTATTTTAGCTTTAGGATGTTATGGTTTCTAAAGTAATAATGAATTTTCTCCACATGTCTTTTCTAATTGTTCTATAATTTTCTCTATACTTATTTCTATTTTTATTTTCAAGACTTTTTTGTATAGGGTTTTTATATTTATATCTTTATTTATAATTGGTTTTTTCTCCCATTTATCACCACGCTGGGCTGACTGAATTCTATAAGGTCTAAATTCCCTTCAGATTTTTAATAAGTGTGCACATGGTGTCTGTAATATTATCATATAATTATTTTGTTTATAATATTGAAATTGTTGGATAAAGTCATTTCCTAGTAGTATGTCACAATTTAATTTATTATAACTATATATCTTGTTTGTTATTACTTGTTTACTTCCAAGTATTATACTGACTTTATCAGCATTATTAATTATTTGTGTACTTTTTCCTGTTACTCCTGTTATCTTTATTTTACTATTTTCATTCCATGATTTTATTAAGAAGTTTTTAAATATTGTTATATCACTTCCTGTATCTATTAAGGCACATGTTCTTATATTTGTTTATCCTATAGTAACTTGTATATATACGGCTAATGGAAAACGTATTTGGTTATTCATTTATCTTTTCTCGCATAATATAGTTTGGTCATTATGTGTTATATATATTCATTCTCTTTTTATACTATAATCTTATAATCCATTTAGAAAACTTAATCCTAATAATATATGAGGATATGTATTCATACTATTATCCATATAACATGGTACTACCATCTTAATTCTTCCTATTTTTATTAGTACTTTGACTTCTAATTCTATAGTATGTATTTATTCATCAAAATTTATATATCTATATGGTTCAACCTTATGAGTCGTTAATCATTTATTTCTAATTGAAGTTATATGACATTCACTTGTTCTTGTATTTATTAGTATATTTGGTCCTTCAATATGTTCTCTTCTATTATAATATTCTCTTTCTATCTTCATATTTCCAGCATTTCTATGAAATTTAATTTCTTTTATATTACTAGTTCCTTCTAAACGTCTTCTAGGTAATCTAAGGCTTGTTGATCTTTTAATTAATCTTCCATCTCTAAACATTATTTTATCAGAGTAATCATCTTCCTTATCTTCTGTTATTTCAGGTTTATCCTTGATTATACTATATTTGTATTATTTAAGAATTAAACTTATTTGTTTGCTTGGTTCTATTATTTTACTAATATCCTTACATTCCTTATGAACTTCTATGTATGGTTTTTTAGAGTATATATTTCCATAATTAGAGTTAGTAAATGTGTACAAAACTCTATATTCTATAGTCATAATCTTGTCTTCTGTTTCCATTATATCATCCATATGTAACTTAAAATGTAGTCCTAAGACTTCATTGAAGTTTTTGTTTGTAATTGAGACACAATATTTTGGGTAACAAGTAAATATTAATTTTTGGTATGCTAAGTTTCCTTCTATAGTTCCTAAATGACTATCTTTTAAATTTATTATTCTTCCATCATGTAAGCTTACTGTTAAAGGCGAATATATTTCTTCCCTAAATAAGGATTTAAACATTATTTGTATCCTTGCTAAATAAACATATTGAATTTTTTCTCCTTATTTTTTACTAATCTTTGTTAATAATTTATCTACTGTATTTTTTGTTAAAAGATTTAATTTATGCGTTCCTTGAGTTGTTCTAACATTTATAGTCTTTTCAATTTTATGATATTCATTTATTGCTATTCTTTCTCGTTTCCATATTCTATCTAAGGCTTCCAATTTTCCTATTTTTAGATCAAAAGATAATTTTCGCATTTTCTTAAATTTGTTATTATCAAATGTTACTTTTAATATATAACTTTCTATTCCTTCATATTCTTGTTTATCTATATTATCTTTTTCTATTTCTTCAATTTCTTTATTCAGATTCAGATTCATTATCTTCTTCTGAATCTGATTCGTTTATATATACTTCTTGATCATAATATTGTTCAATATCTGATATTTTACTTAATTTACTTTTTATTTCTAAATATTTTTTTTTGTAATATTTTAACCTTTTTTCTTTTTACAATCAGGGTTTATATGTTCTATTTCTCCACAATTCCAACATTTGCATTGACTTTTATCTTTTCTATAAGGTCTGTTTTTCTGTTGTCTATTTGGATTGTATTTTCTTTTATAATATCTTCTTCTAAACTTATATATTTTCTCTTAAGATTTTTAAATTTTTAAATTTTTTATTTTTGAATTTTCTCTTAATATTTTTCCTTTCAGGATTACATCCCCATTATGTAGGTTTTTCTATATCTTCACAATATATCTTAATTAATTTTCCTGATTTTTTTCATTAATTGTCTTTGTTGACATATATATGCAAGTTTTTCAAATAAAATTTTTATTCTTGATCCTTAAGATCTAGGTGTTTCAGGATTTTCTTTAATATATTTCTCAAATTATATTCTAAAATATATTCCCTATGATCCTGGTAACTTATTATAGTACATATCTTTATATACATCTTGATTTTCATTACTATAAAATTGGGTACAATAATATTCCTTAAATTCACATGTATATTCTTTAATTTTACACATATTGTTAAATTTATTAATTTTATCCTAACATTTTCTTTTTCTTTTATTGCTTCTTCATCAAAGTTTCTTATCCAATATTCTCCTAAGAATTCATTTGAAATATAGTTTACTAATCTTTCTATACCTTCTCTATCTGATTTTATTATTTATGTTTGTACATCTTTTTTATTAATGTTTTTGTATCATTATTTATTCCATCCCACCAGTTTCTAACATTTTCTTCAAAAGATGCTACTAAGAAGTCTATCATTCTTTCAGTACTTTCCCATGTATCATCTTTGTTATATAAAAAGAATAATATCATTGAATCTGCCCAAATTACTAAGTTTTTTTAATATCCATTTTATAATCTAAATCTAACTTTGCTCCTCCATGATTGACGGGTTTATCATAATTATCATTTAGTTCAAATTTATTACTATATTTGTTTCCTCTTGGTGGTTGTCTATTTCTTATTTTTTTTTTCATAATATTGTCTATATGGTTTAATGTATATAGGTGCATAACTTTCATCTGGGTCTAGTGTTTCTTGTTTGTTAGAGGATTCTGCTCTATTTGGTCCTCCTCCAGTATTCATTAGGATTTGATATTCATCTAAATTTTCTAAACTTAATTGATCAAAATTTTCTAAAAGTAAATCTAATTTTTCATTCATCTTTGTCTTCTATATTATCCTGATTTTCTTTAATCTCTAATTTTCCTATTGCTTTTTCTTTAGATTTTTCCATTTCTTCTTCTATTATTTTTGGTAAAATCTTTTTCCTAAATTCACCGTCCATACTACTTGTTTTTATTCTTATATTTTCTTATTCAGTATGTTTTTTTCCTATTCTAGACATTTCTTTTTCTATAAGTTTTTTGTCTATTATTTTTTCTTTTAATTTTCTTACTTCAATTTTTAGAATATTAATATCATTTCTTACTTTTTTTATTTCATTATTTATGTTTTGAACGTCATCTATTAATATTTTTATTAGTGTTTTTAATTCTTCTATATACTCACCAATTGACATTTATCTTTTCTTTGATTGATATAAGTAATATGTTCTACATTCAGTATCTTTACAATCTTTTATTACATTATCACATTTTTGTTTTACATAGTTATTATCTGTTAATTATTTCATTTTTTTATAATAACTTGCTCTTATTTTATATCTTTCTTGTTTTAATTTTAATATTTATTTTTGTTGTGATTCTGTTATTTTTTCAGGTTTTAAAAGTGCATCTTGTATTTGTGGATTTATTTTTCTTACTCTTACTAATTTTTTATCTAAGATATATTTTATCTTCATTAATTCCATTACTTATATAAAATCTGTTTTGTTTTATAAATCGTTTTAGGGTGATTCATATTTTTCTTTATAATATAAATTGATCTCTTCTTTTTCAAAAGTTTCTATTATTTTCTCATATACATATCATTCTTTTATTGAGTCTATTATTAATTTATGTAATATCTGTGCTTTGACTTCTCTAGGTAATTCTTTAATTACTCTTAATGTTATTATTTTTAATTTATTGGGTATAGGTTCTAAAAATATATAATCTCATTTTTCTGTTTCTAATTTATAATAATTATCTATTTTTATAATTCCATGACTCATAATCTTTACAATATAACATAATTTCTTCTTTTTCAAGTTCTATAATAATTTTTTCATATATATATTCATCTCTTAATGATCCTAGTATAATGTTATCTATAATTTGTTCTTTTACTCATTGAGGTAATTCTTTAATTATCATTAATGTTTTAGTTTTTAGTTTCTTAGGAATATGTTCTATATATATGTATTTTTCTTTTTCTTCTATTTTGTAATACCAATCTGTTTTTGTAATTGTAATGTCCATGATTTCTATGACTCTGATACCAATAAAGGGAGTGCTACTTGGAGCGAACAAAAATCAAATAATTCTTAAAAATCTTAAAATCTAAAATCTAATTAATCTTTAAATAGTCATGTATTCTATGTATTCTTTTAATTTGTCAAATTCTAATCTATTATTAGTTATAGATATATAAAATCTTAAAGTTAATTTACCTTAATTTCTTATATTCTTGTGGTAATCTATTTGTGATAGGTTTCCTCATCTATAAGTTTTTAATTAAATCTTCAAAATCTAATAATGTTTGAGAATTTATAATATCAAGATCTGTTATTATATCTATATTTGATTCAAAAGGTATATTATATTTTGAGATATTCTTTTTCCTTTTTTCTAATTTATCTATTATATCTTGTATATCTTTTACGATTATAGATCTCACAATTCATCTGGCAAAATTTTCTATTAAATTTTTCTTTAAAGCATTTTAATATTTCTTGAGCAGCATATAATTGTTGTTGATATCCTATTTTATCAATTTCATTTTCAAATTCAAATTCTTTTTTATTTTTTTACAATTGTTTTAATTTTATATGGACCTCTTTTAGATCTAGGTTTTTTCATTTTATAATTATTAGTCATAATAAATCTTTTAGGACTTAATTGTTATTTTCTTTATACTATGATGACTTTAGTTATAAATTCTATATTTAGGGGTATTTTTGGTAGCTAGCTATCTTTGAATGGTCAAAGGCCAAAATGAATAAATGACCTCCTTGTTTAGGCTATTTTCAAGTATTTCCTCAGTTACGGAAACATAAACAGAAAAAAAGTGGCGTGATTTATATTCGTTGTGTGTGAAAAACTGTTAATAGTGGAGAGGTTGAAGATGATCCACTATGCACGTACAACACTAAAAAGACAAATTGTATAGCTATATGAATTTGCCTTAGGTTAGGCTGATCCTGAAAATTTAGGTCATGTAATTAAAAAATAAATAAAATTACCGACACCAATAAAAAAATCTTTAAGTGGTGCCTCTTTCATATAACAAAAACTTAACTTTCTAGAACCAAAAAATCATGAAATAACAATTAACAAGTGGGTAATCGGCACCAATAAAATGACAATGTTACGATGTAATTGTACAATTGTAGATCAAGAAACAATGACCAATGATAGAGTTTCTATTTCTTCTCTGTTTGAGTGTTCTTCATGGGTTAGGGTGGGAGCGAGGGAAATGAAGAAAATGAATCTGGAATTAGTTTTTCATTCTCCAGTTTAATTATTTGAATTTTTGGTTGGTTATTGTCTTGTTGGGTTAGTAATTTGTTAATGAAGCTGATTGGAAAATTGGGATGGAGGTGTTAAAATAGTTAATTTAAAATATTTTTTTCGAGAGTAAAATAGTTTAAAATTATATTACATTAATATTTTTTTAATTTAACATATTATTTAAAAAAAATTATTTTTTTATAATTATTTTTTACTATTTTTCAATAAACAATGTGTCATTTAACTTAAAATAATAAAAATTTTAAATTTTAAAGTAATTAAAATTTTTAAACCTACGATCGTTCAACTTGCGCATTCTTATGACCGCCTCTACCTTGGGTGTATTGTATATACACATGTGCATTCGCGTGTGTAGTGGTAGAATCAGGACATTATAAGCAAAATATTCTTTTCGAAAAAAAAATTTCATACCATGTTATTATTGGTCTAGAGTGTCCACGTTTATCAAACATATCTTAACGAGTGTTATGATAATTACGTAAAATAGACAATTTTCTTGATTTCATTATCATGAATAATTTAATTAAATTCCTAGGTTTATAAAAGAAAAAAAAAAGTCAATGCATTATTATTTTTAAGAAAAAAATGTCAATCCATTTTGTACTATTTCAAGCTGGTGCTTGGCCTCGGATAGGATGGATGGGGTATGGGAAGGTGGGTGCGGATGAGCTTTGGGGGGGGGGGGGGGGGGTGAGGGGGGCGATGAACTTTTTCTGAATTTTATTCACAAGTTACTATAAATTTAAATGGGGTTTACTCGTACTTTTTGAAAAGTTATGGGAATCCATTTACAATTTTTTGTTATTTTACCGCTTTCTTTTATGTTTATTTATTTTAAACAATAACAAATCTATCATTTAATGGTCAAAATGAAGGGAATACGAGTTTTGCTACATAATTGAAAGATTGGGAATAAATTATGCTAAGGTTTGGGTGGTTTTTTATATTTCACAAAGCATGGGGAAGAAAATTGAAATTTTCCTTGTAAGTTCAAGAATTTGATTATCAATAAGTTTTGAATGAGGACCTAAGTTCCATAAACTTCCCAATTAATTAAAATTCAAATGGCCTCTTCCGATGAGGTGGATTATATAAGATTCGGCAATATTAAAAGAATAAAACTAAAATTGTGTTCATTCTATTATTTAACCCTATAGATCGAACAATCCCTAAAGGAAAATGATCTTGTGATAGAATTGACGTGAAAACACTAATTCGTTGAAACATTGTACAAAAATTTCATATCTTTTGTTCGTTCTTTCATTGCTTATCTCTCCCTTTAAACCATCTCATGAAAAATTATACAACTACGTGCATTTTAAAGTGTATCTCTTCTATTTCTATATACAATTAATGAAAACAAGATATCGATAATAGTTTTCATTATAAGTTCATCAAGAACTCATTAGCTTCTTAACACTTAATTTTGAAAAGTGTAATTATCTAAGCATTTGTTTAAAGAAGAAGTTGGATAAAATTGATAAAATTGATGAGTATATGAAGATGTAATTACTTGTTCCATCAAATTTGCAATTTTGAGTTTCCATAGACAAATGGATGCATAAAACGAGTTATTTACCCATTATATTTTTAAAAACAATAAATAAAAAAATTGTAAGAAATATTTTTTCCTTAATTCATTCAAAACATGCAAAGGTAACATCTTGACAGAAACCATTATCAAGGATGATACTTTTTTTTCGTCAATTCATATATTCAACCTTTAATTTATTACCACATTTAGTCATTGGAGACGATTTATTTTAATATATGTTAGGTAATTTGTTGTCAAACGACCTCCCTGGGCAATGATGAAAGTCACATTCTTCGATTCAGTCGGCATCGGCCAATTGACTGATTATATAATCGACGCTACAATTTGGTAAACTAATCGCATAACCCTGTTGGGCCATTTGAAGCAGCCTAATTAATTAGTGCTGCTCATGGCCCAATCGAGACTTGGATGGCTTCTAGCTGTTGATAGTCCACTCTACTGTCTACTATTGGGCCCTGTTATTCTTGTTGGACCAAAACCCTAAAGTCTTATACCTAACTTATATATATGTTAGCTAACCATTACTCCTAGTTGTGAAAGAAAGAAACTAGCCGTGAAAGAGAGAGAGGAGTGGCGTGACTTTTTTGGCTTTGTGCTTCCCTGTCATTCTTGTAGCTTGTGTGCTACTGCGTTTCTTCTCCCTCTTGTGCTTCGGTTTTGTTAGACTGATTGTTGGCTATACTATTCTTTCATCCAAAGTTCCTTTGTGGGATTTGCTACTTGAAGCAACCGGTTGGCAAGGGATTAGGATTGGGCTTTCACTTTGTGGTGTCGATTGATCGTGACTGAGCCCGGTACTTGGTGCAATATTGGCTGCATTTTATTCACAATATATTATCTCTGCACCCTTTGAATTGAGGGGGGAAAAAAAAATACTTCATCACACTTTTGCATTTATTGTTTTTTCTAAAAATATGATGGAAAAATAACCGTCCTTCTAATATCCTTATTAGAGACGATAACCGTTAATTAAGAAAAAGTTAATAATAAGAATGGATCGAAAAAAAGTTAGGAATATAAAAATTATAATGAGCAAAAACCGTGAATCTTAATTGAATAAAAATGTGGTATAAATGACAAAAACTGTGGCATGAATATAATTACCCTTATCGAAATTCAAATTGGGGCATAATTGCAAGTTACGACACTAAACTTGGAATGCCAAATATAGCCCCACCACCGTCCACTATTTACTGCAGAATTCTTGTGCCTTACCCCCCAAAGTTCTGTTCATATTAATTTCACCCCAAAGTCAGCAATTAACAAACTATACAAATAGTGAAGTTTGAAAAAGGAAGTCTTGAAATTTTAAATTAAGTAGAAAAAAATTAAAGAAAAGTTGTAAACTAGACATGATGAGTAGCCTTTTTTTCTTCCTCTCCCAATATTTTGTCGACTTATCTAGGTAATTGTATTTACTTTGTATTTGTCTTCCTTACAATTTTTTCACCTATTTTCCTTCGTTCAATTTTTTTTCTTTTAAATTTTGAATATTTATTTTAACCAGTATTCTAAAAAACGAAAAGACGCGAGGTGCGAACAAAACACTTTGCCTTAGGATTAAGCGCGAATTTAGCGATCAGCCGTTAAGTTCATTGCTTAATGCGTTAAAGCATGCTTTATTAATTTTTTTTAAAAAATATGCTTTCCTTAAACATATTTTATTTGACTTAAGTTTATTCTCTTTTTTAGGTTATTATTATTAGTTTTTTCTATTTTTAAAACTTTGGTTTCTAGTTTTTAAATGACTTTATCAGTACAAAAGTCAAAAATAACTTTACTCGATAAACATTTAGATAAGATTTAAGCTACGATGCATGGGCTTTGTTCACCATGCTTCATTTGTGGTGAAGCTTCAGCCGAGGCTCCTACTTCATCTTTGATGGCGTGGAGTGTGGACCTTTTGTGAGGCTCTAGGGTGGCCGTCTGCGGGCTTTTTTGGAGTCCTGGTGACAATTCCGATCATTATCCTTGGTTACTAGCTTGTCTATTGGTGGCCTGAGACCTTTTGATTGCAATCATTTGGCTAAAATACTGCTCATTCAAGGAATTTCCTAGAGCGATTTGGATATGTATGCCCAAGGGGTCTGCTCTGGAGATAGTTATAGGGAAACTAAAGCACCTGAAATCGACTATTTGAACCCTGGAACATAGAGGCGTATGTGACGTTAACGCGAGAATAAAAAATTCCAAATCCAGGTTACTATGAAATACAATAGCAATTTTATTATTATTATTTTATTTTTTATTTTTTTAATTGGTGTGGGAGTCACTTGCCAGCTTTTTTCAGGAGGCCGAATTGACATTTACTTTCATAGATAGGAGATTTAATTATGGACCAATGGCTACAGGAAACCATAAAATTTGGTGACCGTAGTAGTTCATTTTTCCATAAAAGTTGCTGACCGTTCTTGAATTGACGAGGACCACACAGTTGATTCTGAGATGATTAACACCACGTTAAGGCAGAATGGTGGTTTGAATGACTATTCTATTATTTATGAAATTTCCCTTTCTATGGTGTTTACCGTCTAGGCAGGATAATATGGCACTTATGGAGATTAAGGAGATAGTTTTTCCCTCGGTGCTCGAGTGCCGGAGGGATTTGCTGGAAATTTTTACAAGCAGTGACGTCTTTCGAACAGTATAATCATTTTTCTGGATACGAAATATCACACCGGGTTTTAAATCTTGTTTCATGACTCTGATTCCCCGAAGCTCCAGAACCAAACTCACCTGAGCTATTTTGGCTGATTGTATTGAACAACTTTTTGTTCAAAATTATTACGAAGATGTTGGCTAACAAGTAATCAGTTATTGCGGCATGCGTACTGTTAACAAATTAGTTCGAGTTCATTGGGGTTGTAACATAGAGGATTGAATTACATGGCTCGAATACCTATAACTGAGAGTAGGTTGAAGTTGGCTAGTGAAGCAACATAGTTTCGACTCAACTAATGCGTCCGACATCCGGTACATAGATTTACCTCGTTGAGGATTGAGTTGCCATATTCAGCCCTTGTTTGGTATTGATTTAAATAAGATTTTAAGTCAAAGTCAAACATGAGGGTTTCTTTCGTACAGTTTCAATGTACAAGAAAATCGACTTTTTTGTAGAAAAAATTGGTTCCATTGCATTTTAGTACCCCTAACAACGTAGATGCGAGCAGAAAACATAGACCAAACCAATTTTTGGAAAAAAAAAATGAATTATTAATGAACATTAGGGTTTAATAAATGAATTATTAAACCTAGATTTCTTTTTTTTTTTTTAAGTTTCAGCGGTCAGAATTTTACAGTACCCCTAACAATATAAATCATGCAAACCCTTTATAAACACCAGTCTGGATACGCAAGAAAGATAAACATGAATCTTAATTTGCAAGAAAGATAAAAGTGCATTTTAGTACCTGAAGGAAGCTGGGAAGGTTGACAAGAGTAAGCATCCATGTCATGTATAATGCTTGGATATACGAACGAGCCTTTTAACTTTAGAAAGCAAATAGAACTTCAATAATTCGTGATCATGAGGTTCAAATCTGTATCCCGAGGACAATACTCTTTTCCTACTCCCTTTATCCATTAATCTCTCTACTCTAAATTTATGTTGCTTGCAATTTTGCACTCTGACTATCTCTAAATTTGTGTTTATTGTGTGTATATTTTTGTATATTTATAGTGCAACCCTTTTTGACGGTGTTTTCTTTCCTCCATTCAAGGACCGTGTTAAAGATTTATCCTTTATCCACTAATTATTTCCTAAATTTTATATATTGTAAACTCTATCAAAAAATTAGTTACCCTTTTTTTCAATTTCATATATTTCCTATTTTCCAGTGGAAACTAAATATTTTAACTAAATATTGATTTTGAATTTATTTCAAAAAAAAAAAAAAAAAAAAACTACTGAGATAACTTTTAAAAAAAATTAAAATGATATTTTGAAAATTTGGAGAAATCGAATTTGTGAAAGCATTAGGACTTTGACTCCATCTATATTTTTTCCAGTTTAATTCGAGAATTTCCGAAAATTGACCCCAAGTAATTGAACTATTGCTCAAGTAATTGAAAACTTCGAAGAATTAATAAACATTCTATCAAATACGTATTTTGAATCAAAATCACATCAATGTTTTGAAACGGTTTACGATGTCGGGGTCCCAGCTATATAGAATAACATTGTGAAATACAAAACCATGTATATGAACAAATAAAGATCATCCAAAATAGAAAGATCAAAGAAAACTGATGCCTCTTCTTGAATTCATCTATCACTCGAAAGATGCTGTTCCTGATCAGAAGTATTGTGAAAGGCACATCAACAGAGGCCGCAACCGTTCAAGAAAGCCTGTGGAAGGCCTGAAAGGCCATGCTATCTCTGGATCCACTACTTCAAACGTGGCACCAATTGCTTCCTCCTCATCAGCATCAGTGATATCCAGAAGCAGCTTATCTAACAATCATGGATCCATGCTGAACCAGCTCAATCCCTACGACAGCTACACTGCTCAGGCTTGTCATTCTCCAATAACTTTTCCCATCCTTCGTGCATCGATTTGGTCTCGATCCCTTGTCAAACTTTTGCTCCCTCGGAGTAAAGAAGTAAGAATATTTTGCTCCATCCTCCAAGGCTTTAGATACTGAAAATGGCAGAAGAAACGATATAAGAAATCTTTGCTAAGAATGTACAAGAATTAGTGAGAGAATTTCTGAAACTTTATTATATCATAACAATTTAAAACTTCTAAAAAAGCATAAAATAATGAAACGTAAAATAGAGAACCCTTCCGGCTCCATGTTTATTATTTTATTTATTTTAGAATTTAAATTAAATACATTTATATTTAAATAATAAACATAAAGAACAATTCAGTAATTGAGACACATAATTAATCTCATTTAAATCAAGAAACACGCAATTAAAGACAGGAACTGGGAAACGAATCCAAACATGAACCCTACTTTGAACATTGTAAGCAGTAAACGAACTGTTCAAAAAGAAACCTTAAATTTAAGCGATAGTATAAAAAAACCCTACACAAGTTTAAGGGGGCAAACAGATGAATTATTTATGAACATTTTTTTTTTAACAATCTTGATATACAAGAAAATATATAATTTCTTTAAAAGTTTTCCACGGAACGTAGATATCAAGAACAGATTCAGAATCATATAATTAATCTCAATTAGATCAAGAAACACAAAAAAGTAATCGCAATCCAATTCTAACTTAAACCCTGTTATGAACTATGTAAGCAAAAAAACCAACTAAACAAAAAGAAAAATAATTTAAATGATAGTATCGAGAAAGTCATACAAATTAATGCAAAAACATGAGCAAAAACAGAGAAGAAAATTCAAAGTCAAACATGAGGGTTTCTTTCGTACAGTTTCAATGTACAAGAAAATTGACTTTTTTGTAGAAAAAATTGGTTACATTGCATTTTAGTACCCCTAACAACGTAGATGCGAGCAGAAAACATAGACCAAACCAATTTTTGGAAAAAAAAAATGAATTATTAATGAACATTAGGGTTTAATAAATGAATTATTAAACCTAGATTTCTTTTTTTTTTTTTAAGTTTCAGCGGTCAGAATTTTACAGTACCCCTAACAATATAAATCATGCAAACCCTTTATAAACAGCAGTCTGGATACGCAAGAAAGATAAACAGGAATCTTAATTTGCAAAAAAGATAAAAGTGCATTTTAGTACCTGAAGGAAGCTGGGAAGGTTGACAAGAGTAAGCATCCATGTCATGTATAATGCTTGGATATACGAACGAGCCTTTTAACTTTAGGAAGCAAATAGAACTTCAATAATTCGTGATCATGAGGTTCAAATCTGTATCCCGAGGACAATACTCTTTTCCTACTCCCTTTATCCATTAATCTCTCTACTCTAAATTTATGTTGCTTGCAATTTTGCACTCTGACTATCTCTAAATTTGTGTTTATTGTGTGTATATTTTTGTATATTTATAGTGCAACCCTTTTTGACGGTGTTTTCTTTCCTCCATTCAAGGACCGTGTTAAAGATTTATCCTTTATCCACTAATTATTTCCTAAATTTTATATATTGTAAACTCTATCAAAAAATTAGTTACCCTTTTTTTCAATTTCATATATTTCCTGTTTTCCAGTGGAAACTAAATATTTTAACTAAATATTGATTTTGAATTTATTTCAAAAAAAAAAAAAAACTACCGAGATAACTTTTAAAAAAAATTAAAATGATATTTTGAAAATTTGGAGAAATCGAATTTGTGAAAGCATTAGGACTTTGACTCCATCTATATTTTTTCCAGTTTAATTCGAGAATTTCCGAAAATTGACCCCAAGTAATTGAACTATTGCTCAAGTAATTGAAAACTTCGAAGAATTAATAAACATTCTATCAAATACGTATTTTGAATCAAAATCACATCAATGTTTTGAAACGGTTTACGATGTCAAGGTCCTAGCTATATAGAATAACATTGTGAAATAACAAAACCATGTATATGAACAAATAAAGATCATCCAAAATAGAAAGATCAAAGAAAACTGATGCCTCTTCTTGAATTCATCTATCACTCGAAAGATGTTGTTCCTGGTCAGAAGTATTGTGAAAGTCACATCAATAGAGGCCGCAACCGTTCAAGAAAGCCTGTGGAAGGCCTGAAAGGCCATGCTATCTCTGGATCCACTACTTCAAACGTGGCACCGATTGCTTCCTCCTCTTCAGCATCAGTGATATCCAGAAGCAGCTTATCTAACAATCATGGATCCATGTTGAACCAGCTCAATCCCTACGACAGCTACACTGCTCAGGCTTGTCATTCTCCGATAACCTTTCCCATCCTTCGTGCATCGATTTGGTCTCGATCCCTTGTCAAACTTTTGCTCCCTCGGAGTAAAGAAGTAAGAATATTTTGCTCCATCCTCCAAGGCTTTAGATATTGAAAATGGCAGAAGAAAAGATATAAGAAATCTTTGCTAAGAATGTACAAGAATTAGTGAGAGAATTTCTGAAACTTTATTATATCATAACAATTTAAAACTTCTAAAAAAGCATAAAATAATGAAACGTAAAATAGAGAACCCTTCCGGCTCCATGTTTATTATTTTATTTATTTTAGAATTTAAATTAAATACATTTATATTTAAATAATAAACATAAAGAACAATTCAGTAATTGAGACACATAATTAATCTCATTTAAATCAAGAAACACGCAATTAAAGACAGGAACTGGGAAACGAATCGAAACATGAACCCTACTTTGAACATTGTAAGCAGTAAACGAACTGTTCAAAAAGAAACCTTAAATTTAAGGGATAGTATAAAAAAAACCCTACACAAGTTTAAGGGGGCAAACATATGAATTATTTATGTACATTTTTTTTAACAATCTTGATATACAAGAAAGTATATAATTTCTTTACAAGTTTCCATGGAACGTAGATATCAAGAACAGATTCAGAATCATATAATTAATCTCAATTAGATCAAGAAACACAAAAAAGTAACCGCAATCCAATTCTAACTTAAACCCTGTTATGAACTATGTAAGCAAAAAAACCAACTAAACAAAAAGAAAAATAATTTAAATGATAGTATCGAGAAAGTCATACAAATTAATGCAAAAACATGAGCAAAAACAGAGATGAAAATCGATAATGAACATGAGGGTTTCTTTCGTACAGTTTCGATGTACAAGAAAATTGACTTTTTTATGGAACAAATTGGTTCCATTGCATTTTAGTACCCCCTAACATCGTAGATGCGAGCAGAAAACATAGACCAAACCAATTTTTGGAAAAAAAATGAATGCAAAAAAATGAATTATTAATGAACATTACGGTTTCATTTGTAGTCTTGATATACATTAGGGTTTAATAAATGAATTATTAAACCTAGATTTCTTTTTTTAAAGTTTCAGCGGTCAGAATTTTACAGTACCCCTAACAATATAAATCATGCAAGCCCTTTATAAACAGCACTCTGGATACGCAAGAAAGATAAATAGGAATCTTGATGTGCAAGAAAGATAAACAGGAATCTTGATTTGCAAGAAAGATAAAAGTGCATTTTAGTACCTGAAGGAAGCTGGGAAGGTTGACAAGAGTAAGCATCCATGTCATGTATAATGCTTGGATATACGATTGAGTCTTTAACTTTAGAAAGCAAATAGAACTTCAATAATTCGTGATCATGAGGTTCAAATCTGTATCCCGGGGACAATACTCTTTTCCTACTCCCTTTATCCATTAATCTCTCTACTCTAAATTTATATTGCTTGTAATTTTGCACTCTGTCTATCTCTAAATTTGTGTTTATTGTGTGTATATTTTTGTATATTTATAGTGCAGCCCTTTTTTACTATGTTTTCTTTCCTCCATTCAAGGACTGTGTTAAAGATTTACCCTTTATCCACTAATTATGTCCTAAATTTTTTAATATATTGTATGCTCTATCCAAAAATTAGTTACCCTTTTTTTCAATTTCATATATTTCCTATTTTCTAGTGGAAACTAAATATTTTAACTAAATATTGATTTTGAATTTATTTTGAAAAAAAAAAAACTACTGAGATAACTTTAAAAAAAAAATTTAAATGATATTTTGAAAATTTGGAGAAATCGAATTTCTGAAAGCATTAGGACTTTGACTCCATCTATATTTTTTCCAGTTTAATTCGAGATTTCCCGAAAATTGACCCCCAAGTAATTAAACTATTGCTCGAGTAATTGAAAACTTTGAAGAATTAATAAACATTCTATCAAATACGTATTTTGAATCAAAATCACATCAATGTTTTGAAACGGTTTACGACGTCGGGGGTCCTAGCTATATGGAATAACACTGTGAAATAACGAAACCACGTATATGAGCAAATAAAGATCATCCAAAATAGAAAGAACAAAGAAAACTGATGTCTCTTCTTGAATTCTTCTATCACTTGAAAACTCTGAGGCGCTACTGTTGGAATTTTGGCTATGTGAAGTTAATAAAAGTTGATTTTGTGTCAATTTCGACCAAATATTTGAATAGATTTCGATAGTTAAATCACACGAATGAATAGACTAAAGTGTTCTACTCATCGATTAGATGATCGAATTATATTTGGAATTTCAAAACCAATTTTGGATGAATAAGAAATTGTAATCCAGAGATAGGAGGAAAGAACGAAATCTTGACTATATAAGATTGTGCGCTCGTGCGATCGCCTAGCGGCTAGTGAGCAGCGCATCCCTGCTTTGGACACTCGAGCGCCCAATCTGATGGCTAGCGAGCGGTATGAAGGGTTGCGTCCCTTCATGAAACATACTGAATTCTGGGACGTGTATATCCAGCCACAACCCTCAACCTCTATAAATTGAATGTTGTGTTGGTCTAAATTCATTTCATATCATATTCATTAATTTCTTTGCATTAAAACACTCCATCACGGTTGTTATTCTTGCATAAAAAATAATCAAAATAGTTGAGAGAAAATTCTATATCTAGTTCATCACTTCTTTGGAATTTGAAGTGTTTATACTGCAAAGATGAACTGTTGTATCTTGAAAGAAGGTTGCCAAGACTCTGTAAGCACCATTGCAGGGCAAATTCATCTTAAAAACAAAATGTTGAACCCCTGCCTCGATTTTGCATTCTTCATTTTTAGAGATGGCTACATGACGAATATAGGACGGATCGGTCATTCTCACTCCGTCCCATCGGGTATTTTGTCACATTTTCCCGTTTTGAAACCTCGTTAAAGAGGGACAAAAGGGGATAGGGGATCGCCCCCCCTTTTTTTTTTTATCTCTTTAGTTATTAAGGGATGATGACCCCTTCTCGTCTCCGTCCCTTTTAACCGATTATGCGAGTAATTCCACCCCATTTAGAGAGGGCTCATGGGTATCAGGTTGAACGGATTTTTTTGTCATCCATATTGATTCTGAAAATTTGGAGAAATCAAATTTGTGAAACTTTAGGACTTTGACTCCATCTATATTCTTCCAGTTTAATTCGAGATTTCCCAAAAATTGACCCCCTAGTAATTAAACTATTGCTCAAGTAATTAAATTGTTTTACTCATCGAGTAGATGATCGAATTATATTTGGAATCTCAAAATTAATTCCGGATGAATAAAAAATTGTTATCCAGAGATACGAAGAAAAAACGAAATTTTGGCTAGCGAGCAGCGCATCCCTGCTTTGGACACTTGAGTGCCCAATCGGATGGCTAGCAAGCAGTCTCAAAGGTTGCATCCCTTCATGAAAAATATCGAATTTTGGGATGTATCTTTCTAGCCACAACCCTCAACCTCTAAAAATTGGATACTCTGTTGATCTATATTCATTTCATTTCATATTCATTAATTTCTTTACAATAAACACTCCATCAATGTTTTTTTTCTTGCATAAAAAACATCAAAATAGTAGAGAGAAAATTCTATTTCTAGTTCGTCTTTTTTTTAAAATCTGAAGTGTTTATACTGCAAAGATGAAATGTTGTATCTTAAAAGAAGGTTGCCAAGACTCCGTAAGCATCGTTGCATGGCAAATTTATCTTAAAGACAAAATGTTGAACTCGTGTCTCAATTTTGCATTCTTCACTTTTGGGGATAGCAAGGGGTGAATATGAGACAGATCGGTCATTCTCACCCTTTCTTGTCAGGTATTTTGTCACATTTTCCCTTTTTCATACCTTGTTAAAGCGAGAAGGCAGGGATAGGTCCCCTTCCCCGTTTATCGCTCCATTTATTTTATTATTTGCTTTTATTTTTTATCTCTTTAGTTAGTAAATATTGTTACTTTCTTTTCAAAATAAATCTTTTATTTTTATTTGATTAAGAACTTAATTTGAAATTAACTTTAAACGGAACAGATAGCGGTATCGAGACTATGTTTCTTGTATCCACTTCGGAGCAATGACCCGTCCCTGTCCCTATACCCATCCCCGTCCCTATCCTTTTTACCCGATTAGGTCGGTAATCCCTGCCCCATTTAGGATGGGCTCGCAGGTATCGAGTTGAACGGATTTTTTTGTCATCCCTATTGATTTTGTTCTTCATTTTTCTTCAACTTTTTTTTTTCATTTCAAGTAAGTTTTACTTTGATTTATTGTTTGCTTTAATTTCAATCACAATTTGCAAACGTACACACGATACCCAACAAGTTTAGGATGATTCTTTTATCGCTTTGCTTGTTATGTTTAGATTCTATTCATCCCTTGGAATAAGCAAAATGTTGGCGTTCTTTTCTTCTATTAATTGTATTGAACTTGTGTTTTTATAACAGAAATGGATATCGTTGGACTAATTCGAGCCAAACAACAAATGGTACAACTAATGTGGTTCCTCTAATGGCTATAGTTGTTCAAATTACTCCAATTCCACATAAAGAGAAACGTGAGGAATTCAACGGAGTAAATTCAAGGGACGGCAACAAAAGATTATATCTCATTTTCTTGAATTTGACAAGGTTCCTTACTAATGATCCTCCTACCGTACAAGAAAGAGACTCAGTGGTTGGGCTTCCGTCCCCTTTGGGGTGGACGGGGTTCCACTGGATTAGGTTCGTGTCATATTGACTCTCTCTCACAGGTCCCTGCCACTCGTGCATATTCCTCGATTTACAACCCGCTTGGCCGAGGGGCCTCTAGCACAGGTGGGGAGGTTCATCTTCGGGACTTCTCCCTCAACAAAAGAGAGAATAATCGCGAGTCAATTATCTCATTTAATGCATGGAAGCACTCTGACTTCTTATACTTAAACTATATCCTAAATGGATTGGATAATATACTATACGGAGTGTGTAGTGATATAAAGTCTACAAAGGAACTTGAGTATTTTTGGAGAAAAAAATACAAAATAGAAGATGCTAACATGAAGAAATTTATCGTCAGAAAGTTTCTTAATTACAAGATGATAAATTCCAAGATCGTCATTAGTCAAGTTCAAAAAACTGCGGGTTCTTTATGTAACTTATTATTGTACGTAATTATCATGTTTACTCTAATGTCATATTTAATGCTTAATTAATAAATTTATTTTTCTTGTGACTAATTATATTTTATAGGAGAATAAACATTGGCGCACTAGACGAACTGCATCATAGTTATAAAATCCGGCCTGGCCAGTCGGGTTGGAAAATCGGTGACCCAAGCCCTTGCCCAAGCCATGCAGATTAATTTAATATGAATACACATGACTCAGTCAAAATCAAATTTGACCAAGTTAATCAGCGATTGTGACCAGGTTAACCAGACCAGTTTATCGATTTTCAAAATTATCTTTTAAAATTTTGGGGTTACAAGGAATTGAACATTGACCTCCAAGTAAAACAATTAGTTCCTCACCATTGGAGTTATAGAGTACTTCAATATTTGTTTTGTGCAATAAGTTATATGTATCCAATGAATTATATATATGTTTTCTAAAAGTATTTTTATAAAAACTTTGGTCAAATTTTTTACTTTATTTTATAGACCTAAATAATTAGTGAAATATAATTTTAAAAAAATATAATTTTGCCTTAAAAGAAATTTTTATACTTTAATTTTTTTTATAGATTTTTATGCAATGACTCATCGGTCCGACCATTGACCCACCAGTTCAACCAGTAACCTGAGACCCAGTACCTTGTCCGGATCGATGTCCGAGTCGAGTCTAATAACTATGAACTACATACATATTAAACTTAATTATATTATGCACACAATTTTATTTAAGTTTGGAGTTAATTATGATTAATGCTGGTGGCTGGTCCAAAGATGTTCCAACGACGCCCAATTCTTGAGTAATTGTTCCAAGTCAAAATTTTAATTTAATTACTTTGTTACTAATATTATTGTTTCGATTGCTTCTAAATTAAATTACTATTTTGACTTTAGTGGTTATGATGATTTTTATATATGAAGAAAATTTATCAATTATCAAATATTACTTTACGTAATTATTGCTTTTATTTTATTTATGATTTACCATATTTGTTGTAGCAAAGACTTTGTAACTTTTTGGAGGACAATCCATGTTAGCCTAAGTCGGTACCTACAATAGGTATACATTGTGATTCAATCGACTATTGAAATGGTACAAAATAGTATGTATAATGGTAAGCCTAGACATATACTTTATAAGCACAATATCATTAAGTAATTGATCTCAAATGCTATAATTTTCATTGATTATGTAAAATCAAAGGAAAAAAATTGTGTATCTGCTTATGAAAGGTTTATTAAAAGGTCAAATATGTTGTATATCGAAGGGAATGAGATTAAAGCCGACTACGTAAAAGTTTTTATAATGGTAACCCAACCTTATTGACTAGAGATTCCAATATCATGGATCAATGTAACAACTAAGTAATGAAAATTTCATGAAACACTCAGAAAATAACTCTTGCTCATTTCTATGATAATCAAAGTACTTTTTGCAAAATTTTAAAAAGTTAAGTTATGCTTTTCATGATTCTTATAGCTTGATTAAGTTAAGTAGAGTATATCAGAATACTCTCAATAGGAGGTCACATATGTAAGTTTGAAGTGGAGTCGCTTCTATGAGAATTTTCTAGATTGAAATTCTCTAAATATTTATGAGATTCAAGAGTGATTCAAAGCCAAAATGAGCACAATCATGAGAACTGAAACACTTTAGGGAAGACGTATTATTGTCTTAGTTTACAACAACGGCTGAATAGTTCAAGATATCACGTTCACTAATTAACGAAGTAAATCCAATAGTATTTCACTAAAGCAGATTCAGAGCCAAAAGCTACATCTCCTAATGAAATATCTTTCCACTTGTCTTTCCACTAGTGTCTACATTAGCATTTGCATATTTGGTAATTTTCATTAATGTATGGGATTGTTGGAATTTGGTTAAGTTAATAAAATTTGATTTTATATCAAATTTAGTCAAATATTTGGATAGGTTTTGACGGTCAAATAACGCAAGTGAATAGACTATTTTTCTACTCATCGAGTATATGATTGTAGTATATTTGTAATCTCAAAATCAATTTCGAATGAATGAGAAATTATTGTCCAATGTTAGGAGGGAAAAATGAAAATTTGGCTATATAAAATTGTTGGTCGCTAGTGAGTGACATGTCTTTGCTTTGGGCTCTCGAGCGTCCAACCAAACGACCTGAAAGGTTGTGTTCTTTCATGAAACATGTTGAATTTCGGGGAGTCTCTCTCCAACTACAATTCGTCAACTTCTATAAATTGGACACTATTGGTGGTTTAAATTCATTCCATACCACATTCATTGGTTGATTTGCATCGGAACACTCCATCGTTGTTTTTCTTTCATCAAAAACATCAAAACTTTGTTTTGAGTCAGCTGTTTCCTTGAAGTTTGAAGTGTTTCTACTGCAAGTTAGAACAGTTGTATCTTGAGAGATGATTGTTATGATTACATAAACATACTTCTTAACCTTTCACATCAAGAAATGGTTCGTTTGATGTGTGAAAAGCGATTTCCTGCTGCTTTTAAGCGTTATCACAACTTTCAGAAGATAAATTATGTTAATTGATAATCTTCATTTGACGGTACAAAAAAGAGATGAGGTATGCTTTTAAATTCTGTATCTCTCATTTTTGTTTTTCCTTTTGTTAATGAAAAACAAGTTTTGAGTGTTATTCTTTATTATAAAGCTTTTCTCGCCTATGTGTTCTTTATTCAAGAAGAAATTGGCATGTCTCAATGTCAAGCTAGAATTATGGCCGGTATGTCGAGGTATATCATATTACTTTTGTATAAATCCGTCTATGCCTTGATATCTGGAACTAATAGGTGATGTTTTTTTTTGCTGTCGTTTCATGTTTGTTACAGAAGTGAAAACTTTAGTTATTCAGCTTGAAAAAGATGCAAAGGAAGTTATTGCTTGCACTGGTAATAATCTACTGAGGTCGAGTCTTCAAGTCCTACTTGACGACAACAAGGATTCTGTAGTCGAGATGAGATCAAAGCTCGAGGAAACGGGATATTTGGGTAAATTATTTGTCTTCCTTTCTTTGTTCAACAGATAATCCCCTTCGTTATCATCGATCATTACCTTCTAATTATTTTGAACATATCAAATAAGTTGAATAAATATTCTTGCACTACATATATGTTTCTTCTATTAGTTTGATTAATTAGTTTATCGTTTTGATTTATATCATGTCTTATTTTCTTTTATTTTTCAACTTATGGTTGGTTAATTTTAATGATGTTGAAGAACTATCATAGCATGTAAATTTGTTAAACTCCTGAAGTTTAGATTCGGTTGGGTTAGCTCAAAATTTATTATCATAGCATTTTGGTTTTATTGAAGAACTATCATAGCATTTTGGTTCGCTATGGTTGATGATAACATATATTCAATGAAAAATTTCTTCGAGATCCAAAAGCAAAAGATGTGTTTCCAAAATTAAAAATTTCTTTGAGGTTTTGATGTAAATGCAATGACATGCAAGTGCTTCGGATGATTTTCCGAACCTCAATCTCGATTCTTCTGTTGAAAGGTAAAGAATTTTATTGTTTCTATCAATTTTTTATATCTATCACTATATATGTATAATATAATAATAAATTATTTTGAAGCTTTAGTTTTTGATTTCTTGCAATGACCTAAAAAGGCTATTTTCATTTAATATTAAAAAAAAAGGGTACTTTTTGCTTAAAAAAAATAAAAATAAAAAATGATCAAAAATCAAACTTCTAGATATAAGATTTTAATCATAGCTTTTACGAGGCCTTAAGCAACAAATTATTATGAGGGCCTTAACTATAATTTTTTAATTTTTTAATTTTTTGTCATTGATTTTAATAACATTTAAAACAATGAAGGGCACGGATTTTTACACCTCACAAAATATCAACTTTAATATACACTATGAATGTACATGTAGAATATTCCATAGGAGTTATGTAAAAACTGAATAGGAATGAGAAGTTGCATGCCTTGCCTTTTTTTTTTTTTTTTTTTTTTGTCTTTTGTCATTTGTTTTATATATAAAATCATGTTTGCTATCGAATGAAATCTAAATTTTAATCTAAATCAAAGGTTACCATTAATTTTAATAATATATTTCATGAAATCCATAACTGTTTAATTTTTATCAAAATTTACTAAAAAATTGATTTTAATCTCCACCAAACGGGGGGCAAAATCAAAATAAATTTGAATTTCGATAATATACGTAAATTTTTAAAATTCTCTGACGATCATACGCTAATCGAATCTACAAATTAATTATGTCATTTCGAAACTTATTTCAAAAACTACATTTTTGGCATATCGAATAATTCAAACAGATATCGAAAATAGATAAAATTACGTCAAACGTGAGTCTTAAAAAAGACGTAAAATCAATATGATTATCAATAAATTTCCCTTGAAAGTTTAAGAATTTGATTATCAATAAATTTCGAATAGGAACCTAAGTTCCATGGTAGTAAAGTTTAGGGACCGAGGCTATGAACTTCCCAATTAATTAAAATCAATATGGCCTCTTAATAAAGTGGATCATATAAGACTAGACAATATTAAAAGAATAAATAAACTAAAATTGTGTTCATTATATTATTTTACCCTATAAATCGAACAATCCCGAAAGGAAAATGATCATGTTGTAGAATTGACGTGAAGACACTAATTCGCTGAAACATTGTACAAAATATTTTTACCTTTTGTTCGTTCTTTTATTGTTGAACTCTATCTTTAAACCGTCTCATATAAAAATTATATCACTACATGCATCGTGTATTTCTTCTATTTATATCTACAATTAGTGAAAACATGATATTAATAATAATTTTCATTATAAGTTCTTAACACTAATTAATTATCTATGCATTCTCTTAAACAAGTTGGATAAATAGATAAGTATGCAATGATTGGATAAAATAGATAAGTATGTGAATTTGCAGCCTAATTACTTGTTCCATGAAATTTGCAATTTTGAACTTTCCATAGACAAGTGGATGCAATGACAGCTTTTAATGCCATTTTTTCTTCCTCTCCCAATATTTTGTTGACTTGTCTAGGTAATTGTATTTACTCTGTATTTTTCTTACAATTTTATCACCTATTTTCCTTTCTTCAATCTTTTCTTCTAAGTTTTGAACTATTTGTTTTAACTAAAAACCTTTCTGCTTTTTAATTTTATGGGTTTTACGATTGGTAAAGAATGGATGAGATATTTTCCCACTCGACTTGTCCCATTTCTGAAAAATCCCCAACGGGCAAGGGATGATGGGAAGAACTATCTCGACTTTGCTCTAACATGTTATCATTTCTATAGACTAACAACTCTTGAACTCAAAATGTATCGTAACTCAATTATTTATAAAAATAATATAAATCGTATCGTTACATGAGGATTTGGTACAATAAGTGTCTCTAACGTCGTGAAAGTTTTACTATTTTTTTATTATTTTTTTTGTCTCAAAAGCTCTGTCCAATGACCCTGGGAATATTAATGTCACAAACTTTAACCACGTGCATCCCGAAATTGATTCGCGGCCACAAGTTTTGCTTAACATTGACGTGTTAGCGCCTGTGAATGCGAGCCGCCGCATTAAATGTCACGTCATTTACTCATGCAACGTGTCGTTTTCTGCTCCAAATGTTTCTGCCACGTCACCTTTGCTCAGAATTCACAGAGTTCTTCTGCGTGTACCACCAATGGTAATTTTTTTTAGAACCAGGCTACTCTTACATCTTTGGTACACAACTTAGTAAACATCCCCCTCACATGAGGTGGGACCCGCGATTGTGGACCCCACATGGGCCCTACACACTTTGTGAGAGAGATGTGTACCAAGTTGTGTACCAAAGTGTGTAGGAGTAGCATTTTTCTTTTTTTTATTGACGTGGGTCCCAGTAGGTGGGAATTCCGACATATCGGCTTTGTTAGGGGTACATCACCATATACATCGGGGTGTATACTCTCTCACATGGAGATGAGACTCATTCGAATAAAAAATATTTTCTACAAGTGAATTTCACCTCATGTGAGCAAGGTATACATCCCTATGTACATTTTTTAATGTACAAGTAGAATTATTCTACATACAAAAGAGCTCAATTACATACCTCTTTGAATTGGCCGTCCTAAAACATGTGAACCCCACCGGCAACTCACATAGGGGTCCGGGTGGGTAATTTTTTATTTTTTTCAATTGAGGTGGGTCACAGTTGGTGGGGGTTCTGAACCTCACCTGTACATGCAAAGACCTCTTGAATTAGTCGTCCTAAAACGTGTCAAGATAATCACATACCCACTTTCTCTCTCTCTCTTGGCAGCTGCATATTTCTTGTTTTTCCACTAAATACCCCACCCCACCCTACCCCCTCTCTGCATCTCATACCAAGAAATTCAACTAATCAACTAGCTTATATAGCCACCTTGATTACAACCTCGAAAGGAGCTTTTTTTTTTTTTTGCTAGGTAATTACATTGTTAATCTGCATAATTAAATTATTTCAATTACTATTTTCTTTAATGCATTCTTGACATTGAGATTTAGATCATTTTATAAGTACTTATTTTCAATTGCTTGAGATCTCAGTTTTGATTTTTCAGAGTTTCGAAATTCTGGTCAATTTGGAACGAGATTTTATTCAACTCAAATGGGTTTTCTTAAATTTTAAAAAATCTTATCAGAACTTAAAGAAAATTGGGATAAACTTGAATCGTTTGACTGCTATTTTTTCCTCGAAGAATTAGCGTAAAGAACAAGAAGAACACCTCTTGCTTATCTTCTTGTATTTCATGAATTTTCCACACGTTTTCATAAATCTTATTTTTCTATTTAAAGTTGCTTATTTTTTCTTCAGAATCTCTCAAAAACTTGGAGAAACTTATTGAAGATGGATATTACTTACCGGCCTTACATTGATCCTGATTTAGAAGTACTTCTTGAAAGAATACATCCACCAAGGTTTGTAATTAAATACTTAGATTATTGGCATTTAATTTATTTACAATGCTCTCTCTTTTCTGATCATGCATGCTCTCTCTTTTCTGGGTTTTTAGGGTTTGTATTGACAATGATACCTATCAAGACTGCACTCTTGTCAAGGTTAGTAATCAAAATCTCAGAATCTCAACAGAACACATTTGAGTTCTTTAGTTTCCTCTCTTTTGATACGAATTATTCTCGATAAATTTGGACTCGACTAACCGATCCAAACTTATTAATTTGGAATGAATGTCTTTTGTAAATGGTGTTTAACCAAATATTTCAATGTGGGTTGGCTTGTTGTGACCCATAGAGAGGATGCTAACAGCTTAGAATTTTACCAGAATTTGTTAGAATCACATAACGCTACTCCACTTTTTCAGAAAGTAGTACGGTTCTATATACATGCATCGTAACATCATTCACATTGGATTTCGAACGCTTTTACGTCATGACAACTTGGATGCTGGCTGGCTGTGTCCACCCATTCTGTTTCTCTCTTTTACTTACTCGACGACCAAGTTGTCATGACTTAAGTGGTTCCGGATCCAAGTGTCGTGATTTTAATAAACAGACAGTCTTGTTACGTGTGCATATGTAATACCGTTTGTGAATAGATTGTACAAAGAAGAATCCATACAATGCCCACTTCAAGAACTAATTAAATGTGCCCAAATTTTGGTGACAGGTTGATAGTGCAAATAAGCACGGGATGCTGCTAGAAATTGTCCAAGTTCTTACGGATCTTGACCTCGTGATTTCCAAATCATACATATCCTCTGATGGTGGTTGGTTAATGGAAGGTGAGTTAATAATTATTTTATTATAAAAAATTAGTTTAAAAATTAAATAATTAAAAAATGCTGATGTATACACGAGTCACCAATGATTTTTTTTTTTTTTTTTTTAATGTGTGGCGGTTTTGATTATATGGTTTGCAGTTTTCCACTTAACTAACCAACAAGGGAACAAAATTACTGACGAAAGCCTCATGCAGTACATACAAGAGGTCTCTCTCTCTCTCTCTTAATGACAGCTTTCGTCAATCGCAACGTCTATACATAGGATTACGTATGGAAAGAATTCAAGCTGTACTTTCCAGTAGTATCCAGGCTGTAATTTTTGTAGCTTTTGATTTTTGATTTTATCTATCTTTTTCTACATTTGTTATAGGAAATATGCGCGATTAGGATGGCTAACAAGGAAAATGGATTGATTATTGCAGAAGAGACGAGGCCAACACTGATGTCAATAGAAAACACAGCCATAGAGATGACGGGGATGGATCGACCAGGTTTAATGTCGGAGATGTCGACTGTGTTAGCTAAGTTTGGCTGTCTTATTTCTGCTGCCATGATGTGGACTCATAAGAGCCGAGCAGCATGCATTATCTACTTGGAGGATGCATCAAATGGTGAGCCAATCACGGACCAGTGTCGTGTGGCCCAGGTTCGGGCCCAGTTGGAAAATGTGGTTGAAGCCCAACACTATGACAATGAGAGACGAAGTGTAAAGTTGACAGGCACAGCTCTGGGCCAAACCCACACGGAAAGGCGGCTGCACCAGTTGATGGTGGCCGATGGAGACTATGAGATGTGTTCTTCTTGTTGTGGTAATGACAGTGACGATGACGATGATGATGTATACGGGCATGTAGACCATTACAAGAAGCAGAAGAAGGAATGTCATGGCACTCATGTGAGAATAGAGAAATGTAAGGATACGGGCTACTCAATCATTATCGTGAGGTGTCGAGATCGACCTAAGTTATTGTTCGACACCATTTGCACTCTAACCGACATGCAATACATAGTATTCCATGCAGCCATTAGCTCCAAGGAATCTATAGCTGTTCAGGTAAAAGCACAACATAATTTATATCTTTTCACAAATTCTGTGAGTGCGTTCTTTGTTTCTAATCTTAAAATACTGAAAATCCCAGGAATACTATATAAGGCACAAAAATGGACGCCCTTTGGATTCAAAAGATGAGAAGCAGTTGGTTACCCAATGTTTGATAGCAGCTACAGAAAGGAGAAATTCTCATGTATGTTACAGAAACTGACATTTTTCTCCCACTTGTTTAACAAGAAAATTAGCAATCATAATTCTAAATAATTGTGCAGGGACTAAGACTAGATATTTGCACAAAAAACAGGACGGGACTATTATCAGATATCACACGAGTATTACGAGAAAATGGATTATCTATAACAAGAGCTGAGATCTGTACCCACGGTGAGAGATCAGTTGGCACATTCTATGTAAAAGATACTTCGGGACAAAATGCTGATCCAGAAAAACTTGAAACCGTGAGACGAGAAATTGAAGGCGCTGTTGTAGCGGTAAACAAATCTTTGAGCTACCCTTCACGAGCAACGACGTCATCCAGAACAAGTAGGAGCAACAGCAGCGAAATACAAGAAAGGCTAAGGTTTCCCCTGGGAAGCTCGTTGTGGTCGCACCTAGAGAAAATTTCGAGCAATTTCAGACCCATAAAATCCTTAAGTTGTTATAGCTGGAATAAGGGCTGCATTTACCTATAAATACCGAATAGCACGTGTACTAGTTTCTCATTCATCTGTAAATAATAAGGGCAAGCAGCAGCCCCTACAGAAAACGAGTACGTAAATAAAAAAATAAAACAATGCTTGTGTTCATCTTCTTTGCTTTTCCCTTCAAGAAAAATTAGTACCTGAATCTACAAAAAATATCTTTTTTTTTTTTTTTTTTTTGCACCAGAAAGTATTTTGCTGAACAATATTCCAAGAAAATGCAGCAGGACGTATTTTTTTTTTTTTTTTGGAATAGGCACTTCATCCTTATTGAGAATAATACAGCTATGGAAGAATCCCCAAGATTCTCAAGTCAATCTCCTAATTATAGTAACTAAATTACATTGTTTATACTACCTTGTACTGAAAATATTCTTGCCTTATTATCTGTTGTATTATTCCTATATAATGAGAATGCATACACTGATACACTGGCAACACACGGTGGCTTTTACCAAACCCTTTCATGTTACAGAGCTTGTATAGGATTCACATCCAGCAATCCAATGGCCTCCGTCACTCCTTCCCTTTCTCTATCCTTCAATACCATCGTGCATCTCCTAACCGTCAAGCTGTCCTCTTTGAACTACCTTCTCTGGCGCAGTCAAGCTCTGCCATTGTTGCAGTGCCAAAATCTCCTCGGCTATGTAGACGGCTCTCTGAAATCCCTTCCTACTACTACTGGTTCTGGTGAAACTGCCACAGCCAATCTGAAATTCATTGAATGAAAGCAAGCTGATCAGCTTGTTCTCAGCCTCTTCCTTGCTTCTTTAACTGAAGAAGCGTTGTCCACCATCGTTGGATTGAACACCTCACATGAAGTATGGACCACCTTCAGCCATTGTTCCAAATCTCGGGAGCTACGCCTAAAGGATGAATTACAGCATATGAAGAAAGACGCCTGAACTGTAATGGAATATTCTCGTGAGTTCAAATCTTTCTGTGATCAACTTGCTGCCATGGGACGGCCAGTGGATGATCTGAACAAAATACACTGGTTTTTGCGATGACTTGGTGCTGCCTTTTCCACCTTTTCCACCACAGTTGTCTATTACGCCCCTTCCATCCTTCACTAATCTGGTTCCTATGGCAGAGAGTTATGAGAATTTTGTTAAGTCTTTGGAGACACCTACTTCTGGACATACTTTTGCTGCCTTCACCGCCTCTTATGGAAACAGATCTGGCCGTGGCCGTGGCCGTGGCTGTGGTCGCCCCTTTCGTAGAGGCCGTGGCAATGGCAGTTGTCGTTTTCCACACAGCCGCCGCATCCGTTGTCAAATTTGCCGCGAGGAAGGCCATTACGCCACCTTCTGTCGTGATCGCTATCCTCGGTCCTCCAACGCTTCTAATCTTGTGGAAGCCTTTACCTCATGCTTCCTCAATGGCAATCAGGAGTCTGATTGGTACACAGACACTGGCGTAACAGCACACATGACTAACGATGTCTCCCAGCTACACACGTCTGACAAGTACACTAGTAAGGATCGGGTTGTTGTTGGTAATGGTGCCTCTCTTCCTATCTCCCACATCGGTACCGCCTCTCCTCTCCCTTCTCTTCCTTTAAAAGATATACTAGTTGTGCCGGCTTAACCAAAAATTTGATCTCCATAAGCAAACTTACTGTTGATTTTCCCTTCTCCATCACATTCACTAATGATTGCTTTGTTATACAGAACCAAGTCACAAGAGAGGTGGTGGAAACCGGGCGACGTGAAAATGGCATCTATGTGCTCAAGCGCGATATACCTCTTTAATTTCTGCAATTTCCAATAATTGTCCTAGCGCTTCCTTTGATGTTTGGCATGCTTGTTTAGGTCATGTATCTTACTCTATTATTTATTTATTGAATAAAAATCGTCAATTACGTGTGACTTCTTTGCTCCCGACCCCCACTATTTGCTCTAGTTGTTAACTTGTAAAGAGTCATAGACTCCCATTTCAACAAAATGGCCAATGAGCTTCCCATGTTTTGAATTTGATTTATTGTGATTTATGGGGTCCATCCCCTGTTTCCTCTAATATGGGTTATAAATATTATGTGATGTTTATTGACAATTTTGCCATTTCACGTGGTTTTATTCTTTGAAATTAAAATCAGAATTCCATCACATTTTTCTTCAGTTTCGAAAATTTGTAGAAAATCAATTTCAACTCAAATCAAATCTTTCCAGAGTGATGGAGGCACAAAACTCACAAATTACCTTTTTCGGACTCACCTTTCGAACTGTGGCATCCGTCATCAAATGTCTTGCCCTTATATACTAGCCCAAAATGGCCGTGCCGAGCGCAAACACCATCATTTAATGAAAAGTGTTCTTGCAATGCTATTTCACTCACATGTCCCTCTTAAGTTTTGGGTTGATGCCTTCAGCATAGCCGCCTTCATCATCAATCGGTTGCCGACACCTACTCTTGAAGGCTTGTCTCCCTTTGAGATGTTGTTTGGTAAGCCTCCCGTTTACTCTAATTTCTATTCTTTTGACTGTCTTGTTTTTCCATACTTACTTGATTATGCATCTCACAAATTAGTTCATCGTAGTCATCCTTGTGTTTTTCTTGGTTATAGTATGTCTCATAATGCTTATCGTTGCCTTTGATGTTAAAAGGTTAAAAAAAGAATTTGTGGATTGTTGGCAACAAATGACACATAACAAAGTTAGGGTTCAAAATGAAGTTGATATTTGGAAAGTATGTTGCAAATATTATGGTAAAGAACTTAATTGGAAGCCCAGTTCGAACACAACACATTTAAACAGGCACATATTAAGAGGTTGGAAAGCGAAACATGTCGGACTTGACCCGAAACAGACCGAACTAATATTTACCGGTTCTGCTAGGTATATGTGCATGGAAGTTCGTAGTATGTTTCAACAACAAGAATTATAGGAATTTAATCTTTTATCATAGTGAAGGTGTAACGAAAGACAGTATCCAATTGTATCAAAAACTACTCGCGATCTACTGACACCTCCGATATCTACAGTAGCATCGGAGGCTGTATTTAGTTTAGGTGATCTAGTTTTATATGATGAACGATCAAGATTAAAAGAAAATATATTGGAGATTTTAATATGTTTGAAGGACTAGGAATGTACGGAATTACTTCTTCAAAAACAAGTTGACAATATAATGGCCGAAGAATTGCAGTAGATTCAAACATAAGATATTGTAAGTTTTTAAATTGATTATTTTCAAAAAAATAAGTAATTTTTAAATTTCTTTGTTTCAAAAAAAATTGTACACGAAATATATTTTTCGTGTACAATTTTAACTCCGCTTACGATGATTGTAGTCGATCTCAAACTCGGATAAACGATGCTGGTTTTAACTTTTATTTACTTTATAGTACGTATAAATTGTTAAAATTTTAGATTCTTTTAAGGAAAAAAATGCAGATTTGACACAAAAAAAAAAATCGAGCCGGCTCGGGTCGAGCCTCATTTTTTTGGCAGAGCTTTTGCTTTGCTCGGCTCGGCCTAAAAAAGTTCATCCCTATTTTACTTGAGCCAAGCCTGAGCTTCGAGTTTCGACTTGTGGCTCGGTTCTTGACATGGTTCGGTGGATTATATAAGTTCGTGAAGACCTCTTTAGCTTATTAACACTTAATTTTGATAAGTGTAATTATCTAAGCATTCGTTTAAAGAAGAAGTTGGATAAAATAGATAAGCATGGGAAGATAGGATAAAATTGATGAGTATATGTAGATGTAATTACTTATTCCATCAAAGTGTCCCTTTCTATGGTGTTTACTGTCTAGGCAGGATAACATGGCACTTATGGAGATTTAGGAGATAGTTTTTCTCTCGGTGCTTGAGTGCCGATGGATTTGCTGGAATTTTTTACAAGCAGTATTGTAATCAGTTTTAAGGATACAAAATACTACACCGAGTTTTCAATCTAGTTTCATGATTCTGATTTCCCAAGTTCCAGAACCAAACTCACCTAAGCTAGTTTGGCTGATTGTATTGAACAAATTTTTGTTCAAAATCATTACAAAGATGTTGGCTAGCAAGTTGTCATTTATTGCGGTCTGCATATTGTTACCAAAGTAGTTCGGGTTCATTGGGGTTGTAACATAGAGGATTGAATTACATTGGCTTCGTATCTTTCGAACTCTTTGGGCATGCCACATGGCTCAAATACCTATAACTAAGTGTAGGTTGAAGTTGTCTAGTGAATCAACATATTTTCAACTCAACTAATGTGTCCAACATCCAGTACATACATTTACCTCGTTGAGGATTGAGTTGTCATATTTAACCTTTGTTTGGTATTGATTTAAATAAGATTTTAATTTAAGTCAAAGTCAAACAATAAATATTAACCACATATTTTATGGGTTCCACAACTTTTTAACTATACGTTTCATAAAAACTTACTAAAAATCTAATTTCAATCCACACTAAACTGGGGCTTAATACAGTTTCTCTACTCATAGAAAAACAAATTCATAAATAAATCTACCTCAAATCTATATCATGCAAAACATATATAAAAGAAACGTAAAGAACATAATATCAAGTCTTCGATTACAATTAATAATATGTTTTGTTACATATTACAATTTTTACAAAGTAATATAAAAGGAACATTTAGAATGTCAGTTGACGTTGGAATATAGTGGCATTTGACAGTTATTGTTCAAAAAGCAGCTTGATGGGAAATCGACTTCTTCTTCAGTGAAAATGGGCATCGATTCTCCAGACAACCAATTAAATTCAGAGGTAGAAGCCACCAAATTGTTACTACAAACAAATTCATGAACCGGTATGAAAATTATAGCCTTCTTGTTGCTAGAATTTGAGTGCTCCAATGTTGAATCACTGTAGAATTGGCCTTGTTCAATGCACTTATCTTCTTTCATTTTATTCTTCCTTTGTTTTTTTTTTCGCTATTTCATAGTCTTTATGCCAATTCCTTTTTCTTGTTTCCGTTGGAAAAATGAGTACGTTGCTGACTTTGGCAAGAGTTTTGAGTGGGACACGTTTGGCTATCTTGGAAGATAAAGATCAATTTGTGTTCTCCTTCGTAAGTACATTGAAATCATGTATTTACTTGCCACAATTGATGCTCGGGTGAATGAGAAACTGAAGCTCAAAGTATGCCAATTAAAAGGATTTTGTGTTGGTGGGAAAACTAGAAATATATTTGTCTCACATAGAAAGTGGATGAAAACAAAACTCACTTTAAATATGTATGCACTTTGGAAGGGTGTAATCATGTGTAGCATAGATGTTCTCTCCATGTGCATGTGCAGGGAAGTGCAAATCGTGGATCGAAATAGGTTTCGGATTTTGAACTTGTGTGAGGGCGCAACCCGCGTACACGAATGTCGAACCAAAAGGAGCAAAATTGGCCCCTTAGGAGTGTCCATGTTTTGCTACATTTTTGTTTTATTCAAATGACTTTTCATTTTTTGAAACTGTTGAAACTCATGTGGTCATTGTCACTAAGTGAATGAGCAAACTACACTCTCAAGAGCCAAGTATTTATATGTCTCGTTTTTCCACTTTTGTACACATGAATTCATTTGAAAATACACGAGAAGCTTTTCTACATACAGTTGAGTTCTGTCTGCATACATTTTAATTTCTGTTTGAGTCTTTGATGTGCTATTGTTCAAACACTAAATTAGTTTGCCGAAGTAGTATCTGTAGTGCTTAAAATCTACTAGTTTTACCGTTGTATCCTAGGAAGCAGACGCTCAAATTAAATTTCAAGCACGTACGGTGAATGGGCGAATTTGTTTTAAAGAACTGTTTGGTTTGGAGTTTCATTTATTGCAATTTAAATTATTTGTTCTATTATTTTATTACAAGTTGTTAATAAGGTATTTGGTACATGTGAATACGGTGTCTCTATTATTTACATATACGGTATGTGTAAATTGTAAATCCACTAAATTGCATATACAGTATATGTCTTACATATACAATATTTGTTGCATATACGGTATTAGTGTTGCATATACGATATATGTCGCATATACGGTATATGTCCTACATATATGGTATCGATGCTAATAAAATGCTATTTGTCAATAATTTACTCGTTAGCCGATATTTATTCACTTAAATATACTACCAACAAACTTAAAACAGATTCTAAAAGGGAAGAAAATTAGTTTCTTATATTGTTGATTTCAGAAACTAATTTTTGTTTCATTTCAGAAATGGCAACTGATTTCACCAATATGGATTTGTCTCAAGCTGTGGCTACTCAAACTGTGGCGTGGACTCTGCTATGGCTGCAAAGCCTAGTTTTGTTATGGCTCAGACTATGGCTAAAGTGCCAAGTCATGTTGTGAGTCAACCTGTGGCTACTGTTCCGATTATTCATAGTCAAAAATCAGAGAAATTCAATGGCTTAAATTTCAAGATGTGACAGTAGAAAATGTTGTTTTACCTTAGCACCTTGAATCTTGCGAGATTTTTGACTGAAATTGCCCAAAAACTCCAAGAGTGTGAGAACATGTTCAAGCTGTTAGTACACTTGATGCGTGAAAATATTCGGATTTTTTGTGTTGAAACTGTATCATGAACAATTTAGAATATTTGGTATACAGTGTGTATAGTACTATGAAAAATGCTAAAGAGTTGTGGGAATCATTGAACGAAAATATAAGACTGAAAATGCCAGGTCCAAGAAATTCATTGTTGGCCGATTTTTGGATTATAAGATGGTGGACTCCAAAACTGTAATCAGTCAAGTGCAAGAACTCCAAGTGATTCTTCACAAAATTCATGCCGAATGAATGATTTTTAGTGAAACTTTCCAAGTGGCTGCAATTGTTGAAAAATTGCCCCCCGCGTAGAAAGATTTCAAGAATTATTTGAAACACAAACGAAAGAAAATGAACGTTGAAGAACTGACTGTCAGACTTCGAATTGAAGAAGACAACAAGAATTTCGAAAATAAGTGATTCAATCCTGGTGTCGCTAAAGTCAATGTCGTGGAACATGGTCAAAGTAATAAGAACTACAAAACCAAGGTTGGGCCATCTGGTGGAAAAGGGACCAAACTGGGACCGAAAGAGAGAATTTCTAAGAAAATATTTCAAGGAAATTGCTTTAATTGTGACAAAGTAGGCCACAAATCTTCGGAGTGCAGATTAAGAAGAAGAAAGAAGCAAATATAGTTGATTACATTGCACATGATGTGTCGGAGATGAATCTCGCAGCCGTCATTTCTGAAGTGAACATGGGGGTTATAACCCAAAAGAGTGGTGGATTGACACCGATGCTACGAAGCATATGTGCTCTGATAAAGAGCTGTTTATGGCTTTCGAAGCAATTGAAAATAGAGAGAAGTTGTTTATGGGAAATTTAGCAACTTCTGAAATCAAAGGACAATGTAAGGTGTTTCTGAAGATGACTTTGGGAAAAGAGCTGACTCTTAACACTGTACCGTATGTTCCAGAAATCTGCAAGAACCTAGTGTTCGAGTCGATTTTGAATAAGCATGGTTTCCGTTTTGTATTTGAGTCAGACAAAGTTATTTTGTCAAAAAGTGGAATGTTTGTCGGAAACGGTGATGTTTCCAATTGTATGTTTAACTGAATGTAATGGTTGTTAAGCCAATAATGAATAAAGTAAAATCTTCTGCTTACTTGGTTGAGTCTTCCAACTTGTGGCATGGTAGACTAGGACATATTAACTATTATACTATACGTAGACTGGTTAACTTGAATTGCATACCCGCTTTCCACATTGATTCCAACCATATGTGCGAAACTTTTGTTGAGACAAAATTGACAAGGTCATCCTTTAAATCAATTGAATGGAACACAGAACCACTTAATTTAACTCACATCAATATATATGATTCAAAATTTGTGCAAACAAGAGGTGGAAATAAGTACTTCATTACCTTTGTTAACGATAACACAAAATAGTATTATGTGTACTTACTTAAAAGTAAGGACGAAGCTATGGAGAAATTTATTATCTATAAGAATAAAGTTGAAAATCAACTTAATAAGAAAATACTAAGAAGTGATCGGGGCGGTGAGTATAAAGCACCATTTGCTAAACTCTGTACACAACACGAAATCATACATGAAACCACTGCATCTTATTTACCGTAACAAAATGGTGTTGTTGAAAGGAAAATCGTACCTTAAAAGAAATGATGAATGCAATGTTACTAAGTTTTGGGTTACCTCAAAATATGTGGAAAGAAGTTGTGTTATCAGCAAATTACCTTTTAAATAAGGTGCCCCGAAAGAAAATGGAAAAGACCCCTTATGTGTTATGAAAAAGAATAAAATTTTCCTATAAATACTTACGAGTGTGGGGGTGTCTTGCTAAAGTGGTTATTCCAATACCAAAGAAGTTAAAGATATGTCCGAAAACTATAAATTGCATCTTCATTGGCTATACACATAATAGTAGTGCTTATAGGTTTCTTGTGTATGAATCTAAAATCTTAGACATACACAAAAACATGATAATGAAATCGAGAAATGTTTCATTCTTTGACCATGTATTTCCATACAAGTCAAAAGAAGAAGCAAACTCTTCTAAACAGACACATGAGACTATGGTTGGAAATAGTCTAGACCAAAAGATAGAAGAGAAGGTTGAGGTTAAACCAAGACATAAGAAAAGGGAAAAGACGGAAAAGTCTGATAGTCCTGATTTTCTGATCTATATGCTAGAAAGTGAATCTCAAAGTTATCAAGAAGCTGTGAACTCTTCAAAAAGACCTCAATGGAAAGAAGTCATTAAAAGTAAAATAGATTCCATTTTCAAAATCATACATGGGAGCTAGTGGGTCTTCATCTAGGAAGTAAACCACTGGGCTACAAATGGATTTTCAAAAGGAATATGAAAGCAAATTGATCTATTGAAAAGTATAAGACCACATTAGTAATAAAAGGTTACAGACAACGAGAAAGTCGCCTTGATTACTTTGATACATATTTTCCAGTGATGAGAATAACATATATTAGGATGATACTTGCGGTTGCTGCTCCACGAAATCTTAAAGTACATCAAATGGACGTTAAAACTGTTTCTCTGAATCGAGATTTAGATGAAGAAATCTATATGGAACAACACGAGGGGTTTTCATCTTCAGGACACGAAAAGAAAGTCTGTAAACTGGTGAAGTCATTATATGACTTAAAATAAGTACCAAAACAATGATATGAAAAATTTAATAATGTCGTGATGAAATGTGAATTTAAAATCAATGAGTGCGGCAAATGTGTCGACGTCAAAGACAATGAAAATGGTTATGCCATTTTACGTTTTTACGTTGACGACATGCTTATTGTTGATAGGAACAATAAGATGATCAAATCTACTAAAAATATGTTAAATTCAAGGTTTGACATGAAAGATATGTCTTTAGCTGATGTCATACTTGAAATTAAAATTAACAGAACAACAGATGAACTCGTTCTAAGTCGGTCACATTATGTGGACAAAATTCTAAAAAAGTTCAGCAATGATGATATTGAATGGCTAGAACATCGATAGATACAAGTCAGTATCTATCTAAAACAAAGGTGATAGTGTCTCTCAAATAGAATACTCTAGAATTATTGGAAGTCTGATGTACTTAATGAATTGTACAAGACTAGACATAGCATACACAATTAGTAAACTAAATAGATACACGAGTAATCCAGGAACTGACCACTGGAAATGAATAGTAAGAGTACTGAGGTACTTGAGATTTACTTGTAATTTTGAACTGCACCATAACAAATATCCAATGGTCATTGGAGGATATAGTGATGCTAATTGGATATCTGATATAAAAGACTTAAAGTACACTAGTAGATTTGTGTTCACATAGGGAAATGTAGTCATATCCTGGAAATCCTCTAAGCAAATTGTTATAGCCAGATCTACAATGGAATCTGAGTTTATAACTCTAAATAAATGTAGTGAAGTGGCTGAGTGGTTACAGAACTTCTTAGAGGATATTCCAAGATAGTTAAAACCTGTGCCAGAAATTTGCATATATTGTGACAGTCAATCAACAATTGGAAGGGCACAGGTACATGTAACATGTATAATGATAAGTCTAGACATATATGTCGTAGACACAATACCATAAGGTAGCTACTCTCAACTGGAGTTATCACTATTGACTATGTAAAGTCAAAGGATAACATGCAGATCCGCTAACCAAATGGTTAAATAGAGAGTTAGTTCGGAAATCATCGAAAGGAATGTAACTTAAGTCCTTGAACGAATAAGTTAATATAAAGAAAACCCAACATAGTTGACTGAAGATCACAAGATCTAGGTTCAAAGGGACAACATAATTGTAAAGACTTAATTAAATCACTGTGGGCAATGTTACCTTATGTCCATTCGTATGATGCAATAGTGATGCTCGTAAGGATGAATGATAAGCAGCATGCTTTTAATGATTCTTATGAGTCGGAAATCGAGTCCAGTAATGCAGGTTACTTGTAATAAGAAATTACCTATGTGAGAGAGAAGTGTGGCCGCTTCTAAGAGAATTGTATGGGGCTCAATTCTTGTGAACTCTTATAGAACCAGATGTATGTTCATGGCCAAAACGAATATAATAATGAGAACTGAAATGTGTTAGGAAGAATCATGTGGGAAGTATATCATTGTTTACATAAACTGCAGAATAGTTCAAAGACATCGCGCGTCTACTGGTCAGCTAGTAAAGTAAATATAATTTTACAAAAGAAGGTTTATAGGGTAATACCTACTTATCCTATGTAGGTTTCAACTGTTGAACTTTATCAAGTTGTCATGCATCACATTCATGTCGCTCCCAATTTCATTCATGTGGGGAATTGTTGAAAAAAAATGATTATGTGAGTTTGAGCCTCATGTTTTGAAAGCTCACCACCAGCCCATAGCGATTTTGAGCTAGCCAAATTTTTTGGCTTTTTTGCTCACCACTATATGCCGAACTGTCTTGAATCGTCGATGTCGGGGTTAGGTGATTTTGAGTCTTAAGCATTTCAGGCTAGCTAAAATTCTAAGTTTTTTTGCTCACCGCTATGTGTTGGACTGTCTTGGATCGTTGAGGTTAGGGTCAGGTAATTTTGAACCTTAACCATTTTAGGTTTTTAAAGCTCACTACCAGTCCTTAGCGATTTTGAGCTAGCCAATTTTTAAGATTTTTAGCTCACCACTTGTAGTCTTCACTTCAATTAATTATAAACCAATATCTTGTAGCAGAATTTAACTTGTCAGGATTTGGGGACTCAGTAGGTGTACCGAGACGTCCCAGCTAGGCTGGCCCTTCCGTAGCGCCTTCATCATCTGCCAACACTTAGGATTTTTATTTAAACAAATTTCAATCAGGTGTGCCTATTGCAGGCATTATATCATGAAAATTCTAGCTACAATATTTATAATCGGTCATTACATCAGAAAGGAAGAAGTAAAAATTAGCCCAACGACTATATTTACAGGCAAGTATCATGCTGCTCGAGTTTCCTCATCGTTTGTCTATTGATAGTACTTCTAGAGGTGCTCAATTTGGCCCCTTGGAGGCTCAAGGTCCAACATCATCACTAGTGGTGATCCATTTGTCCGTATACTATCCACGTAACACTTCCTCGAGGATTGTTGATCACATCTCATACGTCCCACACCTAGACTGGTTGAGAATTTCATGACTTGGTGATAAGTAGAGGAAATAGCCCCGTAACATTCAGCAAAGGTCGACCGTAGATTGTGTTATACGCCATGAGGATCTTGACAACCAAAAAGTTAGTTAAGATCACCACACTTGCAGGGTAGGTACCCAACGTCATCGGTAGCTCTACGACTCCTTCTGGTATCACAGTAGCCCTTTCAAATCCTAGAAGGGGGTGAACACCGCTTTCAATCTTTCTAAAGAAATTTTTAATCCTTCAAATACTTCCCAAGTGAGAATGTTCACTTCACTTTCACCATCGACCAATACTTTTCTTACATCATAGTCCGCTATATCGCCAACTATTACCAAGGCATCATCATGGGGGTTGCCATGCCTATTAAATCTTCTTCACAAAAAGTGATGCTTTGATTGAATCTAGCATTTTTTCTGAATGGAACAGACCTCAGCTGTGCGCGCATAGCTCTTTCTAGCGGAGTTCGAGTCTCCTCCCGCTGTGATTCCTCCAAAAATTACATTTATAACATCGACCCTAGGCTGTGGTCGATCTTCGACCTTCTGCTTGCCTCGATCATTCCTCGCATACTTAGTCAAAAAATCCCGCTTCAAGAGGTGATCAATCTCCTCTTTCAAATGGATACACTCTTCTATTTCGTGCCCGTGGTCTTTTTGGAAATGGCAGTACTTGCTTTTATCCCTTTTGCTAGTTGATGTTTCCATCGACCTCGGCCATTCGAGCTCTTAGCTCTTTCATGTCTCGAATTTTCATCAATATCTTGTCCCGTTGAGTATTTAAAGAGGTGTATGCTTTGACCTCCTCTCATCTTTGCCTGACTGACTGATCCTGAGTGTGCCCTATGTTTATGTACTCATTCCTCAGAATGTCTTTGTCAACGGGTTTTCACACATCACCCGAGATTTTTCGTGACCTTCTCTGCTTCCTCTGCGTCCACATTCTTGTCACCTTTTTTCAAGAGGTCATACATCGACTATGGAGGGTTTTGGAGAGTGACATCTTGAAGGCTCGATTCATCATCCCATTCATTAATGTTGTTACTACTGCAAACATTTGAAGGTCCTTATACCAAGCATCGCCCGGCTGAACTTAGCCAAATACTCCTACAAAGATTCATTTTTCTCTTGCACTACATGCATCAATCCAATGGTCATCTTCCATTTCCTTTTGCTACTCATGAAGTAGGCCACGAAACTCCTGCAAAGCTCGTCAAAAGTCTTTATAGATCTGGGTGCCATGGTAGCCACCCAGTCTTTAGCCTCCATCCTGAGTGTCGGGAGAAATGATCGACACATCACTACGTCTGGGCTGCATAGAGTCTCATTAAATCAACGAAGGTCCGCAAGTAGTCTAGCGATCCGTGACTCCATTATATGCTTTTGGCTGTTTGAAACCTTTCGATAAAGGAATAGCCATAATTTTCGACGCAAAAAGGTCTTCCTCCAGAACCATTTGCCTACGCTTTTCCATTCTCTTAGTTAATACATCATCTATCTTTTAGTTCATCATCTCCTCTACCTTCCTTTCCAAGTCTGTCATGGGTTGGGAAACCTATGGAACCACAAATCGTGAAGCCCACATGTCTCATGTTGTTGACTGAGTAACAGGTGGGGTAACCATTTGTGCCACCTGGGGTGGTTGCTCATGTACGGCCTCCGACGAATTCTATGGTGGGGTTGCGATTTTTTTGTTTGACTCTATAAGAGGGTCTCATGGCTGCCATTGTATTTTTAAAGTACTAAATTGGCTCTGTGTTACGTACTGCGGTGGCGATGGCGGGTTGTAACTCCTTGCGACTGATTCGAACTCCATCTCTACCGCATTTCCGACCATACGCGTTTTACCCATAGTCTGTCTCCTTGACATAGCTTTTTTGTTCAATGGTTTCCCACGGACGGCACCAATGAAATGGTTGCGAGATTGTCCTCTGTGTCTACCTTACCGAGTGAGGTGGTCCGGCTACTCCAGTCAGCAGTTACTACCTGTAAAATGATGTCGGGGCTTTCTCCCCCTTGTACCTCCAGCGTGAGAATTAGTAATCAATTTTTAAGAGTGAGAAGATAGTATAATGCGAATTTACGTAGTTCAGATTTCAAGAAGACAAACATTTCTCACATTGGAGGTATTTATAAGCATTTGTGGCTATGTTTGCATTTGACGATTGCTGGTGTCACGTGTCCCACGTAAGCCTCCCCACTTCCTCCACGTTCTGATAGAATGACCCTCACTCTTCAAGTGGTTGGTTGTATCCACGTTTGCCGTTGAGCGGTTTCTATCTAGTTCATTGTCATTTATGTGATTAGGTGTGGCGTTAGACCCATAATAATAGAGGACCTATGTAAACATAGAGAGCCTCACGGTGGTAGACGACCTCATAGTGGTAGATGCCTCATGGGAGTTGACGACCTCATGGGGCTTAAAGGCCTCATGGGGGTCGAAGGCCCCAAAGAGGTAGACAACCTCATGGGGGTCAACGGCCTCATAGTGGTAGATGCCTCATGGGGGTGACGGCTTCATAGGGGTAGACGACCTCACGGTGGTAGACAGTTTCATGAGGGTAGATGACCTCATGTGGGTGGATGGTCTCACAGTGGTATACAACATCATAGTGGTAGACGTCTCATGGGGGTGACGACCTCATAGGGGTAGATGACCTCACAGTGGTGGACGACTTTATGGAGGTAGATGGCCTCATCGAGTTGACGACCTCATTGGAGTAAATGGCCTCATGGGGGGTAGATGGCATCATAGGGGTAGACAACCTCATAGTGGTAGAAGCCTCGTTTGGGTCGACGGTCCCAAAGGGGTATACGACCTCATGGGGATAGACAGTCTCGTAGTGGTCGATGGCCTATCATGTTGTGTCCTAAGTGTAGTGCATATCAAGTGACTCTCACCCCACTAACCATCTTGAATAATTATTAATGTCATCATGTATCACATGAAATTTCAAGAAATAAAAGTTTCTAAATGTTAAGAGTCAAATAATGTTTTTTTAAAGATATATATCTCGAATGCTTTGTTAAGAGATGTATGTCTATGACGTGAAAAGCGTGAGTGGAAAATTGGGCATGGGAGACCGATGAACCCGATCAATGTTCAATAATAATTTTAATGTTAACCGCATTATAGTACTACAAATAAAACGAATCAGGTTCCAAATAATAATTGTCCACTTCATTCTAATTGGCTAGACGATCCATCAAGTAAGTTCACGGTGTTAATGTTAAGTTTTTAAAGGAATTAAATAAAATGAGATACATATTGAGAAATGCTTTTATTTTAAAGTAATTCATATGCATATCATAAGCATACATCATATGTATGAGTTTTGCTTACTGAGCGTTAGCTCATTCCACTTTATCCATCCATATTTTCAAATGACGAAGGTAAGATGATATGAGATGACGACTTGTAGTGAAACGAATTAGTATTATCACATTTAAATATTGAATTCGCTTTCTAAATAAGTTTTACATTCAATTTAATTGTTCTATATTTTATTAAGTGCAAATTATTTTAAATTAATAAGTCGTTGATGTTTATGATGTTGAAAACAAATTTAATCGTCTTTCCGAATTTATGATTTGAAGAGAAAATGAAATGATAATACTTTAAAATTTAGGTATCTAGATTTGGGGATGTTACACTTGTACATGACCTACATCCCGAGCATATGAGATTGAATGAATCATTTCAAATTGTTGCTATCATTGAGAAACTACATTCATTATGGAGAGATTTCAAAAATTATCTCAAGTACTAACGCAAGGAGATGAATTTGAAAGAACTTATTGTCCGACTAAGGATAGAAGAAAACAAAAATACCGGGAAGAAAACTTCATTTATATCATATTTTAATCATAACTTTTACGAGGCACTAGACAACAAATTGTTATGAGACCCTTAAATATAATTTTTTTTTTTTTTTTTTTTTGTCATTGATTTCAATAACACTTAAAACAATCAATGACTAGGATTTTTACGCCTCACAAAATATCTACGCTATGAATTTGCAAATAGAATATTCCATAGAAGTTGTGGGAAAAACTGAATAGGAAGGAGAAGTTGGAGATGGTCCACTAGACTTTATGTACGTTGACAATAACAATTGAGGATGCAATAATGTACAGTGATCATCATCAATTTTGCCTTGATTGTATATACACGCGCAGAATCAGGTCAAAAGAGAGTATTTTTCCCCAAAAAAAATTCGTACCACGTTATTATAGTATCCACATTTGTGGAACATAGCTTAATTAGTGTTTTGATAATTATGTAAAATAAACAATTTTCTTTCTTTCATTATCATGACTAATTTATTAAATTGTCAGCATTATAAAAGAAAAAAAGTTAATTCAACTCATTTTTCACCACACATTTCATCGGAACTTTCTACATTTTTTTATCAATCTTTTGATCATTCATTTCACAAACTTTTATCAAAATCTACTAAAAGTCTAATTTTTATACAAACCAAATAGAGGCTTTTTACTTGTATAATATAAGCTGGTGTTTGGCCACGAATAGGAATGGTCGGGTGGGGGTGGGACACCATTTGTAATTTTTTAAAAAAAAAAAATTGTTGTTTAATTTCTTTTTAATCAGTAATTTAATGGTCAAAATGGAGGAAATAACGTGTTTTGCTACATAATTGAAAGATTTGCTTAAAAAGGTTGATGGTGGTTTTTATGTTTCGCAAAGGTTGGTAAGAAAAGTGCAAATTTCCCTTGAAAGTTTAAGAATTTGATTATCAATAAATTTCGAATGAGAACCTAAGTTCCATGGTAGTAAAGTTTAGGGACTAGACGATATTAAAAGAATAAATAAACTAAAATTGTGTTCATTATATTATTTTACCCTATAAATCGAACAATCCCTAAAGGAAATGATCATGTGGTAGAATTGATGTGAAGACACTAATTCGTTGAAACATCGTACAAAATATTCATACATTTTGTTCGTTCTTTTATTGCTTTATACCATCTTATAAAAAAATTATACATTTTAAATTGTATCTCTTCTATTTCTATCTACAATTAATAATAATTTTCAATCTAAGTTCTTAACACTTAATTTCGATGAGTATAATTATCTATGCATTCTCTTTAACTAGAAATTGGATAAAATGGATAAGCATACGATGATTGGATTGGATAAAATAGATAAGTATGTGAATTTGCGACCTAATTCCTTGTTCCATGAAATTTGCAATTTTGAACTTTCCATAGACAAGTGGATGCATGTACAGCTTTTAATGCCATTTTTTCTTCCTCTCACAATATTTTTTGTTGACTTGTCTATAGGTAATTGTATTTACTCTGTATTTTCCACAGGTCAATTTGGAACGAGTTTTTTTCAACTCAAATGGGTTTTCTTAAATTTTCAGAAATCTTATCAGAACCTTAAAGAAAATTGGGATAAACTTGAATCGTGTGACTGCTGTTTTTTCCCTCTAAGAATTAGCTTAAAGAACAAGAAGAACAGCTCTTGCTTATCTTCTTGTATTTCATGAATTTTCCACACGTTTTCATAAATCTTATTTTTCTATTTAAAGTTGCTTATTTTTTCTTCAGAATCTCTCAAAAACTTGGAGAAACTTATTGAAGATGGATATTACTTACCGGCCTTACATTGATCCTGATTTAGAATTACTTCTTGAAAGAATACATCCACCAAGGTTTGTAATTAAATACTTAGATTATTGGCATTTAATTTATTTACAATACTCTTTTCTGATCATGCATGCTCTCTTTTCTGGGTTTTTAGGGTTTGTATTGACAATGATACCTATCAAGACTGCACTCTTGTCAAGGTTAGTAATCAAAATCTCAACATTTGAGTTATTTAGTTTCCTCTCTTTTGATACGAATTATTCTCAATAAATTTAGAGTCAACTAAGCGATCCAAACTTATTAATTTGGAATGACTGTCTTTTGCAAATGGTGTTTAACCAAGTATTTCAATGTGGTTCGGCTTGTTGTGACCCATAGAGTGGATGCTAACAGCTTAGAATTTTAATGGCTTTTTACCAGAATTTGTTAGAATCACACAAAGCTACTCTACTTTTTCAGAAAGTAGTACGGTTCTATATATATACATGCATGGTAACATCATTCACATTGGATTTCGAACGCCTTTACGTCATGACAACCAAGTTGGATGCTGGCTGGCTGTGTCCACCCATTCTGTTTATCTCTTTTGGTTACTTGACAACCAAGTTGTCATGACTTAAGTGGTTCGGGATCCAAGTGTCGTGATTTTAATAAATAAATAGTCTTGTTATGTGTGCATCTATAAGACCATTTGTGAATAGATTGTACAAAGAAGAATCCATACAAGAACTAATTAAATGTGCCCAAATTTTGGTGACAGGTTGATAGTGCAAATAAGCACGGGATGCTGCTAGAAATTGTCCAAGTTCTTACGGATCTTGACCTCGTGATTTCCAAATCATACATATCCTCTGATGGTGGTTGGTTAATGGAAGGTGAGTTAATAATTATTTTATTATTAAAAAATAGTTGAAAATCTAAATAATTAAAAAATGCTGACGTATACACGAGTCAGCAATTTTTTATTATTATTATTATTTTATTTTTTATATTAATGTGTGACAGTTTTGATTACATGGTTTGCAGTATTCTACTTAACTGACCAACAAGGGAACAAAATTACTGACGAAAGCCTCATGCAGTATATACAAGAGGTCTCTCTCTCTCTCTTAATGCCAGCTTTCGTCCGTCGCAACGTTTGTACATAAGATTACGTATGGAAAGTATTAAAGCCGCACTTTCCAGTAGTATCCGGGCTGTCATTCTTGTAACTTTTGATTTTATTTATCTTTTTCTACGTTTGTTATAGGAAATATGCGCGATTAGGATGGCTAACAAGGAAAATGGATTGATTATTGCAGAAGAGACGAGGCCAACACTGATGTCAATAGAAAACACAGCCCTAGAGATGACGGGGATGGATCGACCAGGTTTAATGTCGGAGATGTCGGCTGTGTTAGCTGAGTTTGGCTGTCTCGTTTCTGCTGCCACGGTGTGGACTCATAAGAGCCGAGCAGCATGCATTATCTACTTGGAGGATGCCTCAAATGGTGAGCCAATCTCGGACCAGTTTCGTGTGGCCCAGGTTCGGGCCCAGTTGGAAAATGTGGTTGAAGCCCATCACTATGACAACGAGCGACGAAGTCTAAAGTTGACAGGCCTAGCTCTGGGCAAAACCCACACGGAAAGGCGGCTGCACCAGTTGATGGCGGCCGATGGAGACTATGAGATGTGTTCTTCTTGTTGTGATAATGATAGTGATGAAGACGAAGACGATGTATACGGGCATGTAGACCATTACAAGAAGCAGAAGAAGGAATGTTGTGGCACGCATGTGAAAATAGAGAAATGTAAGGATACGGGCTACTCGATCATTACCGTGAGGTGTCGAGATCGACCCAAGTTATTGTTCGACACCATTTGCACTCTGACCGACATGCAATACGTAGTATTCCATGCAGCCATTAGCTCCAAGGAATCTATCGCTGTTCAGGTAAAAGCACAACATAATTTATATCTTTGCACAAACTCTGTGAGTGCGTTCTTTGTTTCTAATCTTAAAATACTGAAAATCCCAGGAATACTATATAAGGCACAAAAATGGACGCCCTTTGGATTCAAAAGATGAGAAGCAGTTGGTTACCCAATGTTTGATAGCAGCTACAGAAAGGAGAAATTCTCATGTATGTTACAGAAACTGACATTTTTCTCCCACTTGTTTAACAAGAAAATTAGCAATCATAATTCTAAATAATTGTGCAGGGATTAAGACTAGATATTTGCACAGAAAACAGGACGGGACTATTATCAGATATCACACGAGTATTACGAGAAAATAGATTATCTATAACAAGAGCTGAGATCTGTACCCACGGTGAGAGATCAGTTGGCACATTCTATGTAAAAGATACTTCGGGACAAAATGCTGATCCAGAAAAACTTGAAACCGTGAGACGAGAAATTGAAGGCGCTGTTGTAGCGGTAAACAAATCTTTGAGCTACCCTTCACGAGCAACGACGTCATCCAGAACAAGTAGGAGCAACAGCAGCGAAATACAAGAAAGGCTAAGGTTTCCCCTGGGAAGCTCGTTGTGGTCGCACCTAGAGAAAATTTCGAGCAATTTCAGACCCATAAAATCCTTAAGTTGTTATAGCTGGAATAAGGGCTGCATTTACCTGTAAATACCGATTAGCACATGTACTAGTTTCTCATTCATCTGTAAATAATAAGAGCAAGCAGCAGCCCCTACAGAAAATGACTATGTAAATAAAACAATGCTTGTGTTCATCTTCTTTGCTTTTCCCTTCAAGAAAAATTAGTACCTAAATCTGCAAAAATTATCATTTTTTTTTGCACCAGAAAGTATTTTGCTGAACAATATTCCAAGAAAATGCAATGTATCGCTTTAAAATGATTATTCAATCAACACGGGACTACGGCTTGAATTTTCAAGCTATGATATTTTACAAAAATATATATGTGTGTGTGTGTGACCCGATTATATTTTTATGACAGATGCGGACATATAAAAATGTATTAAAGATTTATATTTAAAAATCACATAAAGTATAGCGGTATCTTTTTATTATCTATCGGACTCTACAACAATTGACACTATGTCCAACTTATTTTCCATCTTTCGAGAGTAACACAAGCCACAATATTTATACAATTAATGATCAAGTAATTATAGAGAAAAATAAATTCATGTCAATTATTCAAGAATTGAAAACGTACTTTGAATGTCAAAAATAAATAAGATTCAAAAATCAAAGCTTTATGATATAAGCTTCATCGTAATCATAGCACAAAAATTATTTAACTACTCATAATATCGAATTAAACACATAAAAGTGGAATGACATCACAAAAAATTGACGGAACGTGATTAATATCCAAATTCCTTGCACAACTTGTTGATGAATTACTGTATAAAGAAATCTGAAATTATTTCTTCAGCTGCGGTCGTCTCTGCCTTGTGTGTATGTATTTTATTTTTTATTTTTTCAATTTCCGTGCCTTCTTCCTCAAGTAGCCGCTGGCTTTGCATGTCCATTTCCCCCAATTCAGCCGCCGACTTTTCAATCCCCAAAGGAAGTTTCTCTCCCTGTATGCGTGTATATATATATATCAACCTAAGCCACCAATGTTTTGGTACAATTGGAGTCCCAAGTAATTCATGAATTTGATCCGAAATGTAAGTCCAATTGAGACCCATTTAAATGAATTCTCATTTAATGTAATTTTCTCTCCAAGATTCCATCTTTCCCAAATAATGCAATTTAGTCCTTGAATCCATTTATTTGTGCAGCCCATGTCCCCTTCAATTTATAAAGCATGGAATTTGATCCGATACTTTAAATCAAATGGCCAATAAATCCTTCTTTCTTTTCTAATTGCTTTGAAATAGATCCAATACTGAAACAAAAGAAAATAAACCTAAATTAAGTAAAAATCAATACTTTGACGACATAAAAATTTAGTAATATGACCCAAATAAGTATACAATTCGCACTTATTAACATCACTAGTCTATTGCCCGTGCAATGCACGGGCAATGTCATTTCGAAGGTAATATTAGCGTTTAAAAAAATATATATTTATCTCATTTTGTGATGGATTCTTTTTAAGAATTTAATGCATAATGTAACATTTTTTCATGCACTTATTTTTCCAGAGTTAAGAATTATAGATACTGAACTTTATTATCAAACGTTATGAAAATAGGAATTAATAACGAAAGAACATAATATTAATTGAATGACGAATGGAACCCAATAACATTGACAAATTGCAAAAAAGTTGTAATCTTAGATGACAAAAATCATAAGTAATAAAAGCACGTTCTTCCTCCTATCCTCTCTTCGCATGGGACATGATGTAAAATTTATTTTATATCCTACCAGCAGGTACGAATGTGAGCTAAATAAAAGAACTCTTGACAATTTTTTGTGTTAATTTGGAAAAAAAATGTATTTACTAACGTAGTGATGAACTATACTAAATTGGTCTTCAAATCATGTGAGCAGCTCTTATCACTTTCTTCAACAATCCCTTTGACAAGACATCCCGATTGAGTGCTTTCTACATAGGCTTTACATGCTATCAGAATATCACGAGAATGCTTGTAGGAATGTCATATCACAAAGTCCTCGAAATGCTATGAGCAACACAACACAAAACTTAAATCAGTATACAATAAAATCGTTACCCAAAAGGAAATAATAAACTGAAATTAATTACCAAAATATGTAAGGATAGAAATGTCTAATAATAACAGTAGTACATAGAAGGATCTCAATTTCATCTTGCCTTCGGTGGCCGCCTCATACTGTACACTATTGTTTAGAGAGAATGAATAAAAATATTCTCATTGTATGCCATTAAACACTTTTCTCATGTCGTTGAACCACTCATATTTGAACGTCTAGACTTATTAAAATAGGGCTTAGCATTTAAAAGTAGACCTTGTAACATGTAGCATAGTTGATATATCATGGATCAACTTCTACTTTTGACTACCACTTTAAGTGTTGAGAAGGCTTAGGCATTCTTTGCCACAATTGTACAAGTTTTGATTGATGCGAAGTGCACCAGAGTGGTAATGGACTTGCTGCAACAAAAAGTAAGTTAGTATTAATGGAAGATAATGTATTGACATATTCAAAAGTGTAAAATGGGTTGGACACAAAAATATCTAAAACATACAAGTGGAATATCGGGATAGCTTCCAGGAAAGAAGATGTCGAAGGAAAAGAGACCATCATGGTATGGAGTTTATTCTACTCTTATTATTATAGCCCTACTCTTATTATTATAGCCCTTAAAAGATTCACTCTGAATTCAGAAACATACATAAATATGGTATTTCATAGAGTGGCAGCAAAAATATAAAAGGTGATGAATAGATTCATTCTAACAAACTCAGCAAAATGATGGTAACACCATTAGTTTAAACAAAATGCATACGGATTATAACTAAATTTGTTCAGATATCATCATAAATTGATCCTGAATATTCAGAGAGCTTACCAGGAAAATCAGATAATATCTTGAAATAAAAAAATGTAGAGTCCATAAATATGAGTAGAAGCTCACAGACAAAATGGAAATGGCTGAAATTAAAACGAATTATGGTTAATGGGAAAATTTATACCATTCATTAATAACGATTAGACAAAAAAGTAATAATAACTAACCTGTTATCAAGAGTATATGCATAAGAGTTTTTGAAGTTTTCTTAGCTATAGTTACTTCCATCATGGTTGTAACTTTAGAGTACCGTGTTGTCATAAATCCAAGTACGTGTGAAAAATATACACAAATATCATAAAGCCTGAAATATTTCAAATGGAAATTAGTTAGTATAGAAATAAGAAATAACTAAAATCAGTAATATAAATATAACAATGAGCGACTAAAATATGCGACAAATACTTACGAAGAAGTTATATTTCTACAAATGAATGAATGAGAGAATTTCTCTGTAGACAACATTCTTCGTACATCTAATGTGTAAATTGTCAGCGCTTGATGGTTTTAGTAAAACCTTTAAAGATTTGCTTGTTTTAGCTCTTGACAATGCTACATAAAGTTGACCATGACAGAAAACTGGTTCAGGAATATACAAACCAACGTAATCAAGTGTTTGACCTTGTGCTTTATTTATCGTCATTGCAAAACATGGTCTAATCGGGAATTGAGTTCTTTTAAAATGAATTGAAGTTTGATCATTTTTCATAGGTATAAAAGGAATTCTTGGTAAGAAAACATGTTTTCCACATTCACCAGTTGTAATTTCAGCAAGAATTACATTCTTATCAAATTTTCTACAAGTAAGGCGTGTTACATTGCATAAGCCTTCAGAAGGATTGATATTCCGCAATAACATCACAGGACAGTTTATCTTAAGCTTCAATTCATGAGGCGGAATACCATTTGGAGTCAAAGTGTTCAAGAAATCTTCCTGTAGGCTATGTTCTGATTTGTCAATTGTTTCATTGAAGCTATAATATGTGAAAATTGTACCAGGAATCTGATCAAGTAAAATTCTGTTAATATGATCAACACATTCATTTCTAGGCATAAGAATTACTCGATTTCCCATCGTATGTAAATTATCAACATATGCTTCTATATTTGGAAAAACATGATTTATCAAAATTTTTAGAGATGTAATTTCATCCTCAAATGGTACAATTATATTGCTCGGAAGCTGAATGCAGTTACAACTGTGTTCTTCCTCTGTTCCATTTCCAACTCTAAGCAAATAATCAGAAAACGTGGGATCCAATTTTGCTCGCATGTTCTCAACCAACGGTAGATGTGAATACGAAGGCCATAAGTTAGAGAAGACTAAGCTAGCTTTCATTATGTCTTCTTTTTTTCCTCTCGGTATCACTGGTAAAACTTGTCTGAAATCTCCTCCTAGAACGACCACTTTTCCACCGAAAGGCAAATTACAATCAGTAATATCTCTGAGCATTTTATCGACGGCTTCAACGGCACAACGATTCACCATAGGCGCTTCATCTCAAAGTATTAATGTAGACATTTTTAACAAAGTCCCTAGAGCCGATTGTTTACTAACAGAACAGATAACTTCACCAACTGTTTCCAGTGGAATTTTAAATCTTGAATGAGCTGTTCGACCTCCAGGTAAAAGAGACGCATATACTCCAGAAGATGCTGTAGCTAAAGCAATTAAATTTTGAGACCTTACACATGTTAGTAGAGCTTTATATAAAAAAGTTTTGCCCGTTCTTCCTGGACCATCGATGAAATAGATCCCACTTGATTTGGAATTTACTTTTTCCATAATTGTATCATACGCAAATTGTTGTTCATTATTTAAGCTTGATGTATAGACATATCCTCCTTCTATATTCAAATTTGTTGTCTCATCTGCAACCATTCTTCTCAACCTTTCATTTTCACCTATATGTACACTGAATGATACTATTTCATAGTCATTTATACTTTTACCCGATGATTCTAAAATAGAATTGATGTCTTCTAAAGCTCGTAGTTCAGCATCCCTTGAATGTATATTTTCATATACATAATCATCGATCATATAAACTTTAAATTTATCCCACAGTAATTTTGGATGATCAAGGTTGCAAAGCATAAGAAGTGTAGCAAAAAGACGTCTTAAAGAAGTAGGCATTTTATAAATAATAGCTTCAGACAGACATTCTTCACAATAATTGTCTCCGCCTAACAAACTGTGTAAAAGTGCTCCTTCTCGATACGTATTAACAGTTACTCCGTTCAAAGTTCGTAAATCATGAAATGATGTTGGACCTCGAATATGATTGAGAAGAACGCGTAGGAAATATCGTTCTCCTTCAGATGGATTCGCTGCGACAATTCTTCCTATAACAACGTATTTTTTTCTGGGAGTCCAAATCTTCTTAGTTGAGTTCCAAAGATTTGTTGAGTTCCAAACAAAATGGGTTGGAAAATCTCGATACAACAATGTACGCGCAAATTCATTTGCTTTATTTACCTCAAAAAACTCTGTCAACATTGTTTTTTTCGTATTTTCATTGTCAATAATAGTAGACAAATCATCTTCGTTGTCATATCTTACTTGTTGATAATTTTCGATATGAAGCTGTAAAGAATAAATAGTTGGGTAAATTTCCCGCCAAATTAAACGAGAAAATCCTCCACATAGCTTCAGGTGGAGATATCCATCTAGCTGATTGATAAGATGAGATTTCATCGGTTTTCTAGCAGATTGATAAGATGAGATTTCGTCGATTTCTTTTCCTGTTTCATTTGTGGAAACTGAAAAATGAATACGATCATGTCCTTTATACACGTATTTGTACAAATACTTTACAGCTTTAATAGAGGAACATACTTCAACATTAATGTGGCAGTCAAATTTTGCGCTCAAATAAGGATTATACAGTACAACCCATCGATTGTCTAACATTTGACCTCTAACTTTAATAGAAATACCATTATCACGACGTTTATACAAAGGATATGAATTATCACCGAATATAGTAGAATTACAATAATCTCTAGGATATTTATTTTTACAACTACTGTTTCCTTCCATACATACGTTTTTTGGATTAAGATGTTCACAAGGGCCATGCATATTATGTTTAACAATAACAGAATGAAGATAAGGATGTTCATTTTCATTAGGAATTTCACAGCAAACTATCTTATCAACATCTAGAGCAGAACAAATTTTGTAGCCGTATTTAAAAATTAACAATAGATGTGCATGAGGAAGTCCCCTTTTTTGAAATTCAATAACATATATATGTGCAACAACTGGGCCTAAGATATTTTTTTTGTATAAATCATTTTTCAACTCTTCTAGTTTTGCTCTAAATATACGCACAATTATATCAGGTCGATTTTGAATCTCATCATTGTGTTTTAGCTCTTGTTTAATCTCCGGCCAATTTGGATTGCATGTTATAGTCAAGAAGATGTCCGGTTTTCCATAACGCTGTACAATAGCCATTGCATCCATATATCTCCTTAACATATCTCTAAGCCCACATGTAAAAGATTGAGGTAAAATAATTTTTCTTCCAATTTTGTACACTCTTGTCTCTCAATTTTGAACGTTATCTACAATACCTTGATAAAGTTCAGCTCGAATTTGACTTTGGTTGTTACGAAAATAGTCTAATCGTGCAGTTTCGATCTTCACATACATATCTACAATATATTGCTGGAACAATCTACCACTGTGAAGTAAAATAGACTTATCGAAAGACCTGATTTGCAATTTATATGAATAATATTCTCGACAAGAAACCTATGATCGTTTCTTTATTCCATTGAGCACTGCAGAAAAGAAGTCATCACTTGATTAGAACATTGACGGTGCAAAACTTAGGTGAATGTACAATAACATATATTTGCAAACCTTGATTTTCTTTTTCAATAAATTCAGCTGCAGAGGTAACTGTGTTAGGAAATTGAACAAATTCAGAGAAATGTTCAGTCCTTCTGCACATCTCAATGTTTTTATGCCATCCGGATTCTCCGTATGGAAAAAGTAGAGGATATTGCAAAGGATCATAGCAACCATAGTAATAATGAACTCTATGTGAATCACCAGAATGACCGTATATGGTAATGTCACGAAAGCGAATATTAGTATTTTCATCGTTTTCGACCCATATAGCAGCAACTTCAGATGAGGTGGGAGTATTAAATACTCTTTGATCAAGTCATGGATCGCATCTTATATGTATTTGATGATCTCGTAAGTTAGTGATATTAGTTAAAGACCGGAAAAATCTAGTATATGGATTTACCTTCAAGATTTCAATTAGAACAGTTAAAGTACATTCATCAAAGTTCTCTGAAATCTTCATACGATTTTGAATCTCATTATTTGTATCATAAAAATATAACTGCATATAAGAAGGTTTATTGTTCTGTGGGATAAGTTCGTTTACGTAATGATATACTTGTCCTTGAACTCTAAATGTGTAAATACCTCGATATGCTTTAAAGAGCTCTTTATCGTATTTGACACCAAATGAAGTGAAAGCAAAGTGGTTATTATATCCTCATGCAATTTTTTTAAATGCCATATATTTAGATTCTTTAGAAGTAAACAAGTTGTACAATTCAGTGGGGAGATATGTACTTTTCCATCAGAACAACAAAACCCTTTACTTTCTCTATAAATTTTTCTTGCACCACAATATTTACAACTATTGCATGTCGGTAATATGTATGCAGTCGTTGGTATGTTCAATACATTAAAACCACTTGGTAATGTCAAATTGGAAATATGAGGTATATCTTGGTTTGAAGTAGAAGCCTCAAAATCATGATTCATTATAGGTTGTTGCATTTGTACATCATTCGAAATATTATGTTCAGATGATAGAGGAATCACCTATTCTCCTACGACGATCATTGCAACCACTTCGAAGTCGTTTTCGTCGATACCTATTCATTTGATTTTCTTGTTGGCGATGAGACATTGTTTCAAAACCACTCGAAGTATCCATATCAAATAGTTGGAGTCCAAAGTAACCAACAGGAACTAAAAGAATTAAAGAATGTTATTAACATTTTTATACTTTGAAATAAAATAAAGTTGTAGAATAGTTGAATCAACTTCCCCATCACCAGATGGTACAAAAATGTCTATTACAATACTAACAATTTTTGTGAAATAATTGAATTTGAACCATAACTGTACAAAAAAATAATCTTACATATGTTAAAATATACATACGTAGGGTAAAACTAAAATTTAAAATATCAAAATTTGTGAACAATAACTGAAAATATACCTTAAAAAGAGAAAAAATAGTATTCACAAAGAAAACTCGAGAACCAGCAATTTATTACAAATTTATAAGTTACTATAAATAAATAAATAACTATAACACTATATAAACATATAATATTATGAATAAAAATCTAAATAGTTCAGTTAGAGAAACGTACCTAAGATAGAGTGCACTACTGTAGTAAACTATAACCACTAGAAAAAATAATTGGACACTGTATAGAAGAAAGCAATAAATATAAATTAGAGTCCACAATTTGTTAATAATAGTTAAATGGTAAATACTATAATAAAAATTTTAGAGAAAAAAATACAAAGGTTAACTGCAAATTGAAGTTTACAAAATTTATAAAAGAATAAAAAAAATATTGTACCTGAAAATAACACAATTCAATTGATGTTAAAAATTATGATATTTTTACTTTGAGAATGATATCTTGCAATTGAAAAAAAGATTGAAAACAAATTTAATATATAAAGAATTAGGAATGACTAAAAATATAACAAGCAAAAGAAAATCATAATCATAATAAAAGTTAAAAATCGAAGTATATGAAATAAGTTACATATTTTTTTGACCGAATGGACGAGATGCACCAATCTAGAGGTTCGGGGGCAACGCCCCCGACGGGGATCGACCGGCCGGTCAGGTCGGGGGGTCGAGGGGGCAGCGCCCCTCGTGGGGGTTCGGGGGCAACGCCGGGAGTCGAGGGGGCTCGGGGGCAACGCCCCCGAAAGGAATTTTGGTTTTTTATGTATGTACGACATCGAATATTTTCTAATTATTTTGACCTAAATTATTAATAAATGAATTTATATTTATAATTTGGTTTGTAATTAACTTTTCAATTACATTTGATATCCCTTTTCTAAAGGAAGGAAGAAAAAAAAAATTTTGACGTTTCTCCCCGTGCGGTTTGTAATTAACTTTTCAATTACATTTGATATCCCTTTTCTAAAGGAAGGAAGAAAAAAAAAATTTTGACGTTTCTCCCCGTGCGCACGGGGAGAAACGTCAAATTTTTTTTTTTTTCTTCCTTCCTTCCTTTAGAAAAGGGATATCAAATGTAATTGAAAAGTTAATTAGGGATCGACCTGCCCGGTTAGGTCGCGGGGGTCGAGGGGGCAGCGCCCCTCGTGGGGGCTCGGGGGCAACGCCCCCGAAAGGAATTTTGGTTTTTATGTATGTACGACATCGAATATTTTCTAATTATTTTGACCTAAATTATTAATAAATGAATTTATATTTATAATTTGGTTTGTAATTAACTTTTCAATTACATTTGATATCCCTTTTCTAAAGGAAGGAAGAAAAAATAAAAAAATAAAGAAATAAAAAAAAAAATTTTGACGTTTCTCCCCGTGCGCGAACGGGGAGACGTTTCTCCTAATTTTTTTTTATTTTATTTTCTTTCCCATTCAATTTTTGTAAGTATTATTAATTGTTGTAATTTAATTAGTAAAAATTTAATGTTTCCACACAACTCTTTAACTGTAATGGAAGATACCCACCCCAATAATAATACTAAAATGATATGTTCACAAACTTATTAAATTAACCTAATATGATTCAGAATTTATTGTGAAACATAGAAAAATACTAAATCTACACAAACAAAAATAACCATTTAAAGAAATAATAAAGTAATAATAATATAAACATTATTGTGAAATATAGAGAAATACTAAATTTACACAAACAATATTAACTATACCTAACTACTTACAAAAATCGAACACAATTATATTTATTTAAAGAAATACTAAATATGCAAAAGTAATAATAATATAAACAAAAATAACTTTTACATATAAATACTTATAGTAAAAGTTTATGTTCTGCTGCAATATCAAAGCTTCAAAATTTAGTCGTACAAGCTGGAAAACATAATGGAAAGCATAATGGAGTAAAATAAATATTTTCATGATTTATAGATTAACATAATGGTATTTACATGCTAATATAAACAAAAATAACTTTTACATATAAATACTTACAGTAAAAGTTTATGTTCTGCTGCAATATCAAAGCTTCAAAACTTAGTCGTACAAGCTGAAAAACATAATGGAGTAAAATAAATATTTTCATGATTTATAGATCAACATAATGGTATTTACATGCTAAACATACAAAAAAAAAAACAAAATTAACTATACCTAACTACTTACAAAAATCTTAAACATGGAACACAATTGTATTTTTATTTAATGAAATACTAAACATGCAAAATATATATCTAATATCTAATAGAAACTAAAATAAATTTTTCGATAGACTTACAGTAAACAGCAATAAAGGTTAACAAATTCTCGATAATTGAATAAATTTTTCTTCATTAGTTCTCCCATATAAATAGACTAATCTCTTCAGCCGACTACAAAAATTAACCGACCCCAAAAAAATCAAAAGTTATTGAAACTATCAAAAGGCGCCTACAATTTTGACCGCCTATGGTTAATGTGATACGCAAAAGTCGTCACATTTTTGTTTCACCGCCTACAGTTAATATTTTTCTGTTTTTTTTTTTTTTTGTTTTTTTTTTTTTTTGTCATATGAACATCAAAGTCAACAATTGAGGCTGGAATAATTTCCTTTTTCCGCCTTTTTGAAGGAATATCTTATAAGAGGGAGGATAAATTAAGAAACAAAAATACGTCAAGAATGAATAGTAAACTGCGGATTGCCTCTTTTAGTAGAAGAGGGATTTATCAACATCATCTCGATATTGCCGAATATTTACAACCCTTTTCTGAATATGTACAGCACTTTTATGAATACTTCATAGTAAGATAAAAATCCAGGGTTTTCTCATTATGAGGTTTATATACAAATATACCATTTACAAAGCATTACTCCAAGACTCGAGAAATAACGAACAACTCTATTGACAATAAGAAAATAAAATGAGCATACATCAAATATTACACGATAATCAAGACACGTCAATTTCTTCAATGTCTAACCAGTCTGGTGAGTCTTTATCAGAATTGTAATTTGTTTTTCTGAAATTAGCAGGCTCATCTCCATCATCTTCTTCAAGATCACTAAATGACACATCATCCTCGTTCTCAACTTGGATGGTGGTTCCACCGGCACCACCAATTTCAGAACTCTCTTCTTTTAACCAGTCATCACCATCATCATCATCATCCTTCACTGCCAAAACATTAGAGAGATCAGAGTTCAACTTTTGATCCTTGACTTGGTCAACAACCTCCTCTTCAATCACCGCTTTGTCAATAATTGGGATTTCAGTGCTCTCGACTGCGTGCTTCACTATTTCAGAAGCAGCTGCTGCAGTGGAAGTGCTTAATTCAAGGGCAGATGATTTTTCAAGCTTATTTTCAGAAGGTAAGGTAGATGAGGCATAAAGGGGGTCTTCATGAGAAGAAGCGGTGGCATCTTTTGGACCAGAAGATCCTTTTCCAGGGAAGTCTTCTAGCTTTGTTGGTGTCTGGTTCTTTGACTCCTGTGCAAGCAAGGCTCTGGCTTTTATTATCTGCGTGGCATGGCAGTAATGGAGGTCAACAACCTTGTTGCTCAAGGAGAAAGGAAACACCTTACACGGAGTTCATAACCAGGTGAACGTTCAAATTAAAATACAAGTTTTGCTCGGGGAAATTGTAATCAAACCTCATCGAATCAAATACAATGGAAACCACCCCAACACTATCAGTGACTTACACGCAAATCCAAGCTGTTTGTTTAATTGGAGAGTATAGAAAATATTCTATGCCTTGACCATTAAGAGAATTAAGCCACATCAAAGATCAAAATTATAAAATGAATCAGGAAGAAAGGGGAAATGGTAAGAATATAACAAACAGATATTTGCAATACTCTCCTTGTAGAAAGATATGTCATTAATATTTGCAAACAGAAGATATTTAAATGGCATGTAATGGAATGATATGGAGGGAAAAATGTCAAGGGCCTAGCAAATTAATACACATCCTTGTAGAAAGATTAGAGATCAATGACTAAAGTATTTTCTGACCCAGATGAGAAATGCTGTTGCTTAAAATTGTTCTTGGTCAGAAAGACTTGAACCGCCCATTTTCAGTTGGGTACTAGTTAAGGGGTATCCCTTATGAAATGAGACGATAAGCACTTGCAATGAAATTACAGAACGAGTTCGTTTTCACTAATGTTGCAATCTGAATTATTATTATTTTTTTTGATAGATAACAATCTGAATTATAAAACAATTCCTCTTTTTCATTTCATTGCATCAGCTCATACAATTCACTACCATACATGGAACTCTTGCAATTCAGTTTTACAAAATGCATAAAGGAGCTTCCACCATTTTCAGAAACTACACTAGGAGAGACTCCCCACCACCTAAAAATAGAAAATAAAGCTAAAATGGGTCCCCTTATGCACTAAACACTCGTGAAGTAAAGAAACTATAGGAATTTTTCAGATAGATGCACATGTTAATTCAGATTCAGAAATGTACCAGATTATCATAGACAAAGCAGAAGGAATGACTATAACATGAGCTTCATTACTCTATTCATATGTATCTACTTTTTCTGGTGATACTAAAATGACAACATAACATACCAAATTCACTTGCAGAAAAGCAAAATACTTGTGATCAAAGACAATTTGCTCAGACAAAAATGTTTACCAACTGTAATCTGACAAATATAAGAAGCAATGCATGCCATCATCATTTTATAACCAGCTCCATCATAGATTATCTTTTAATTGAATATGTCATATGCAAGAAGAAGAAGAAGAGACCTGGGATGTTGATAAGATTTCAGCATCCTCTTTATCCAGTCGAGGGTGCAGGAGTACAAAATAGATCTTCCAGAAGCGACTTTCACTCATGTATCCTGGGCAAAGCTCAAACCTCAAAGCAGATAATCTTGGGGTAAGATGCTCAACAGCTAAGGCATGTTCTTGTTGGGCATCAGACATGTCAAAATCTAATATCATGAAAAAAAGAAAAAAAAAAAAAAAAGAAATGCAAATCAATAATCTGTCATAATAAATTTCCATTTCCTGAATTATAATAATTTCATACCATATCTCATCATTCAAAATATTTTTGTAGTTCACAATAGTCTTGAGCATTCAAGTATGCGAACGACCATTTCTCTCTACCAAAAGATGCATAACCCGCTCCAGTTGGGTAAAGGATGAAGTTCAATAATTGCACACAGTTCAGGAACACAAAGCTGCTTTAAAGCAATTTGCTTTCCATAACTAGATCGGCTAAGATCTATATAAGAGATTCAATAATACTTCGATAACTATTCAATAACTGATTAAATATAACAACAAAATGAATGAAAGAGTATGGTTGCATGACAATATACCAAAGAAGTGGAACTAAACCGTGAATCCATGGTCTTACTACATAAGTATACAAGTCTTTTCATCTCCAATAAATCATAGAAGTTTCTTACTGTGCCCATTTATTCAAAAATGTTTCAGTTAACGTTTATTGATTTCTTAGTACAATGTCTAAGAAAATCTGCCTTAAATTCATTAAGCATTTATTTGAAAGATAATGTCATCATTGAATATTCATCAATTAGCTACACACTAAAAGTAATCCAACTAATTATCAGGCAGTCAACTACACACCAATAAAAGTAGATGAACACTCCTTAGTTACTAATCTTCACTTCACAACCTCCTGAAATTTATACTAAATAAAAATTAAATACATATATAAAACCAGTGCCTAAAAGTGTAAAATAAAATACAATTGCCATACCATCATCATCACCATCATTTTCAGGTAATGGGAAATCCAACCAAGTTTTGGGATGCATCGCAATATCCCTCGCGAAAGCCACTACTTCCTCAGTCACACCAACTACTTTTTTACTCGCATAATCAAAATGCTCTGTATTACCTGTCCAAGACAAGATTTGAATGAATATATGTGCATTTCTCTAACACCTTGTGCTTGTAGATGAAATGATTATAATTGAATACTTTCCTTACCGATTTCATCATCAGATTCCAACTGCAGGAAATTCGAAGCCATTTTGGTAATTTCTGTCACGTTGATGTTATTCGACAGCTTCGAAATCCCGCTCCTGAACCTTCCCCCGATCTCAGCTAAGTCAGTACGGATCCCCGATTTACCATCCGGATCCAGTTCCTGGTCTTGTTCCGAGTTTTTCGGATCGAGCTGTGGCGTTGGCGCTAGAAATGAGGCTACACCCCAGAACTGGTTCTTGAGGGTTTTGGTCAGTTCCGAGAGGTCTTCTTTGACGCCGCGCGACGGCGATGTTGGAGATGAAACATCGTTGTCTTGGGGGAGGTTTTCCTGTTCGGGCTTGATGCCGGTGATGGCGTCATCTTCGTCATCGTCGAATTTGAGCGTATTGGCGATTGATCGGGCAAACCATGACATTGTCGGTTTCGGGTCGCCGGCTATGAACTGTGCGGATTGGGGACGGATCGTCTTAACCCTGTGTGGTAAATGCCGTCAACACTGAAAAAGCATTAGGGGATCAGGAGACTCGTTAAACGACACAGTTTAGAATATGCTGTCTGATTTTTATTTCTCACTCAGCCCCTCTAATTTTCAATTGTGTCATATGAACCCTTATATTATTCTTTTGTCTCAAATAGGTCCAACATAGGCGAAATTTTCAAAAGTACTTTCATAAATCCTAAGGAAATCTAGATTAATTTAAAATTTGTGTAGTCAATTTGGACTTCTAAAGCATTTTTAAAATCTTTTTCATCGAATGATTTTATTCACTTTTATAAACTTTCACGGAATCAATTAAAATTTCCGTAGAGTTCAATACTTTTTAATGTAATACCACAAATCTAGGTACCTTAGATTTATAAATATTATCACTTATTTATTTAAAATTATAAATGTGGGAAAGTAGTTAGATTTTTCTTTCACATAATAAACATTAATGATTTTTATTTATTAAAAAAATTGTAAAAAACTTTTATACATAATATGATTTGAAGCTCATGAGCTTCAAATCATATTTAATTTCATCAAAATCTCCTTAGAATTCCTTTTCGCCCCACCCTCTCACATGACCCCTTTTTCCTTTAAATTATTGAATTGGTTTTGCCACTATTTTAGTGGGAAAATGGTTTTTCATCCTTTTTTTTTTTTTTTTTTTTGGCAATTGAAAAAAGTTCTTAAAAAAAAAAAAAAAAATCCCTTTAATAGACAATTTTCATAGAAAACAAAGCCAAATAAATGGTATTTATTATGATTTATTTATTTATTTATTTTTTTTTTTTTTTTGCAATTGGAAAAAATTCTAAACTCAATGGTAGAAAAAAAATTATTACTTTCATAGACAATTTTTATTACAAAAAAAAAAAAAAAACAAAGTCAAATGGATACCAAACTTTCAACATTTTCTAGGTGGAAAATTATATCAATAAAAAACAATTAATTACAATTTCATGTAATTCATTTTTTCTCCATCTATTTTCCACCTTTGCAATGAAACGGACCCTAATATTTGAGCTCATTTTAGTATATGGTGTAGTGAATCACTTTAAGTGGCGAACCCAATTTAATCTGTCGGCGGTATCTCAAAGTGATTAACATTCGACATATTATTAGTCGGGTGCATCGTCTCCTACGTCCTATTTTCTACTTACAAATTTCAAGGTATTGACATACAATTCATAAATATTCTGAATGCACATGTTTTTGAAAAATATTTTTTTCCACATTATCATTTAATAACTTTTTATTTCCTGATACCTAAGTTGTTCATGTTTATGAATAGTTCTTAACAATTTGTTGTTTTTAAAAGCAAATGAAGATGTCTCTAGTTGTCGATGACGTGCCATGAGTCATATATCATTTTTAATATAAAGTAGTCATGAATAATTCAATCATGTGTAGGTTCAAACTTCATAAAAATAGTAAGCAATAAAATCATAAACATAAATTAAATCATATAATAGTATTATTAAGCCCCCTGTTTGATAGGGATTAAAATCAAACTTGTAGCAGATTTTAATAAAAGTTGATGAAATATATGGTTGAAAAATTGTTGGTTTCATGAAATATTTGATTAATATAATTGATGATTTTGACTTTGATAAAAATTTAGATTTTAATTTCTACCAAATAAGACCATAATTAAACTTAATATGCTTATCGATTATCTAGGATTTGTAAGGTATATTTCACTACAAGACACAATTAATCAAATATAGAGATTTTTATGCCTGCTTCATCGAGGCTCCAGGAATAGACCACGTGGCCTACGCCCCTCATCACTAACCTCCCTGGCATATTCAATGCCTAGATAGTCAAAATGATGCACTTCGTCGAACTCTCATATAAAGGTTGAACCCTCCATGATTTAGGTAATGTGATATGACGATATGACCTCATGCAGCACCAACTCAACGCAAATAAGGTTCAAGCACATGGATTCACCTCCCTTGAAAATCCTCTGTACGAGATCTTATATGATTGATTGATATGACCTGTTTACAGCATACGTCCTATTAAGTTAATTTGTCAGTATGTTTTTCATATGTCTAGCAGTCTACTTATAATATGTCATATCTGGACCGTAGGGTGGTTACTTTTCAAAATCATTTAATACCCATTAAACTAGGATAGTGGAATGACGTCTATGACAATGTGTCGTGATCGTTAAGATGAGGTCACGTGTTTCTTCCTTCAATGGTTTCCATTTTACCTCTTCTATTATAAAAGCTCGTACTTGGTGTCATTTGAAAGTAATGCAATTCTACATGCTCATAATAATATTGCTCCCATATTGTTCTCTTATTTCCTCGGTACCTGTACACTAATGTGGCTCGCGTCTTTCATCCATTTCACGTCCAAGTATATCTATACAATATGATTGACTTGATCATCGAAGTGTTTGCGATTGCTTCCCCCAGCTCCAGAGAATGCCACATGCTTCTAATGATTTGTTCAAGTGTGCGGGAAATATATCACATAGACGAGAGTGGAGTCGAGAACTATTGGTCATATCATTCGTGCAGAAATTGAGATCAACAGAAAATAATTATTAATACACTAAATAAAGCATTAGGACAATCATAAATATACATCACTTAAAGCATATGCGGCATTACTATTTTTGGCCTCCTAAACATAAATTTCTTCCTCGAAATTAAATTTTACAAAATAGATATGGATGCTTAGTGCCATCTTATCCTCATGCTCCGTATTTATCTCTTCCACAACATGGATCCTCCAAAAATGCATATACTAGAGTTATCATCTTTCTTGGGCGTTTATTATCTTCACTCTTTCAGGTCTTTACGCTTACTTTTTCAAAAGTCAAGTCCATTAAATGGTGGATTAAAATTTAAAAAAAATATAGTAAATTTTGATGTAAAAATTGATGAAATGTGTGGTTCCATGAAATATACAGTTGGAATTAATTGTCGACTTTAACTTAAATTAAAATCTGAATTTTTATTTCCATCAATCAGGGCTTTAATGACTCATATCCTAGAACATAATAGGACATACTCCCTCGATATTGAAAATGAAATACATTATGCACCTGTAAAAATGCTAGCTGTAATGTAATTTATTAGATTAAGTTACCTAAAAACGAACGCTCAAATTTCCCTTTTACACAAATCTATACCATACTTCATAGATATCACAAATAAAACATCTCACAAGTAGAAAATGCTATAGGTTTCCTTTTAACATTTATTTATTATCGTTATTAAATTTTAGTTGTTCTAACGAAATACTAAAAATTGCAAAAAATGTATAAAAAAAGGCTTAGAATTTTATGTTCTAAGAATCATAGAAATTGAATGCGGGACTTTACTCATTTCTATTTGAATCAGTACAAAATATTATTTATTTACGTATAAACAAAATTAAACATAAACATACTTACAGGTAAAAATTTTAAGCGTTTGTTTATTTGTTTTTCTTTCACTGTTCTAAATTTCAATTTGCAGGATTCTAATCAAAAGTAGATAAGAGGAGATTCACATCAGAAGGGAAGTTAGTTCATATCAAATTTAGGTTTGGAAAGCAAATGTAAATGGCTTAATACTCCACATATAGAGGTATTACGATTTGATGAAACTCTCATGTTATGAACCAACCCGATATCAAAAACGTTTTGATATCATTTGTTGAGAAACCGGCCAAATAATTAAAGACGGAAAATATGAACATTAAATTCAATTTAATGGGTTACACAACAATCAAGAAAATTGTGGAAGATAAAAATTTATTATACCAAGAAACAAACAATTGTCTTACAAAATTTTGATCATCTCAATCTAATCTAAACAATCAAAATCTCTTGTTTCTAATGTATTCAACAATGATCTAATTGTTATAATCTCCCTTGAATCTTTTCTTTTCACCTTGTGAGTGTCTATATCTTATGGAGTATTTATAGAAACTAAATCTTGAAGTTGTGGAGTCCAAGATGAAGAAGTCTCAAAATCCGGATAAAACGGAAAAATCGTGATCTAGTTACTGTTGCAGTGCCTAGGCACTATGCCTAATGCTCAGGCGCTATGTATGGGTTAACATTCCAAAACATGCTTTTTGCCATTCAAGGGTCCATTCAAGCCAAACTCCGAATTATTATTGAAATTTGATTCCCACAACTTAGGACTCTACAAACCCAAGTACCTTGCACTTCCTCCAATCAACCAAATCACAAATCACATAGAATCCAATCAGCCAAGACTTTAAACCAAGATTAAACAAATTTCCTTCATTTAACAAATTTCTAAATCACATAGAGTTTTTGTCGCAAAACCTAACAAAACTCCACCTTGACCTAAATTCCATAACAAGGAATTAAATATTCATTCTTCAAGTCATTCTCCAACTCTTCCACCATGTCCAACCGGACACCCCATGCCCCTGTCGGGCACGCCATGCCCCTTCCTGGCATACTCAGCAACTGTGAACTACATCCAAGCCATGCATACCAGCAGAACTACTTTGTGCGACATCCTTACTTGAATCATCCCGTTTACTTCCAGCTCCAACCGAGTCAATAAACCTACTTGAACCACCACAAGCAACCCTAACTCCACCCGAGTTGTCAAACATGCTCAAATCATCAAGAGTAACATGATCAACAAGATCACAACTAGCTCTACCTGAGCTACTAGAAGGTTTCCCAAATTATTGTCCAAATTACCACGAACAACCCGATCACAACCAACTATATCTGAGCTACCTCTTACTAAACCATAAGCCGCATCTGCTTCATCCGTGATTGCCGAACCTTCCAACACATAAAACCATGACTTTCTTCGCCCCCTTAACATAACCCAGACACCATTGCTAACTTTCAAAACTCCACCTCCACCGGTATACCTATACCCTTTTCAATCAAGAGTATTCAAAGAGATCAGATTTTTATTTATACCTGGAACATGTCGACCCTGGCCAAGTGTTCTAACCATCCCATTCAGCATCTTGATTTTGACATTACCAATCACAGCTATTCCACAAGGATCATTACTTCCCGTCATCACGGAACCCCTTGTAACTGTTTCATATGAAGAAAACCAATCCCGATTTGAACACATATGAAAAGTGAAAGCTGAATCAAGAATCCAATCCTCGTCAGGTTTGGAGTCTCCTCCACTAATTATCAAACAATCTCCATCATCGTTCTCTTCTACAAGATTAAGATTACCGGAATTTTCTAATTGTTTATCCTGATCTGTAGTAGTTAACATCTACGTCACTCATAACAGTCCCTCTTCAAGTGCCCTTTGTTGTTGCAATACCAACAAACTATACCATTGTTTCTATCCTTGACTCTACCCATTTCATAACTACCTGTCTTCCTCTTACAAACAACAAGACCCTCTCCATGAGCCTCAGAACCGACGAACATATGTTTCTTCTTCTCTTGAGAATAAAGCGCATTATATACCTCGTCAATTGTAAGAGTATCCCGACTATAGAGAATGGTTTCTCTAAAAGTCGTATAAGAAGGCAAAAACGACTTTCCTCTTAATCATACTTAACCTCCATCGTTTCCAGATCAGCAAAAATTTCCTTGAACATCGATAGATGACCTTCCAAAGATCCACCTTCCATCAAGCGATGAGAATACAAGCACTGCTTCAAATCTAGCTTACTTGTCAAGTTTTTTGTCATACAAAGTTACTTCAATTTCAACCACAATGTAGCGACACTTTTCTCCTTTACCACGTCTTGAAGAATTTTATTAAAAAGATGAAGATGTATCTGAGATAGGGCTTTCTATTCTTTCTCCTCCATGGTCATTGTTGTAGGCATTCTATCAATCCCCAACAAAGCATCATCAAGATCCAATTGAGTAAGAACCGCTCGCATCTTGATTTGCCACAATGAAAATATATTGTTGCGATCCAAAAGTGGAATATCAAATTTCAAAGTTGTCATCCTTGAACAATCAACCTTGTTCCAACCTTGCTTTAATAATCAATTTGGACCTCCCAAGAAACCGTCAAAAAATCCTTAGCTCTGATACCACTTGTTATGAACCAACCCGATACCTAGAACGTTTTAATATCACTTGTTGAAAAACCGACCAAATAATTAAAAATGAAAAATATGAAATTTAATGGGTCACACAACAATCAAGAAAATTGTAGAAGATAAAAATTTATAATACCAAGAAACAAACAATTGTCTTACAAAATTTTGATTATCTCAATCTAATCTAAACAATCAAAATCTCTTGTTTCTAATGTATTCAACAATGATCTAATTGTTATAATCTCCATTGAGTCTTTTCTTTTCACCTTGTGAAGTGTCTATACCTTGTGGAGTCTTTATAGAAGCTAAATCTCGAAAGTGTGGAGTCCAAGATGAAGAAGAAATCTCAAAATCCAAATAAAATGAAAAAATCACAATCAGGTTACTGTTGCAGTGCCTAGGCGCTACTATTGCAACACTTTGACACTAAGTACAGTGCCTAGGCACTACGCCTAGCGCTCAAGAGATATATGCCTAGAGCTTGGGCGCTAGGTCTTGGGTTAACATTTCAAAACATACTTTTTGTCATCCAAGAGTCCATTTTCAAGCCAAACTCCTAATTATTATTGAAATTTGATTCCCACAACTTAGGACTCTACAAACCCAATTACCTTAGACTTCATCCAATCAACCAAATCTCAAATCACATAGAATCCAATCAACAAAGACTTTTCAACCAAGATTACTTCTTTCATGCAACAAACTTCTAAATCACATAGAATATTTGTCACAAAACATAACACATCCAATATTACAAGCATGTTTGGCTTCGTTTGAAAGCATTTCTTCGACTTTTTTTAGCAGTACACTACCGAAATAAGTACCTAAAATTGTGCTTTTAAGTTGGGCCAAACATGTTCTTAAAACTAAAAAAATAAAGTTTTATTTGGTGCTTTATTTGAGAAGAAATTTCTAAGAAGATGAGGTGGTTTTGACTTTTGATATTTAAAAGTGATGGAAACATTGAAAACTTAATATTATATGTGAATTTGTTTGTTATATAGTTTTCACAAAAATATTGTCCGTTCAAAATACTGTAAGTGTACAGTTCCTTAACATGTAGTAAAATGAATTTTGAGTTCAAGTATCGTTCACAAAAAAATTGTACTAATTCAAATTCCAATTGAAAACTTATAATTTTTCTAAGATTAAACTGTCAATAACTATAATAATTAAAATGCAAGGCATAACTTAAATAAAATCGACTCAAGATTGTAATTAATGCTAGTTTGATTAAAATATGATAATGAAAAGCGTACTACGATATCGACTCCCTTTATATATATCCCCTTTAACCTCAAACCTTACAAATTTGACAATACTATTCAATTATGAAGATCAATATTCATAATTTGTTTAACAATCTCCATCGAGTTGAATTAAACATATTCTTACATGTGACCTGACTATATTTTTATGAATGATGCAAACATATAAAAATGAATTAAAGTTTTATGAATACTTAAAGATCACGTAAAGTATAAGGATATATTTTTATCCTCTATCGGGCTCTACAACAATTGACATTATGTACAACTTGTTATTTTATAAAAGGAATTTTAATTGGTCTTTTTAAGTCCAATTCCTTCTGCCCGATTTTGCCGTCACTATTTGCATGTATCTATATTCCTTTATATATATATATATATGTGTGTGTGTGTGTGTGTGTGTGTGTGTGTGTGTGTGTGTGTGTGCCCTCCCCTCAAAAAGGACCGCTGCTGGAGAGCATCGCCGCTGGAGACCATATCACCTTTTATGGGGTTGAGATGTTTTGAAACTGGTAGTAACACTTTAACAGGAAGAGGAGTCAAGCCAGAAGTCTGCAGAGGTAACGCGGCGGTTATCCCCACTCCATTCACCCACCGAAAGCTGAAGCGACTCCATCCATCCACTAGAAGCCGCAGCGTCGCTACAAGAACTGTGCACAAAGACGCTCGACGTTGTGAGTGTTACAACCCAATTTTAATTAGTCAAAGTCAATAAGAATTTAATTGGACTAAATTACTTTCTTGGGACTTATTTTATGGTTGGAAATATATAAGGGTTTTATATGCATTATATTTGAAGTGGAGGACTTACTTATATAGCATGGGAAGTTAAGGGGCTTATGGTGCAAAATCTCCACTTCTTTGACATTTTAACACACAATTCTCTCACTTTCCCTCACCCTTTCACACAGAGAACAGAGAAACCGGCCAGAGAAGAAGAAAGGGAAAAGGAGAGAAGAAAAGGAAGAAAAAAAAAAGGGAAAAAGAAAGGAAAAAGGGGTAAGTGTTAATGTTAAGCTTGAGTTCGATTTACCTCTTTTTTTTCTAGAGATAAGTGATTATTTATGTTGGATTTCTAGGGTTTTGTATGGTCCGAAAATTTCTAATGGAGGAAAGGATTGTGATTTCTAGCTCAAGCTTGTTGATGGGTTAGCTTCCATTTGATTCAAGGTAAGTTATATCATTTTTGGCAAACCCTAGAATTTTAAAGTGGGTTTTTGAATGAAGTTGGTTTGTGGAAATGCTTGTGTTGGTAAATACTCACTTGAAAGAATGTATTGATGAAACAAGATGTAAAAGTAATGGTGGAAGTATGATTTTAAGTTTTTCCTTAGATGGAAAATGGATACTTATTTTATGGTTGTAATGGAAGTGATTTTGATAAAGTGCTTGATAGTGAAGGAACTAGAAAGTGTAATTAGTTCCATTAGATTAAGTGAATTATTTGGGAGATTTAGACAAATATCGAGAAAGTTTAATTTAATTATTATTGCATTCGATATTAAAGGTTTCTTGGTTCGTCAATGGCTAAATTGATTATTCATATCGTATTTCAGGTGGTGACGAACAGATTGGAAAATTTTATCAGCCAGTGTAACTTGTAGCACGCACTCTGTGAGTGAAAAAACTTACTTTTCATAAATGAATAATTATTGAATTTATATCATATCATGAAGTTAATTATTTTATATATATTTGATTTGATAGCATGATTTTTAGAATTAAATGGATTTTATAGTCAGTTCTTTTAAAGTTAAATCCAGTTCATTTAAATCATTCATTTAGCATTTTATATTCATATTACGTGTTTCAACATATTAAAAGTTATTTTAAAACCACCAGAAAGTACCCAGGTGATTTTACCCCGTCTGCACTGGTGTGAATGTGTTTCTACAGTGTATGACTTCATATGGTTATTTTACCCGCTTTGCACTGATGTGAATGTGTTTCCACAGTGTATGACAAGATTATCAGAGGTCTTTGGGACCTACTCTCGTACACACATAGGCTTTGGGCCGTGTAGTAGGGTGATTAGCCTTTGGGGCAGCTCTGCGTACGAATGACCAGATTATTAGATTTGAATGGTTTTGCCTTGTACATCGAGATTACTCTGTACATGAGTAAGGTTATTCATTGGGTACTTATTGGTGTGATTATTCAGTATACTATAGAATGTTTATTCAGTTGTAGATTCACAGATTTTCGAATATCGGATGATAGTTTCTTCCAGATTATAGAATTCAGCTTATTCAAATATAGAAATACGATTTTAACTTACAGAAATTACAGCTATACACAGATTTTTATTGATACCAGATTAGCTATACTTGACATATTTTACGGTTGGCTATTCCGAATAAAGAGTAAGAATTTTATGATTTTAGCATATTTCAATTCTAAATAGATGATCAGAATTTAGCACTTCTTAAGGCTGTAAGAAATTAAATAAGATTTTTCGGTAATATAAGTGGAAAAGTACATGTTATTGCATATTATCCACTCACTGAGTTACAAACTCATATATTTTGTCATGTTTTTCCTATCAGGAGGCCGCTGAATTTGAGATACTTGGAAAGCCTTATTAACCACCATTTAGTTGCACGATCTTATTTATTTCATAGTATGTATTATATTTTGGGGACTCATGTTATTAAGCACTTGGTCTAATATATTGTTGATGTGCACTTAGTCGAAGGGTTGTAAAATTGATGTAATGCATGCTTGTGGACATGGTGTTTTGTAGTAGAAGTACTCAGTCTAGTTTAATCTCATGTTGTTTGAGTTGTGGTGGCATTGGTGGTTTCGAAAATATTTGGTGTAGGATTTGCATGAATTTTGATGATATTTTTTTTAGGTTGGTTTTGCCAAAATTTTAGGAGAAATCCTGTCAAAATTTCTATAAAAATATTGTAGTCCTTGATTAGTTAATCAGTCATAGAATAGTCTATGTGGCCTTGGTGGTGGGTCCAGCATCTAGCTGGAATTCATCATCAGCGCACGCCACGTTTGGGTCCACTAGGGTGACTCGAGGCGGGGTCGTGTCGTGAGCGTCGTTGCTGGACGAGTGTGCCTGTCGGAGTGATGGCGTCAAGGCTTTTTGGCATGGTTGTTGATGTAGTTTGCTATGGGTATAGGTTGAGGTAGAAGTCGGCAATGAGAAGAAACATAGGTGTGTTGCATCGGTGGGTGCTGTAGCCAATGATATTAGATCTATAATTTTGGTTTTAGTTTTTTGGATCTAATTTTTTGTTGTAGACGGGTGGTTGTGATCGTGATTTTGGATGCGATGGCGAGGTGGTGATGTTGGCAGTGCGGTAAGCTGGAGGTGGTCGTGGCGATAGAGCGGTATTTGTTATTAGGCGAGCGATGGCAACAGTTTTGTTGGATATTGTTGGTGGTGGTAGTTTTGAAGTTGAAAATGGTAGTTGTTAGAGGTGGTGGTGCCCTGGTGGATTGGGGTAGGGAGTGGAATTAAGAGGGATTGTGACCAATTATTTGATAATGTGATCATTAATTTGGGTATCATGTGACTAAAAAATAATATATGATCGATAAAATGTGACCAGTAAATAGTATGTGATCTAAAAATTTGAGTTGTGACTTATAAAATTTATGATTTGTAACCGATAAATAAATTATAACTATAAAATTTTGATTTGTGGCGATAAAGAATGTGTCAATTAATTCAAGAATTTGTGACCAAATTGTATAGAATTGTGATCTTAATATATTTAATTGTGACTTATATTTTTTCATGTATGACTAATGAATAAATTTTGACCTATAAATTTTTTATTTGTGATCTTGAAATAATTGACCTATAAAATCTCTAATTCGTGACCAAGAAATGATTTGTCATCAATTACTTCGATAATTTATGACCAGTAGTATAGAATTGTGACATTAATATATTTAATAAATAAAATATATTCTTAGTTAATTATTTCATAAATAAAATTTAATCTATATTTAATTTTTGAAATAATAAACTTTGTTTCTTATTTTGAAAAGTGTCAAACCTAATCTTATATTTGAAATTTTTTCATATATATTTTCCTTCCAAAAGCAAGTCCATTGTTGCCCATTTAAATACAATCCAATATCAACTTGCTTCTGTCGCCACCTAGGACTCTAATTCATTTTGAAGTTTATTTCAATTGCAAGTTTAAGTGCCAAGGTCCATTAATGTGGTGGTTGTCTCCAATGCTTCACTTTTCCCAATTAATGTAACTGGTCTTTTAATCTATTGACTTATGATTGATCTCATGTTTTGAATATAAAAAATATTTTGTTTTTTTTTTTTATTTCTAACATTTGAATTCAAGTTTTCTTAGCTATTGTTGCAAAATTGATGTATCGGAGATAAAAAGATTGCTACCAAAAGACTAGTAATTAACAATTAATGAAACCCGAGATGGAAGCCGATCATTCACGTCAAATCAATCAAATACAAGAACAAATGAAGCATTCATGTCAAATCAATCGAAGATATTAGATTTAGATATTTTAGATTCATATGTAAAGGTAAAATGTTTTGATACTTAGTAATGAATCATTATAAGCTCAAATGATAAATTTTTATGCACGAGAAAAATTATTTCATAAAAGCACTTGCATAAAACCTTTTTTTTTTTTTTTTTTTTGAAGGTCATAATTTCAACTTAATATTTAAACATTTTGCAAGTATCACTTACCTTGAAAAATGAAGTAAAAATGTCATTCAAAAGCCTACATTTTCAAAACAATCAAAAAAGAAAAATCCGAGAAAATAATGTCCAAACGGATGTCCGGTTGGCCTAGCAAACGTTTGGTTCGTCCAATGATCGAATTTTTAACCATTATGAATTTTGACGTAGAATGGCTAGTTGGGTTGTCCGGTTCAATATGCGGATGTCCGGATGGGTCGTCCGATTCGACATAAATTTTGACGTTTTAACCGCTATAAATATCATTGCACTTTTGCATTCAATACAACACTTCTTGAGAGCATTTAAGTAAGATATTTTTGAGCAAAACTATATTGATCTTACATCTTATTTATCTTTATCAAATCATTTACTTTGAAAAACTTTTGATTGAATTAACTTTTGAAAATCATTCTACTCATCAAAGTTTTTCTCACCTAATACTTGAACTTTATTCATTGCTATTTATTAAAGGAATATCATATTTCTCTCTTGGTACTTAATTTGATCATATTATTTATTAAGAGAGAATTTTTTAATTGTAAAATCAACTTCCTTTAAATTTGTGGGTCGTGTTGAGATCCCGTAAAGTTCAATATTGTATAAGGATTGATGTTTTTTTATGTGTAAGTCATCGAAAGCATTGTAAATGATTGAATTGCACTATAAGTCAATTAACATAGTGAAAAGGCATTGCTCATGTCAAAGAGTTTGGTAAATGAGAACGTAGATCATTGTTTTGGATCGAATCTCAATAATTGTATCGTTTGCATTATACTTCTTCTCGTACTTATCGTTTTTATATTTGCGCTTATTATTTGAATTTATCTATTTAGTCTTTACTTGCTTGAATTCAAATTATTTTTTCGAAAAAGTTTTAATAACCAATTTATTGCCTCCTTATTAGTCATTCTTGGACTATCAATTGGTATTAGAGTAAGGTGCTCATTTTGAAATTGACATTCTACAATTTTGAGCAATGACTAACTACAATTCTCAAAATCTTGAGGGGTATTCTACTAATCATTCTTCTTTCTTTGATGGCATGCATTATAATTATTGGAAAGTTAGGATAAAGATTTACATCCAATCAATAGACTATAATATTTATGAAGTTATTGATTATGGTCTTTATGTGCCACCAAGATTATTAAAGTCGATGGCAAACCCGATCAAACCTTCCAAAATCTAGAGAGGAATATGACGAAGATGTTAAAAGAAAATTATCCTTGAATGCTAGAACCAAAAATCTACTTTATTGTGTCTTAGATGGAAATGAGTTTAATCGTATTAGTACGTGTGATTCCGCATATGACATTTGACATGCATTGGAAATTACTCATGTTGGCACTAGTAAAGTAAAGGAAATTAAAATTAATCTCTTGGTTAAAGAATTTGAAAACTTCTTTATAAAATAAGATGAACTTATTGTTGACGTGATTACTTTCTCCGATATTGTTAATGACGTCAAAGGGTTTCATCGAATATTTACTAATAGTGAACTTATAAATAAAATACTCAGGTCATTATCGGAAGATTGGAGCTCATTAAGGATGTTGATAGAAAATACCAAAGATATCAACTCTTATCCTTTGGAAAAATTTTATGGAACGTTGATAACATATGAGCTCAACAACGCCGAGAATATGGAGAAAACGAGGAAAAGCAAAGAAGAATCGAAGGAGCCTCCCGAGCGTCAATTGCTCTTAAATCGGCAATTGAAGAATGAACTACGAGTAAAAATATGAATGATGAAGAGCTCGATGATCTAGTCCTTCTTATCAAAAAAATAGAGAATTTTTTGAGATAATCGGAGATTTAAAAAGAAAGAAGAAAATGGTGAAGAAAGAAGCAAGGAAATCATTTGATATAATTGTGATTAACCTGATCACAAGATAATCGAGTGCCCAAACAAAAAGAAAAATATCAAGATAAAGGGACTTCAAGCAACATGGGATGAGAGCGACGATGATGATCGTGATGGAAATGATGATCAAGAAGAAATTGTCAACATGAGCTTCATGCCTCCTATGATGAAATTATTGAGGAATTTGAGAAGCTTGCTCTAAATCATTCTATTCTTAAAAAGAAGTACTACATTTTGAAAAGCAAAATGAAGAAAAGTTTAGAAACTCAAAAGGAAAATGTTGATTATGACTTATTGATTAAAGAAAATTCTTCCTTGAAAAAAAAAAGTTCGAAAATTTAACTAAAATTATTTGTAATTTTACTCGAGGTAAGAAGAAGTTTGATTTAATGTTTAGTTATCAAACTGTATTTTGATAAATGAGGAATTGGATAAAACCCATTTTTTAAACAAAAATCTTTAAAACATCTATTTGTCAAAATTTTAAACACCTCTCCTTCAAAAACTACATGTAGCTTTTGCAATAAGATGGACATGTTGCATATAATTATCTAATCAAAAAGAGGCTACACTTTGAAAGTTCTTACAAGTGGATTTGAGAATCCGCTAAAACTAACTACCAAGGACCTAAACTTGTATGTGTACCCAAGATAAAAAAGTTGATTTATTTTTAAAGAAATCAAAGAAGATGAAGAGCAAATAGTTCTTGGATTGTGGATGCTTAAGGTACATAATCGGGGATAGAATGTTACTATCAAATTTCAAAGTAAAAGATGGGGGTCATGTCACATTCGAAGATAATGCAAAAGAAAAAATTATTGGAATTGAAAACATTGGTTATCATATTTATCCTTCTAGTGAAAACTTGTTATTAGTAGATAACTTCAAACATAATTTGTTCAGTATTAGTCAATTATGTGATAGTGGTTATCACATTAAATTCAATTCTTTTAAATGCCTTATTAAGGATACTACATCAAAAGATGTGATGTTTATAGGGAGCGAAGCAAAAATATTTATATTGTAAATATCGAATTTGAAATTGATGAAAAATGTTTATCAAGTTTGAAAGAGGATACTTGGGGCATAGGAGATTAGGTCATGTTAGCATGGATGTTCTTTCAAAAATCTCCAAAAATTCTTTTGTCAAAGGTCTACCAAGTTTAAAGTTTGATAAAGATAAAATTTATGATGCTTGTCAATTTGGTAAACAAGTAAAAAGCTCTTTTAAACCTAAACTATATTCTTCGACTACAAAACCACTTCAACTACTCCATATAGATATTTTGGACTTTCTAGAACCGCTAGTTTAGGTGGAAACACATTAAACCTTCGTCATTGTCGATGATTTATCTAGATTCAATTGGGTTCTATTCCTAAGTCTTAAAGATGAAGCTTTGAATACATTCAAACATTTTTGGAAAAAAGGCTCAAAATGAAAAATGATACTCTATTACAACTATTAGGAGTGACCATGGTGGAGAATTTGATAATATCTCTTTCAATAATTTTTGCATTGAAAAAAGATATTAACATAATTTCTCGGTTCATAGAACTCCTCAACAAAATGGTGTAATAGAAAGGAAGGATCGCACATCGTAAGAAATGACTAGGATCGTGCTAAATGAAAATAGCATGCCAAAATACTTTTGGGCCGAAGCCGTCAACACAACTTGCTATATTGTAAATAGAGTTTTAGTTAGTCGAAATAAAACTAAAACCTCCTATGATCTTTGGAAAAATAGAATTCCAATTATCGGTTATTTCAAAAAAAATTGGTTGTAAATGCTTTATTTTAAATACAAAAGAAAATTTGGGAAAATTTAATTCAAAATTCGATATAGGAATCTTTCTAGGATACTCATCGACTAGCAAAGTTTATAGAATCTTTAACAAAAGAACTCTAGTCGTTGAAATGTCACTTTCAATGAAACTAATCTTTTTTATCGTGAGAAAGGTATTGCTAATGATCTAGGATTGTAAATTCCTTTCGAACAAATGGATATTCAAGACCAAAGCAAGGATGGTCCAAAATAGGAATACAATGAAGAAGAAAATGTTCAACAAAGTGAAGTAGAACCTACCAATGTATCAAATGATCCTACTATACCAAAAAAATGGAGGTTTGTTCCCTCTCACCCAAAAGAACTTATTGTTGGTGATCCATCCAAAGGTATTACTATTAGAGCTTCTACTAGAAATCACTTAAATAAGTGTGCTTTCATGAGTATTCGAACTATGTTTTCAAACTTAGAAAGACTCTTTATGGTTTAAAACAAACTACTATCGCTTGATATGAAAGAATGAGCAAATTTCTACTTTCAAATAGCTTTTAAAACTCAAAAGAATGATATGATTGTTGTTCGGATTTATGCTGATGATATTATATTTGGTGCAAATAATATCCATCTTTGTGAAGAATTCTTAAAATACATGAGCATGAATTTGAAATAAGTATGATGGGAGAGCTCAAATCCTTCCTCGATCTTCAAATTAAGCAAACTAGTGATGATATATTCACCAATAAAAATAAATATATATTGTACATGTTCAAAAGGTTTGAAATGGATGACTTGAAGCCAATGAGCACTCTCATGAGCACATCCATAAAATTGGATAAAGCCGATCAATGTGCTTTCGTTGATGTCACAAAATATCGAGGTATGATCGAATTCCTTCTTTACTTAACCACAAGTATACCCGATATTATGTTTAGTATGTGTTTATGTGCTAAATTTTAATCAAATCCTAAAAAACTCTCACCTTAGTACCGTAAAAATGATTTTTAGAGATCTTAGTGGCACTGGAACCTTAAGGCTTTGGTATCCAAAAGGAACTCACATTGATCTACTTAGTTATTCGGATGTCGATTGATCCTGTTGCGCAATTGATTGCAAAAACATTAGCGGAACTTATCATTTTATTACACTTGTGTCGTGGTTTAGTAATAAACAGAAGTTTGTTGCATTATCAACCATCGAAGCGAAATATATTTCAACCTCTAGTTGTTTTGTACAAGTGTTAAGGATTAAACAAACCCTCAGTGATTATCACCTATCATTCGTGATAACAATAGTGCCATAAACTTGTCTAAAAATCCCATTTTGCACCTTCAAACAAAGCATATTGAAATTAGACATCATTTTCTAAGAGATCTACACAAAAGGGAGATATCATGTTATTAATTTGTAAACACGGAAAATCAATTGGTCGATATCTTCACTAAACCTCTTACACTTGATCGATTCTCGCATATTCGACGAGGTTTAGGTATCACTGATGAATTTGAAGTACTTAACTAAGTTGTATTCATACTATGTGTTCATATATATTTTATTTATGTGTTATTATTTATTTTGTATTTGATCCAAAAAAAGGGCATCTAGTCGAGTCAAGCAAACAGTCCGGATACTTTGTCCGGTTTGACAAAAGCTCTTGCATAAAGCAGGCTCTGTCAATCTGGACGTCTGGGTAGCGAGTCGGGCGTCCGGTATAATGTGATTTTCAGATTTTTAATCGCGTAATTGGCTGCTTCTTTCCCATTTTCTTACACTCCTCTCGCACCTCTTTCCCAAAATCATCTCTACATTCTTCATTTCTTCATTCAAAATCATCAATTCCTTCTCAAATTAAAAAATACAACACTTCTACACTCCATATTCATTACAATTTCGAACTCTCATTCACTACAAACTCAAATCCCCTAAAATTTAGAACCTTGGACCCTTTGTTTTTTCAATTCTTCCTTAATTCATCAGTTTTCTTGCAATGTCGGGGTCCAAAGAGAGGAAAAAGGACTTAAAATCCCCTTGAGAAGATCTCATCCACCTTCATCCGACAAAGAATTCGACATGGAACCCGAGGTGCTAGCCAAGCTTTTGAAAAATTCTCAATTTTAATAAGTAAAAAATGTTAATTTTGTCGATTTTATTATTGAGGGACCCTCATTTCATATAGAGGAGTAATTTAAAAATATAGGTTGGGTGTCTATTGCTACATTAGAGGAATGTGTCTATCCATGTCTCTTGAAAGAATTTTATAAAAACATAGTTATTGCTCCTCGTTCGGATGAAATTTCTTGTTTACTTAAAAATATTTGTGTTACCATCAATAGATCTCTCATCCGTGATATTCTCGAGCTTGAGATGTGTGAAACTCAAATTTTTCTTCATAAAACTCATCCTACTTTAGAAGGGTGTGACCCTACCGAGGCATGTTATCGGGTCACTGGGAAGAATATTGAAAATATCACAAAACTTATTGCAAACCAATTAACTTTTCCATGTAAAGTTTTACAAAATATCATTGCACATGTTTTCTTTCTCAAAAGGGAAGTCGAGATGAAATAAACAATTTTAATTTTTTTATTCTCGATTCCTTTCTTATCGGATGAAAATTAGATCTCATGAAACTTGTTCATTCTACGCGTCATGTTAAAACTTTACCTTATGAAATGCTTCTTACAAAAACTTTTAAACACTTTGGTATTCCTCTAAATGAAGTGACGTTTGTTAAACTTCACCCTACTAACACCATCAATATCCAAAATCTTAAACGGATGACGATCGTAAAAGAACATGGTCAATGGGTAGCAAACACAAAAGGATTCCACCCCACCTCAGGTCCTTCGAGGGCGATGAGGATGATGATGTCGATGATGTACCGCAAGTTCTGAATCTCCCTCACAACATTATGACCTCTAGTGTTACTCATTCTTCGGGCAGTGGCTTCACATTTACCGATGATCACTACAATCTTCTAAAAAGCCACATTGATTCCACCTTGGCAAAATGCTTCACCCTTGCAAGTTCAACATGCTGTCATACAAGCCAAACAATATGCCATCCAAGCGCAACAGGATGCGATGCAAGCTCAGCAGAAAGCCTTCTACGCTCACTTATATGCCTGTTTTCCTCTACCACCTTCTCCGGAGCCATAGTCATAGTTTTTATTTTACATCTCTATATTTTGGATATTTCTTTATGCTTTAATGTCTTGGATACACTCTTGTTTCGTTTAACTTATTCTCTTATGACCGTTGGTTTTATGTTTTTGATATCATGTGGTATTTTCAATGAAATTTCATTTATATCATTTGTGTCTATAGTTATTTTTCATCCCGAGCGAGAACGATAAATAGGCGATGCACCATCCTTGCTGCTATATACGTTTTCCTTGACTTGACAGATTCATCCAATTGAACCCACCCTTAAGTTAAGGAGGCTTTTCATCTCTTGTTTGGTTTCTGGTACCGAAGATATAGTGATCGTGCCCATCAAGCTCATCCTCGTGGACGGAGGATTCATTTGAAGTAAAGACTTTGCCGAGGGATTTCCCTCAAAACGAATTGAACCGGGTCTGGCTGAGCCTTTGTTCATCAACTGATTCTGAAACCGAAGACGAGTAGGTTCTCCGGAGGCGTCTGCCAAAAATCCTACTTCTACAATTGGTAGGTCTCAATAAAATAAAGCGGTCGTTCACGTCAGGTTGTTGATGTAGTTGCTTTATTCTTCTACCAATGATCAGTAGATTGAGCACTAACTGAATCTCAAGAAAGAAGTATGTAGCTTTACTTCCTTCATGTGCTGGTAGTTTTCTAAGGCCAGTATAAGCAGTCTGCTATAGATACTTACTACTTATATGTTTGCCTTGCGTACTTGGATACCCACTCATGTTTTTTTTTTTTCTTGTTTATGCCAAAAGGGGAAAAATATATGCATGCTCGGCTTGTATAAGATATGGGGAATGTACGAACAAATTGAGGTACCTAAAGTTTTTTTATCAACTTCCTGCATCTCATCTTTTGTTTGTTATAATAAAAAATGGGGAAATTGTTGACATACGGTTGACCTTATGTTTTGATTATAACAAACAATTTTTTTTATCTCTAACATTTGAATTCGAGTTTTCATAGCTATTGTTGCAAAGTTGATCTATTAGAGACAAAAAGATTGCTACCAAAAGACTCGCAATTGACGATCATTGCAAATTGAGATGGAAGCCGAACATTCACGTCAAATTGATCAAAGACAAGAACAAATTGAGCATTCATGTCAAATCGATCAAAGATATTAGATTTAGATGTTTTAGATTCATATGTAAAGGTAAAATGTTTTAATTCTTAGCAATGAATCATTAAAAGTTCAAAAGATAAATTTTGATGCACAAAAAAATCACTTCATAAAAATGCTTGCATAAAAATTTTTTTTTTTTTGAAATGTAAGAATTTCAACTTATAATATAAACATTTTACAAGCATAATTTACCTTGAGAAATTAAGTAAAAATGTCATTTAAAAGCATATATTTTCAAAAAAATGAAGAAAGAAAAATCCGGGAAAATAATGTCCAAGTGATCGTCTGATTCGTCCAACGTTCGAATTTTTAACCATTCTGAATTATGACGCATAACGACTAGTTAGATTGTCCGGTTCAGTATGTGGACATCCGGATGGGTCGTCCAATTGGTCGAAAATTTTGACTGCTGTAAATATCATTTCACTTTTCATTCAATACAACACTTCTTGAGAGCATTTAAGTGAGATATTCTTAAGCAAAACTATATTGATCGTACATTTTATTTATCTTTATCAAATCTTTTATTTTGAAAAACTTTATATTGAATTAACTTTTGAAAATCATTCTACTAATCAAATTTTTTTCTCACATAACATTTGAGTTTCATTCATTGCTATTTATTAAAGTGTTAACATATTTCTCTATTGATACTTAATTTGATAATTTTATTTATGAAAAGAGAAGTTTTAAATTGTAAAATCAACTTCCTTTAAATTTGTGGATCGTGTTGAGGTCCCGTAAAACTCAAATTGTATAAGAACCAATGCTCCTTATTTGTAAGTTACCGAAAACGTTGTAAATGATTGGATTGCACCATAAGTCAATCGACATAATGAAAATGTCTTGCTTGTGTCAGAGAGTTTGGTAAAAGATGACGTAGATCATTCATTTAGATAGAAACTCCACAATTATATCATTTGCATAATCTTTCACCTTGAACTTATCGTTTTTATATTTGTGCTTATTATTTGAATTTATCTATTTAATCTTTACTTGCTTGAATTTAAATTAATTTTTCGAAAATGTTTTAATAAACAATTCACTGCTCTTGGTTGGTCATTCTTGGACTATCAGATTCCATTTATTTGTGCAGCCCATGTCCTTTTTAATTTTAATTCAAGTCCTTCAATTCATATAGTGTAGATTTGATCTCCAAACTTTCCATCCAATAGCCAATTAATCCTTCTTTCTTTTATAACTACTTCAAAACGAGTCCATAACTGAAACAAAAGAAAATTAATCTAAGTTAAGTAAAATTCAATAACTTGACGACATAAAAGTTTAGTAAGATAGCCCACATAAACGCACTTATCAATAGTCCTTGTTTGGTTTAACTAAAAAAATTACTAAATTTTTTAATTAAAATTAATAATTAATTTTAAACAAACATTTCATCAAATTTTATTAAGATTTACTATTTTTTTTTTATTTTTAGCAAAATCAAACATGGACATAATTTTCGATCAATCGTGGCATGTATGGACCTTAATTTCATCTTTCAAACTTTTATATTTTTAGTCATTCTTTTTCATCATTAATAATAAATGCAAAAAAAAAAAAAAAAAATTATATCGTAACACTTGCTGTTGGAAATTTGGGACTACTTATTTTCTAAAATTTAGATTTAGACTTTGTTTAAAACTGATTTTCCAAAATCATTTTTTTGTACACATTTTCAACAAACATTCTCCAAAATAATTATTTTATTTTTGCATTTTCCATGACTTCTTTTTTTTTTTTTTTTTTATCTAATTATGAACCACATTCTTATAAATCTCACAAAATTCACATAAAGGCTTTATTCTAAATTGAGCATGTCTTAATTATCACAAGAAGTCAATGATAAGTATAATCACAGGATCTGCAAGAATCATTCATTTGGCTTATTTTATGTCAACATTGAATCATGATAATCTTAAAGAAAATAAGTCAGAGGTCTCTCCAACCTATCCATAAATGAGTAGTTGAGTCTATATTAATTTCTCTAGGTAAATTAAATAGCGGACTTGCTTCATTCGGATGAAACCTTGGAGATCAAAATGCTAAGGAAAGTTAGTTTAGGACCCATGTACTTATTTCATTTATGGTTTGAGGACCTTCAACGCTATTTCTCCTAACCTTTATGTTCCAAATTAGTAAGAGTAAAGCATAAAAGGAATACTTATAAGTGTATAAATTTTATTGATCAAGTTGAAAATAAGCTATACTTATAATTGAGAGTAAGCTAAAATCACTAAAATATAGTAAATTCTTATATATAAAATAAGAAAAATTTAAATAAAAAGTATCTAGAAACAAAAAATTACTTAAAAGTATATTTACCTTTTCAAGTGTAGCTTAGTGCCCTAAGTTACGCATGTATTGTGGTCAAGCTTTTCAATAACGTGGTTCAAAACATTGAATTTGGAACGTATTGAACCCAAATTTATGAAGATAGTGTATACAAAATCTTGGATGAAAAAAAAAATGAATGCTATGTTACAAAGTAAACCGATTATATCAAATTTAAATAATTATTGTATTTGATACAACCCTCTCGAAAAAAAAAAAAAAACATGTATCAACAAATGGTTCTAGATATTACATTATTTTCATAATTAAAACTCTGGTGCGCTCTAAAGGTCTAATATTAAATAGAATTGGATAATATTACAGACAAAACTTCAACTTCGATTTTGTCTTTCACACAATATGAGTATAGTTCAATCCAACTTGCTGAACATAGCTCTAAAGAACTGCACTTGACCCAAGAGGAGACAGAGTTCCAGGACTGAAAAGAGCAGATGAACACCATGCAAGAGATGCTGGTGACATATTGAACCCAAGAGGACTAAGGGCTCCAAAGATGTAATCTGATGGCTTTATGGCCCTTCCCTCATGTGTTTCAGTCATAAAATCACTGAATTTGGAAGCTGGTGGTGTTTTAACTTGATTAGGATAAACTAGCGGCTGTTGCCACGGTGGAGAAAGATTGAGAGGTGGCGGCGCCACCTCCTGCAGCCGCTTTGTGTGGAACTCAGTTGCACTAGTAAGCTTTTGGACAACCTCTTTAAAATTATCAGGATCCACCTTGTAGACTTTTGGTGGGATTGGTGGAAAAGGTGCTATCGGTTTCTTCATCGGCTTCATTGGGAGTTTACGAACAGAATGGAGTGCTGAACGAAAACTCGAGTTATATTTGCCTCTCTTTTCTTCTTCTTGGTACGAATAGATATTATTTGAAGATGAAGAATAAGAAGACGACGATGATGAATAGGAATGCGAGTCCATTATTGTTACCTTATGTATAAAATGTGAACTATGAGAAATTAAAGCAAATCTCGATGAAAATGTTACCAACTTTTGGTGTTATATATATAGAAAATTGTATACAAGTTGCAAGAGGCAAAATTCAACGCCAAAGGGAAAGATAAAGAGACCTTGAATGAATACGTTCAAAGTTTTATTTGTCGTGAAGCGACGGCGTTCAGGGGGTGGCTGACGATTTATTACGTACTCGATTTGGTGCACAAGTTTGACCAACATTTTTTTTTGTTATAAAAATTGTCTCCATTATTGTTTGTTTGATTTTTTTATCTGAGTCTTGTTGAATTCTTTGAATTATTGCTCGAGTAATATATTATAATGCAGCATTTATTACAGCCGTCGGACATTATTTCTTGATGCTTGTGCACATAATTAGGACATGTAATCCGTTTGAGATCTTTTTTTTTTTTCTCTTTTTTTTTTATCCAAAATGCATTTTAAAATAATATTTTTAATGAGAAATATATGATTAAAAAATAAGAAAATATTTTTAATTTACTTGTAATATTATTTTATTAAATAATGTATGATTAGAAATAAGAGAGAGAAAAATGTATTTTAAAAACAATGAGGACCAAACAAGGACTTGATGTAGATTTTTTGAAAAAAAAAATAATGTTTTGTTTAGTATCATTCTAGGTTGTAGTGGAGCTCATTTAGACTTATCCAATGAAGTTAATATGCATTTTAATACATTGGATAATTAAAAGTGGACATGTGTATCACATAGATTGATGATATATATCAGTTGTGCGAGATAGCATTATTCTTATGAAAATGATATTTTTAGAGAATGTGTGCTTTAAAAGAAAAAGAAAAAAAAGTTATGAATTCACATGCAAAATTATTTTATTGGTAAAATGTTTGATTGTAAATGAGTTTGAGAAAACAAGTTCTAAAAAATACGTACCGATAAGGACTTAGTATATTATTGTGAATTAAAAAAATTACAAGTATAGATATCAAGACCATTGAATCTTATTTTTAAATGTAGTATTCACCCTTATTAATAATCCCTTGTTCAGATTATAGACAATTTTTTTTAATTTTCTAATATGTCCTTATTTAATGTGTCTTGTTATCAACAAATATAAATTACTATTTAAAACACTATTTAACTTAATTATATATTGGGAAAAATGTAAGAAAAATTTACATTTCTAACTACAGTAGTTACATTTTCTTAAGAATGAAAATGGAAGCAAGTCTATCTTTTTGCAAATGGAAGAATAGTATATGGACAAATGTCAAATCTCAAGAACAGAAGATAAGAAAATGGCCTTTCTCGTAGGACACCATAGCTAGTGTCGCATGGGTGAAGCCAGGCATAGAGACTTACATGGTATAATGTGCGACAAAAATGCCCGATGTACACTCCAAATGTACATTTACTTTGACATTTGATGGGTTGTTAAAAAGGATTGGAGGGAAAGTTATTTATTTTTTTCAATATCTAATGATGTATTGTCAGGTGGTAGAGTGTAAAGGACGATGCACATCTAGCATGATTGTATATGCAATTGGCTCAATCCGATTTAGATACTTATTGTGTAAGAAGTAACAAGTACTTGATCAGGGGTAGAAAGGTTATGAACTACTATTGTTGGCCTTGAAAAGTTCTTTGAAATTTCTCTCAGACTTTTTTTCACTTGGAAATTTATTTTGTAAATAAAGTTTAACTCAAGTGATAAGAATGAAACTTTACCAGATTAATGAAGTGAATTCATCCCTCCTTTAGGATGAGGGATTAAGCCCTCGTTTGAGCCCCATTTATGAGCAAAAATACATCTTGTAATAATGTTTTGTTGAAAATGTGTAGTTAGAAAAATAAGAAAATTTTTGGATGTACTTGTAATTTTATTTTATATGAGAATCGACGAAAGCGGTTAGCTACTAGTCACTCATCATTCACATTCATGTTGTTAAGTTCAAAGTATAATTGGCAATTTTTAAATTTATAATAGGCAATTTCCTTAATCAAAATCATGTCCTAATTGAATTATATTCGGGGTTTATTAAGTTGTAATCAAAATTAAAATAGAAGTTATTGAGTTCTAATTATAGCAAAAGAGTAGAAGTTAGTGGTATAGTCCTTGAAGGAGTCCAAAATGTTCAAGAATATCACATATGATCATTGGAATGTAATTAGAATTCTAAAGAGTGTCAAAGAGCTGTACAAATTATGCACCAGATTCTCAGCCACATGTTGCAATGCATTTTTCACATAAAAAAAATTGGAATTTGGACAAGGCTATTCTATAAGAATTGAGTTAGTTTTCCAATGTATTTTGAATCACCTCAATCAGACATCGAGACAGAAAGTTATGATAAAAATACTGACGACTGCTTAGATGTCGCTCAATTGGCGCTCGGGCAATGTGGTTATCCGAGAAATGGTAATATTCTATTTTCAAGCTGATTTTGAGTATATTTTCATCTTAAACACTACCCATTATAAATATACACTCTATAGGACTTTTAATAGTATGTTGAATTAGATTTATTACATAGAGATCAATTCTTTGATGATATAAAACATTCATGATTCCAAGATTCAACCACCACATATTATTTGAACCATAAATTCATCCAGAATTTGATTTGTTCATCTAGTCAGTATGTTTCATATTAAACCACTATTCAAAACACACAAATATCGTTTGATCAAACATCAGCCCAAAGAATAAGGATTTTTCATTTAATCCACCAGAGATAAATCAATACCAGGGATCAAGAGTTGTTGCATAAGCACAAATTCAAGAAGACTAGGTGAGATACCGAGAGTCGGGATATAGCGTTAGGAGCACGTAGTCCAGGAAGGCTAAGGTATAAATCAGGGGATGTGATTTGTTTTGAAAGAGTACACCTCCACTAAAATCAAGGGAGACTGAAGGAATTGACTTCCGAAGTTCTACGGGTTAAATGGGTCTGGACCGTACTGTAAGTTTCTTTGATTTAAAGTGGATTGCTGATTGGTAAAGTGCCCAGAGTTTTTACCCAATTAGAATTTCTCCGTGATCAATTTGGTGTTCTTTATTGCTTTTATATAACAAATTGTGATAATTCAACATATGATAAATTGACATGATTGAATAACCATCTAAAAACAATTAAAAAGTGACTTGTTCATTTTAATTGTATAGTTCCGCACGCGGGTGTAAATAATTTAAAACTTTAACATGGTATCAAAGTTTAATTGCGATTCTTGACCCAAAAATTGTCTAGATGAGTCATCACATTTTGATGTAGGATCTAGGGTTGGACATGGGTCGATTCGATTCGATTCGATTCTCTTCGGAACTGAACCAACCCAAAATTTTCGAGTATTTAATAAATGGAACTGTCGGATCCAAATATAATTATGGAATCGTTCGGGTTCGGTTCGGTTCCATACCATAATTAAATTTTTTAACATTTACGGCAACACTACATAAATACAACTAATGACATGTTCATTCGTAACTTTTACAAATTAACGTAACTCAATTTAAAAACATATAAATAACAAGATGCATACAAATATCAAAAAGTAGATACTGATATGAAAACATCGGTGATCCATATCAATAATTTATTTACTTCAAGCAGCATACATAAAAAAAATGAAATATAAATTAAAAATTATAAAAATAAAATATTTTTAAGTATTGGTAATACTTATCAACTATTTATTTTAATCGGTAGCTACCACCATTGGTGAAATGAAGGAGTTTCAAAATCGATTTGGGAATGGTGATGTAGGTTTTAAAATTATCAAATGATTTAGGTTTATACGGGAGTGGACGCTGCTTACCAAATGAAATTGGAATGGAAAGTGGAAGTATAAGGCCTAAATGTTGGGCTAACAAAAAATTAATTTGTCTGGACTTGGCTGGATTGTTTAATTAATTTGTTAATTTGTTTAGAAAAATTAAAATAATTTAATTAATTCAATATAATAAATTAAAAAATTATTTAGATTCGATTCTTGGTCTAAAACCAAGAACAGACCCAAACTCATCGGTTCTCGATTTAGATACCCGTTCGGGGTATTTAACTTATGAAGAACCGCTCGGGTTCGGTTCGGGAGTTTTGTCCAACCCTAATAGGATCTGAGGATGATATGAATAGTCATGAGGCTTATGACCAGTTGTATAAGGAGAGTCTCAAGTTATATAAGGTCAATATATCAGTTTTTAATAAACTGAATAAGCTTGAATTAGACAATGAGAGCCTTATAACTAAACTTGAAGAGTCTACCAAATGATTGAATGAATTAAGGGTTGAGAAAGAGTTCTTGAAAATTAAGGTTAAATCTCTTACAAGTAATCTTAAAAAATCAAATACCCAACTTCAATTTTTTTTCTAGCAATTCTAAGAAAATTGATAGCATAATATGTTTGAATAAAACAATTGGGGATAAAAGAGGTGTAGGCTTTGATGAAACAAATTCTCGTACTACTTCATCTTCTAATAATAAGTTTGTACCTACTTCAAAACCTAAGGTTCAAAACTTAAATTTAGAATTGCTCCTACGTTCATCCCCACGTGTCACCATTGTGTTAAGCAACAACACATAAGACTTAAGTTTTGTGAGCTCTTGAATAGGAACACGACCACAAATATAGGTGTCGAAGGACCGAAATCATAGGTGAAATATAGGTTTCCTCTACCTTAAGGTTCAAGACTTGAAATCTAGGATTGTTCCTAAATTCATTCTGACACATCATAATTGTGGTGTTTTAGGTCACATTAGACCTAAATGTCTTAAGCCATTGATTAGGAAAAATAAACAAGATTTAACTATTCATGTTAGATTCTTGACTAATTAAGTGAGTCGCATGACTAAGTTGATGACTCAATTGACTAAAATTGTATATTCTTCATCTAAGAAGATTTGTATCAAAAAGAGTGAACTCACAGGTTACAGCGATGATTTACATTGCGGTTATGGCTCGCATTGCTCTTCATGGTAAGAGCGTTTATGTTCCTCACTGAGTACGTAGTTAGGTGCATGCATTTATATTAATCATGGTATTTACATATTCATGCATGCACTCTAAACTTTTTTCTTGTTTATTTTGTATATTATTTATTATCTTGAAAAACAAAAAAATAGGTGAAAGATTTTCTTTATTTTTTTGGACATGCTATTTTGCTATCAAGTACTTGTTAGGTTCATAATTGGTAAATTAAATTTTCATTAATTTGTTTAAAACTTGTTTGGAGTACTTGGTATAGGTTATTATATGTATCATATGTATTGCATACATTAGACTCTTATAAGTAGGTTTTGACCGCGTGTTTGAGATTTGTGATGGTAATCATCCACGTTGACTTTAAATATGAATGACCTTTAAATTGATTGACCTAAGCTCTTATATTTCCCTTAAAAGAAATATTAATATTGAGTTTTAAAGAAAGTTCTTGAATTATTTAAAATGTTGTGATACAATTTTATACTTTTATTTGTAGCCTATATGACTTAGAGTGATTAAGCTTGTATGGTATCTTAATACCTGATTCATCATAAGTCATCTCACTTTGGAGTTATTGGCCTAAAACTCGTTACACGGGTCATGTAGAAAGTTCAATGAAAAAGAGTATGCACATAAATTGAAAAGTAAAAGAAAAATATGCATATAGATGCTCTCACAGACAGAGGGAGAAAGAAAAAAAATAATACAATTGATTGAGCTCTTCAATTTATAAAGGTCCTAATAATACAGTGTTTGACTTCATACTTTGAAAATATATTTATTCATCAGTGATTCTTTACATGTCCTTGCTCTTTAATTTAAAATTCTGAGACCTGCTTACATGAGTTTAATGACACTTTTCACACGTGAATGACTTATATAATTTACCCTATTGAGGTTTAAAATAAGTTATATGAAAAAGTTTACTTGTTTATTAACTATACAGTATAAGTAAGCAAATAATTGTTCATGATGATAAAGTTGAAAATCTATGAAAAATTCAAAAAAATAGTTGGTCTTAAAATTGAAAACTTTTTGTTTTCGTATCGCATATTTTTACATAATTATACATGTGCATATCTTTTGTTACTCATTACTCTATGTGTTTAACATGATTATTACTTGCATTTTCTTTGTTATTCATGACAAAAAGGGGGGATAGATGTGTATTTATGAGTTGATTGTATGAGTTAGGGGGAGAATTTTAATTTTTGATTTAACGTATTTGCTGGAATTTTATTATTGATATAATGTTGTATTTTATCTATATTGATATAAAATTCTATGGTTTGTTTCTAAATTTATAATTCACATGATATTGCATGCTTCGGTGTGACACGTGTTTTATTATGTATTTTAGTTAACTTAATTATATGATTTTGATTTCAATAGTTTCCTATTCCTTTTCACGTGGTATTATGATTTCCACATGTTTCAAGTCACATGTGACATTTTGAAGTTTGGGAATTAAGCCTTAGGCAATTAGGCTATTTTAGATTTGATTTTGAAATAAATAATTTTGTCATGAAATGTTAAATGAGGAGATTAATAAGTCCAAAGTGTAATTGAGAATTTCTAAATTTGATTGACAATTTTCTTAGTCAAAATCATGTCCTAATTGAATTGTATTAGAAATTTATCAAGTTGTAACCAAAGTAAAAATAGAAATTATTGAGTCCTAATTATAGAAAAGGAGTTGAAATTAGTAGTATAATCCTTAAAAGAGTCCAAGATGTTTATGAGTCACCCAAGTTATGTTCCAGATTCTCAGCCACAAGTTGCAATGCATTTTTCACATAGAGAATATTGAAATTTGAACCAAGTCTTATTCTATAAGAATTATAGCTTATTGAGTTAGCTTTCCAAATCATTTTAAATCACCTCAATCGGATATTGGAAGAAAAAATTACAATAAAAATATTAATTTGGAGTAATATTCGATTTTCGAGCGCTCAAGTGACTTGGTTATCCGAGCAATAGTGATATTCGATTTTCAAGTTGATTTTGAGTTCGTTTTCGTCCCAAACACTACTCATTATAAATATATACCATATGAGACGTCCAAAAGTCTTTTGAATCAAATTTATTTCATAGAGATCAGTTCTTTGATGATATAAAACATTCATGATTCCAAGATTCAACCACCACATATTATTTGAGCCATAAATTCATCCAAAATTTGATTTGTTGATCTAGTCATATTGTTTCATATTAAACCGCTTCTCAAAACACACATATCGTTTGATCAAACATCAGCCCAAACAATGAGGAGTTCTTCATTTAATCCACTAGAGATAAATCAATATCGGGGATAAAAAGTTGTTACATAAGCACAAATTCAGAAAAACTAATGTGAGATACCAGGGGTCAAGATCTGGCTTCAGGAGCACGCAGTTTAGGAGGGCTAATGTATAAACCAGGACTCGAGATTTGTTTTGAAATAATACACCTCCAGTAGGATCTGGGGATGACAAAAAATCCGACAAACCCAATCTCGACGTGGATTACTCGCTTAATAGGGTATTCGGGTTGAGGATAAGGTGGATATGGGTAATGGGTACCTGTCAGCCCCTTGAAGGTTGACAAGCACGTAATGGCTTGAGACTCCTTGCACTCATGCCGGGAAATTACGGGATGGTGTGTGGATGGTGTACACTTTGGATTCGGAGCAAGGAAAATCGTAGGAAGGATGCTTCAGTTTGGTATAGTCAGATTGTGGCATATTGGGCAAGCCATTGGCTGATCCAACTTGCTGTTAATGGGCAAAGACTTGCAGACAGACAAGACATGGGCTTGTCCAGCTTGCTTGTTAGTGGGCTGGAGTCCACTAATTCGGGTATCCAAGTTGGGCACATGTTTGGTACATGTGCTAGACGGTTTTGAGTGTTCACACTAGTAGGAAGTGTGGGCAGTTGTTGGGAATAGTCATGGGAGACAGTTTCTAGCAGTTTTGGGCCAACTAGGTTGGTTTATCCCTTTTGCAGTTGGGGGTGTCAACTGCATACAAATTTTGTCCTATAAATAGAGAAGGACTTGGGCTGATGAGACATAGAAAATGTGTTGTGTTCCTTTAGTCTTCCTTCGAATCTTATATTCATTGTGGAGTAATAATACGAGTTGGATTTTCCCGTAATTCAGTGTTCCTTTACATTGTTGCCTTAAATTCGTGTGTGTGTGCTGTGCAATTTCGAGTTGGCCGACTAAGTGAGACTTAGTGCCCTCACTAGTTCGAGATTTTGGCTAAGTATTTTAACTTGGATTTCGTCTCTGTGATAATTGGTACAAGGCCTCGTTGCAGTTGCTGGGTTTCGTTTCAAAGAAATGGTTGCAAATCAGAATCTCAAGGATCGAGTTTCTGCATTAGAGGATTTCGTCGATGTACCTATGACCGACAATGCAGTTAGTTTGTCTACACAGGTGCATGCACATAATGAAGTGCACACAGAACTGAGGGCTCAATTCGAGGAGTTTGTTGGCAGGGTTGATGAAAGGCAATCTTCGTTCATGAAAGATTTGCTGGAACTTGTGGATAACTCAAAGGCTCGGTTTGATGCCCTTGAGAGTGAAATTTCTTTACTGAAAATGGCCATAAACAGCACTACTATTCGGGATACGGTAGGTGCTTCAAAAATTCGTGTTCTTGAACCGAAGCAGTTCAATGGTGCTCGTAATGCCAAGGAGTTGGAGAACTTTCTGTGGGATATGGATCAGTACTTCGAGGTTACTCGTATCTCGAAGGAAGAACAGTTGAATATCACTTCTATGTATCTGTTAGGAGATGCAAACCTGTGGTGGCGAGCTCGGGCAATGGCGGCAGCTGATTGTCTTGTTGATTACAAGATGGGCAGTACTTCCTCTGTTCCGAGGAAAACCAACGAGAAGAAGGTTGGTACATCGAAAGATTGGAAAAAATGGGATAAGAAGAAGAAATTCGAGGGCCCCAAATCAAAAGATGGTGATCAGACTTCGAAGTTTAAGAGCTTCGGTGGATGTTTCATTTGCAATGGTCCCATCGTGCAAAGGATTGTCCAAAGAGAGAGAAATTGAATGCCTTAAGGTTGGAAGGTAGTGATGACACCTCGGATGAAGCCCCTACACGTGTGAATCCGCTACAACTCGTGAATGCCATCACTATACTGCATCGTGGCTTGATGTATGTTCAAGTTACTGTTGATGGGAGGGAAGTTCTGGCAATGTTGGACACGAGTGCTACAAACAATTTTGTAAGTTCTCGGATCGTGGAAAAGATGGGTTTAAGCATGACTCAGGTGACCTCGAAAATCAAGGCTGTGAATTCTGCAGCCCAGCCTGTAAAGGGATCTGCTGAAGTCACCCTTCGTGTGGGCGAATGGGAGGGAAGGTGCAATATGATGATCGTTCCCTTGGATGATTTCGATTTGATCCTCGGCATTGAGTTCTTTGTCAAGGCGAAAGCGTCGGTGGTACCACATCTGAATGGGCTATTCATTGCCGAAGAAGGCAGTCCTTGCTTCATACCAGTAAGGTACCCTGACAAGAAAAAAGGAAAGCAGATTCAGGATGATATGCAATCTGCGACACAGTTGAAGACAGGAATAAAGAAAGAAGAGATGACTTTCGTTGCAACATTGGTGGAGATCAAAGAAGATCAGGTTGTGGAGGTGCCTGATCAAGTTGCAATTGTCTTGGATGAGTTCGTTGATGTGATGTCCCCAGAACTCAAAAAAGCTCTCCCGCCTCGTCGTGTCATTGATCACAAGATTGAGCTTGAACTAAGTGCAAAAGCTCCAGCACATGCCCCATATAGAATGGCTCCATCGGAATTGGTAGAGTTAAGGAGGCAGCTTGATGATTTACTTGATCCAGGATTCTCAGCTTTCGAAAGCTCCCTATGGTGCCCCAGTGCTAATTTAGCAAAAGCAAGATGGTTCCATGAGAATGTGTGTGGATTATCGTGCTCTGAACAAGGTTATTGTGAAGAACAAATATCTAGTGCCTAATGTTGTTGACCTATTTGATAGATTGGCGAATGCTTCATTCTTCACAAAGCTGGACTTACGGTCGGGTTATTGGCAAGTAAGAGTTACGGAAGGGGATGAATCAAAGACTGCCTGCGTGACGAGGTATGGTTCTTTTGAGTTTCTGGTAATGCCTTTCGGTCTTACAAATACATCTGCCACGTTCTGCAATTTGATGAACGATGTGTTATACAAGTTTCTGGATGAATTTGTGGTCGTGTATTTGGATGATATCGTTATATACAATAGATCATTGAGTGATCATATTGTACATTTGAAGAAGGTGTTCTCACGACTTAGGGAATGCCAATTGTATGTCAAGAAGGAGAAGTGCGAGTTTTGTCGATCGGAAGTCTCATTCTTGGGACATTGGGTTGGTCAATGGAGGATCAGAATGGATGGAAAGAAGGTCAATGCTATCACGGAGTGGCCGAGTCCAACCAAGGTTGCTGAACTCCGTTCCTTTCTTGGATTAGCTAACTATTACCGACGGTTTGTTCAAAACTATTCCAAGAAAGTAAACGTCTTGACGGACTTGCTAAAAAAGGATCGGAAATGGGAATGGTCGGAAGAGTGCCTACGAGCTTTTGAGAAGCTCAAACAGGCTGTCTCAACTGAATCGGTGCTACAATTGTCGGACTTTGAGAAGACATTTGAAGTACACACTGATGCATTTGACCGTGCTATTAGGGGTGTGATGGTACAGGATGGTCATCCGGTTACTTTTGAAAGTCAAAAATTGAAGGCTGCAGAACATCGGTACTCAACTCACGAGAAAGAGATGACTGCAGTTATTCATTGCTTAAAGACATGGCGGCATTATTTGTTGGGAACAAAATTCACTATTCTCACTGATAATGTGACCAACACATATTTTCGGACCCAGAAGAAGTTGACAGCAAAACATGCAAGATGGCAGGAATTTCTGGCAGAGTTTGATTTTGCATGGGTGGACAAAGCAGGCAAGCAGAATCAGGTTGCTGATGTACTCAGTTGGAAAGCTGTGGAAGCATATGTATCGGCCTTGATGATGGTCGAGTCGAATTTTCTTGACAGAATCAGACAATGGGTTGAAAAGGATGTTGCTTATACTAAGCTGATGCAGAAAATCAAGGAAGGCTCGGTAAGGCGGTACTGGATCGAGGGTGGTTTGATATATGCTAAGGGTGGCAAATTATATATGTCTGCAGGCGGGGGACTCAGGCAAATATTGTTGAAGGAAACTCATGATCCACTATAGGCAGGACATCCGAGCATCGAAAGGATGATGGCATTACTCTCGAAATCGTATTACTGGCCGAAGACGGGTGATGAGGTAGAGGCATATATGAAATCTTGCTTGGTGTACCAGCAGGACAAAACAGAAATGAGTAAGGAGGCAGGTTTGCTCCAGCCTTTGCCGGTTTCAAAATGACCCTGGCAGTCGATTTCCATGGATTTCATTTCGGGATTTCCAAAAGTTGATGGGTTCAAGTCTATAATGGTGGTGGTGGATAGGTTCTCAAAATACTCGATTTTTATTCCAGATCCGCATGAGTGCCCTGCGAACGTTGCTGCTGGATTATTTTCAGGAATGTGGTGAAGTACTTCGGGATGCTCGAAGACATTATAAGTGATCGAGATTCGCGGTTCACAGGCAAATTCTGGACTACGCTATTCAACATGCTGGGTTCCGAACTGAAATTCTCAATTACAAATCATCCGCAGACGGATGGTCAGACGGAACAAATCAATGCTTTGCTGGAGGAGTACCTCAGACATTATGTGATGGCAAGTCAGAAAAACTGGGTTGCCTTACTGGATACTGCTCAGTTTTGCTACAATCTGTATCAATCATCTGCAATAGGGGATATGTCCGGCAGAATTAACAATGCGGCACATGTCTAAGTCGCCTCTGGAAATTGCGAAAGAAGGGGGACGCAGTGTATGTCCAGCTGCTTTTCGATTTGCTCTAGACAAACAGGAGATGATGGAGCAAGCAAAGGACAGTCTTGCGAAGGCTGCTCGACGGATGAAAAAGTATGCTGATCAAAACAGACGGGATGTGGAATTCCAGGTCGGGGATAAGGTGTTGTTGAAGCTTACTCCTCATATTTGGAAGAAAATCAGTAGCAAGACAGTACATCGGGGGCTGGTTCAAAAATATGATGGTCCCTTCGAAGTGGTCAAGCGTGTGGGAAAGGTAGCATATCGACTGCAGTTACCTAATCATTTAAAGGTACATCCTACATTCCATGTAAGCTATTTGAAAGCCTTCCATGAAAGTTTGGTGGGAGAAGATCGTTTGCAGGCTAAGAGAGCTCCTCATATGATTCGAAAATAGTATGAAAAAGAGGTGGCAAAAATCATTCGGCATCGAACAATGGGGGCAAGTAAGAAGAATAGAAGGACAAACTATCTTGTGCTTTGGAAATGTAGTACTGGGATTGATGCAACCTATGAGAGGGACGTTGATCTATGGCAGTTCGAGGACAAGGTGAAGGAGTATCTTGATTTACTTCCGACGAGGACGTCGGACTCTTCTGGTAGTGGTGGTTTGTCAGCCCCTTGAAGGTTGACATGCGCAATGGCTTGAGAATCCTTGCACTCATGCCGGGAAATTACGGGATGGTGTCTGGATGGTGCACACTTTGGATTCGAAGCAAGAAAAATTGTGGGAAAGATGATTCAGTTTGGTAGAGTCAGATTGTGGCATATTGGGCAAGGCATGGCCTGATCCAACTTGCTGTTAATGGGCAAAGACTTGCAGACAGACAAGACATGGGCTTGTCCAGCTTGTTTGTTAGTGGGCTGGAGTCCACTAATTCGGGTATCCAAGTTGGGCACATATGCTAGACGGTTTTGAGTGTTCACACTAGTAGGAAGTGTGGGTAGTTGCTGAGAATAGTCATGGGAGGCAGTTTCTAGCAGTTTTGGGCCAACTGGGTTGGTTTATCCCTTTTGCAGTTGGGGTGTCAATTGCATACGAATTTTGTCCTATAAATAGAGAAGGACTTGGGTTGATGAGACACAGAAAATGTGTTGTGTTCTTTCAGTGTTCCTTCGAGTCTTGTATTCATCGTGGAGTAATAATACGAGTTGGGTTTTCCCGTAATTTAGTGTTCCTTTACATGTTGCCTTAAATTCGTGTGTATGTGTTGTGTAATTTCGGGTTGGCTGACTAAGTGAGACTTAGTGCCCTCACTGGTTCGAGATTTTGGCTAAGTATTTTAACTTGGATTTCATCCCTATGATAGTACCCCACCCCGCCTCTTTAACTTTTTATTTATATTTTTTAGAATTCAATACTTTAAATGAGATATTTCACAAAATTTCATTAGTTCTAATAAAAATGGCAACTAAGATTATCTTTAAAATATGACAAATAATAAATGTCTTAGTTTATCAAATATATTTGAATAATTTAATTTAAAAAATATATATATTATTATTCGCTTTAATGAATGAGAGCAATAAAAAAAACGGGTAGTAAATGGTCCGCCCCGTTTTAAACTGGTAACGGGCGGGAAATTATCTTGTGGGGCGGGGGACGGGGGATGCTGCCCTGAGCCGCCTCGTTACCATCCCTAGAGGATTAAGGGAGATTGTAGAAATTGGGATCGGATGTTATACGGAATAGAATAGTTTGGACCGTAATGTAAGTTTGATTCGATTTATAGTGGATTACTAAAGGCAAAATGCCCGGAGTTTTACCTAGATGAGATTTATTGGTGTTCTTTATTGCTTTCATATTACAAATTGTGGTAATTCATATATGATAAATTGACATGATTGATAACTATCTAGAAACAATTAAAAAAGTGACCTATTATTTTTAATTGTGTAATTTCACACATGGATCTAAATAACTTAAAACTTTCACATGTTATAGTCGTGTAGAGTTTAGAATTATTGTTTAAAATGAAGGGGGAAAGGTCCGCTTGGTTTAGAGATTTTAATAAAAATTAAAAGAATGTATTGTTAAAATTGTGGATTTCTTAAAATATATGATTAAAATTAATTACTGACTTTTGCTTACATTTTTTATTTTATTTTTAGTCCAACCAAAAATGAGGTTAAAAAACGAAAAATATTTCTTGATTGTCGGTATTTTCTTGTTCGTTGTTTTGATGAAGTAGACGCGACTATTTTTTGTGTGATAGGGACAACAATGCCATTTTCGGACAATATTAAATTATCAGTTCCAAAAAAATACATTTTTGTGTCGGCCCGTTGTTAATCTAGCCAGCTGCCTGCCTTAGTTCATACATTTGACTTGTGCAACTTGCTTTATATGGTGTCCTCCGGACTGTCCTCAAATGAAATTTTCACAAAATTTATAAAAATATCATGATTAAATTTAAAAAATATATATCAAACTATCTTAAAGACGATCAAATAAAACTTATTTTTTCGCTTGAGAATACAGATGAAATTGTCTACTTTTAAAGATCCGGAGAATGAAACTCTTGAGAGCCACATGAAAAATAATATGAAAAAACTTTCTACTTGCACTTGAGAGAATCTCGAAAAGAAAAATATTATGAAAAACTTTCCACTTGCACTTGAGAGAATCTTGAAAAATATTTTTGTCCGCCACTTAAGAGATTTTTGAACTTTTTGATAGTCTTTCAGAAGGCGGTAACATATCAGATAAAGTTGGTAAACCAAGTTGCTCTAGATCATCTTCCTTTCTGAGTTACCGAAATGAGCTCTTGGAACATTTGGATCAAAATCAACTCATTTAAAAAAAGAAGTTGAATTATATATATATATATATTTTTTTTTTTTAAAACTTGAAATTCATCCTTTTTTTTAAAAAAAATCTTTCTATTTATGAAATCCTTATAAGTCCATGAATTATTGAAAATACCTAAATTTTAAATGATTTCATTAAAATTTTAGTTGGGAGCATTCAATTGGGGACACTTGAATTTAGAAGATTTTTTTTTTTTAAATCATCAAAATCTCAGTTGGGCATACCCTTGTCTAATTTCTTTCCTACATGCACACCAATCTGTTACTTTTTATTTCTTCAAACTAATAGATAATAGTAAACGAAAGCGATAAATTTAGACGAGCAATCATATAAAAGAAATTTTACTTATATTGCATTATTCTTATATTTCTTTTACTCGCATTATTTATTGACACCAAAAACAAAATACGTTCCCATTTTGTAAATCGGAAATTACAAGAATAAAGCATTTAATTATGAAAAATATCCGTCTAAAAAATCAGCATAATGTGAGAAAATTTATCGATATTACATGCCTGCTAAAATGGACATGACAAGTCCTCGTTTGATCATAGAAGTGAGCATTTTTTCTTAGAATCGGTGGAATCGAACCGAAACCGAAGTTCTATTCCGGTTCCTTTATTAAATAGATATGTTTTGGTACTATGTATTTAGAATCGATCGGGTTCGATCCGATTTTTGGTACTGCCTCAGGACCAATAGTGAATTCGATTCACTTTAGTTTTTCTTTTTGTTGGTATATAACACAAATATGCATAAGATATTTGAACATTAAACCCTAAAATTATCTCGTGCCAAAATCTCACTTTTCAATAGGAGAAATTGTATTTTTAGTTCAATATTTTATAAGAACTCAAGTTTCTCATTGTTTTCAAAGTGATCGATAATCATAATTAAGATATTCTCCTTGAAGATTTCTTAATATATTTAATATATATTGTTGTAAGAATTTTTTTAATACTTAATTATTGATCCAGATTTTTATAGTTAATATTGAGTTTAATCCTTTTATGCCATTGTTAATTGATCTTGAGCCTTGGAGTGCATTTTTATTTGTTGTCTTATTTAGTCACTGTTTGTTTTCCTTTATAACAAAATTTTTAATTCTCATACTCATTTTTAACCACACATTTAAACAATAAAATATTTTACATGTAAAGTCAAAAAAATTCTTTACTTTTTAACCACACATTCTTAAAAAATATACTATTCCAAACTCAATTTTCTCAAAATAATTTCCATCAAATAAGGGCTTAATTAATTTATATATTATTAGATTACAAGAATGACAAGTAATGTTAACTCCATTTTATCTATTCTTAATCTAACGAGTAGTTTAATACTTTACTTTTATAAAAAAAATTAATATAAAGAACTTGTTCGGATTGAATCAGAATCGGTTGGTTAAATTCTATGTTTAGATATGGAACCAATGGTTCCATTTTGAAGATTCTCATTGGTACTCAATTCGGTTTGGTTTCATTTGGAATCGGACCGATCCGAACCGCTCTCACTCCTATTCATCCTCATTTTTTTCAAAATATGTTTCTCTCTTATTTTTTCAACCACTCATTTTTCATTAAAAATAATATTATACGCAAACCCTAAACTTTTCTTTATTTTTTAACCACACATTATTCAACAATCTACTATTCGAAAATGTATCATACCGGGGGCGCTCAAATAGGTCATATATGTATAATGGATAAATGCAAAATGAATAATTGATATTTCACTTCTTCCAAAACAAAATCGATATGAAATTTTATTCGAAAAATGAAAAAGATTTATGCGTTGAAAAACTTGTTCACATCCTTTGTAACTTTACATTCAAAAAATGTAAGTGTTGACATACTAAAAATACAGTCCAAAAATCAAAGGGAATTCCAATTGAGACCCAATGGAAATCGATTAAAAGGCCCAAGAGGAAAAGCTCAATCTGGAAACCTAAGAAAAGACCTGAATATTGGAAGCCCGAGAGCGAAGGAGTATCATCGCCCAAGCCCGTAGGACACCCAGAAGCTGAACGAGTGAAGTACTGCACGATTGCCCAGAGCGATAGCCTCACTATCGCCCAAACTCTCGAGTCGCCCAGAATCAGACAAGTCTAAAGGGTGTAGTTTATCCAATTCAGCAGTTACGAAAGCAGTTGTCAAATAAATCCGGTACGCCCCCCACGATCCAGAAACATGTAGTTAAAAGACAAGAGTAGTGGCAACGGTTACTAAGTAACCTCTCTCCAATAAGCAGTTCCTCACTGAAGACGCGGATAGTCACGAAGGTAATGGAGCAGTTCCAAGCAGTTTCGTTAACCAAGAGACGCTCGGAAGTATAAAAAGAAGTGAGGTTTTAGAAGAAAAGGACCCCCGAATCAAAAACTCTCGACAAGAGAATATGTAATTTTTATTTCTTTAGTTTAAATTTAATCCTTTCTCAGTACTCGTGTGCTTGCGTCCCTTGGAAGTGTTTTGTCTACTTTCCAATTGTAACTCTTCACTAGTAAACGCACCCCTTTTTGGGACTTTGTCTCAAGAGGTTTGTTCCTTACACAATCGTCTGATCCTTTTTCTTGTAATTGTTGGCGGGTTGGAAAACACGCGAAAACAATTTGGCACGCTTGGTGGGACAGTTGGTGTTTTGTAAGTGAAGATACAAAAAGAAAAGATATCATGCCTCATAAAATTCCGATAAGGAACCAGCAAGTCAAGGAGTAGTCCAGTCTGTAGTTGAGCGATATGAGGAGCAACAACATTCTCCACGAACAGATGGACAAAGTCAAAGCAGTCACAGCCGCTACGAACCAACGACAGAATTGAGCCCTCGCACAATGCGTGCATTGCTAGGGGAACTCACGCAGGATGTTGTTGAACAGGTAAATTTACGAAGTATTCATAATATGGAGAAGTTTACCCAAAATGAGGATAGGCATTTTGATAATATGGCTAAGTAACTGAATACGTTAAACGAAATCATGAATAAGTTGGTAAGCCAAATGTGTCAACCCGTTATGCCTATAGGTAGTCACTTTCAGTCTAGGACTATCGTAGGGCATACCTCGCCATATAATTCCCTTGGTGTAAACTCAGGTCCAAGTCTAGAGCCACCTTTTAGCCCTTCTACTTCAAACCCAGGGGGAAATTGGACCTTGAACTTGAATAGAGATAGCACTACGTCCAATCTGGGGGGTAGCATAAACGTAAGAGATAATGTCCCAAACAACGGACAGAATGGTTTACGTGCAAATGACGGTTTAAGCACTCAATTTAACAGTCATAACATCCCAAATAATGACACTTTTATGGCTAATCAAGGGCAAACTACCAAGCCTCCCACAAATCAGCCAGTAAATCAACCAATAGGGAACCCATATGACCCTAACGCCGTGCTGAGAAACCAAATTATGGAAATAGTGCAAGATCAAATAGCAGTTGGGGTGCGTCCGGTTATTAGGCCAGTTTATACCAAGCCATACCCTGATTGGATAGATCAAGCATATCCATGGCCTAGAGGGTATAAAGTACCGAAATTTTCACTATTCACTGGTCTAGGAGAAATATCTACATTAGAACATGTAGGGCGATTCACATTGCAAAGTGGTGAGGTGAATGATTACCATAAGTTGAGGTTGTTCCCAAGTTCTTTAACAGGGGTAGCTTTTTCTTGGTTCATTAATTTGCCAGCAAACTCCGTCCAAACGTGGCAGCAAATGGAGCAATTATTCCATGCTCAATTTTATAAAATCGAGTCTGAAGTTACACTGACCGATTTGGTGAATTTACGTCAATTGCCTAACGAATGGGCAGAAAATTTCCTACAGAGGTTCAAAACGGCCAGAAGTAAATGTTTTGTGCCTTTGCCAGAAAATGAATTTGTTAAAATTACCCAAAGTTGTTTAAGCTTTGATCTAAAGAAGAAATTCCAGGATAGGGAATTCCCGGATTTATTCCAACTTAGTGCAAATGTTGTTAGGTATGAGCGATTGATAAGAGAAGAAGAACAGATAAAAAATTTCAGTAAAGGGACTTATTACAAAGACCTGAACTTCAACGTTCATACTGTCGATAATGGTTATTACGACCAAACTGAAGTATGTTTGGCTGAATTAGTAAAGGGAGAAGCGTACACTTGTCCCATATTAGTTAAGCCAAAAATAGTAAGCAAAGATGAACCTGCAAAGGGTGAAAACAGAAAGACGCGAACGTTCTCGTTCGACGTAACTAAAGCTGACATTATATTCGACAAATCATATAAGGATAAGCAAATAAAGTTGAGCGACAAACACAAATTGCCAGACCCTGAACAAATTAAGAGTAAAAAATATTGTAAATGGCATAATGCATGGTCACATGCGACTAATTATTATGTGGTTTTTTGTCATGTGTTGCAGGATGCTATTGAATCAAGACGAATCACGTTCGAAGAAAAGAAAAAGATGGCGGTGGATGAAAATCCTTTCCCACGGCCACTGGCAATGAACATGTTAACAACTGGTTTGAAAAACAAATTGCCAAAGTTCAGATTGGTGATTGACGACGAAGAAGAAGAATTTAAACCACATCCCAGCGTTTTTGAACGCATTAAAGGGAATGAGCCCAAACAGGGCGAAGATGTTCTGTGCGACAAATGTAAACACGAGTTGAAGGCAAATACAGGGTCACCAATGACGCGGCAATTTCACCATCACTCTGATTTCATGCCGATCGCTCGGCCTGTCAGGGGGCAAAGGGTGCCATTTTACAGAGGACTACCAGAAAAAGGGGGTTTGGGTCGGCCAGTCAAGGAAGGACGTTTAGGTCGCAGCCTCGCCAACCCGATGTATGACATTCGTTCCAATATAATGCAGGAAGAGTGGTGCCTTTCAATGAAATGACTAGGACCCAGCAAAGGCGTTTCCAACGTAATTACGGACGGATGATGAGGCAACAGCAAGGAGAATCACGCCCTAAAGCGCCCAAATCGCTCAGAATGGCTGACAAAAATGTTTTTGAAGATGGTGAAGAAACAGACACTGGCGAATCAATGAGAGAATTGCCAGAAAGCTCGTCTGGGAGATCAAAGTTTGAACGAAACAGGGAAGACGAAGATGATCTTGACCAACCTTTAATTATCCAGTTTGGCACATTGCCTCCTGTCATGGCTAGTAACTACTTGTTGGCCGATGAATTCAAAAGCAAAGAGAAGGAGAACAGTGAGGAAGAAACTTGTGTACTAGTCTGTGATGAAGGCCAAGCATCCAGAGAAATATGTGATGAAGAAGAGGATGATGGTATGACGGATATCAAAGAGGAAATTGATTTAGAAGCAGAGAAAATGAAAAGATGAGTGTTGCGCAATACCCTGTTGAAGCAACTGCACCAAGAAGGAGTCCGCGAAGTAGATCTGTTGGGAGAACCATCTGGCCGATCGTTTGATTTCTATGTGTTGTATGGAACACCCAAATGGAAAAAGAGGGTACCTCGCTCTGAAAAATATGGATCACCCCCCAGAATAATGCCTCCTCCTACAGGTTGGGTAACCGAGGAAGAAGTACTGGAAAAGGAGAAGAAAAAAACCCAAGAAAAGAAAGCTCAGTGCGATATACTGCACGTCGATCTATCACCAAAAGATAGCCCGACGGAAGATAAGCAGGAAGTGGAAATAGATGCTGCTGAAAAAGTCATCTTCAACAAACCGGCTATGAGGTTAACCAGACATTTAAGGCCGTTGTACGTCAAAGCCTTGGTTAATGGGATACCAATAGTAAAGGTACTCATCGATAATGGAGCAGCTATAAACACCATTCCAGCTAGGATGATGAGGAAATTTGCTAAAACAAAGAGCGACATTATCCCAACAGAAGTCATTCTTACAAGTTTTAACGGGGTGGCAACTCCAGCAAAAGGAGTTATGCCATTGGATATAACTGTAGGAACAACCACAATGACTTCTGTTTTCTTCGTAATAGACGGCCCCACCAGCTACAACGTGTTGCTAGGAAGAGACTGGATCCATGGCAGTCGCTGTATTCCTTCATCGCTCCATCAATGCTTGGTCTTCTGGAATGACAAAGGTGAGGCAGAAGTGGTGCAACCAGATCATAGACCCTTTGTGGCAGAAGCAAATTCAGTAGAAAGGTTCATGTACAAAGGAAATTATGGGCCTGTCAGAGTGGTTCAAGATGGGGAAGAAACTCAAATTACTGCCCAAAGCGAAGAGTCGTTTTCAGTGGATGCACTTACTGAAATGTTTAATCAGATGAGGCCAAACATAGTGGCCTTGGAGGAGCCAGTAATTGGCAAAAAAGAAGCCAAACAACCTTGAATGAGTTCTCAACAACAAAGGCAAGAGGCCGAGATTCAGGCCTTCAAAGCCAAGTTGATGGCTTTCAATAAAGAATGTGAATGTGTGAAGAAAGAAGAAGCGGTGTTAAAGATGCTGAGGGACAAATTAATAGTGTCCGAGATGGAGCAGAACTTGGACTGGGAAATTCATAAAGTGGATTGTCTGGAAGAGGAAACACCTCTGAGCGATATGGATGATGAAGCGACGAGGATCACCAAGTCAGGATATGCACAAGCACAAGACCCCTTAGTCAAGGTGAATATTGGCGAGGAAGGAGAGGATCGCCCAACATTTGTTAGCCAGATGCTCCCTCACGAGGTTAGTAACAGATTAATCGCTTTATTAAAGGAGTATAAAGATTGTTTTGCTTGGGAGTATGAACATATGCCTAGTTTAGATAAAAACTTAGTAGAACATAGGTTGCCGACTAAATCAAATTTTAAGCCTCATAAGCAACCTCCTAGGCGTTTCGCTCCCAATGTATTACCAGAAATCAAAAAAGAAATAGAGCGACTACTAAAAGCAGGTTTTATTAGAACAACCAGATATGTGGAATGGTTATCTAATATAGTGCCAGTATTAAAAAAGAATGGCAAGTTGAGGGTATGAATAGATTTCAGGAATTTGAACTTGGCTACTCCCAAGGACGAATATCCATGCCTACGGTAGATTCTCTAGTAGACTCGACTGCAGGGCACGTGATGTACTCTTTTATGGATGGATATTCGGGATACAATCAAATCTACATAGCTGACGAAGATGTACACAAAACTGCATTTAGATGCCCTAGGTCTTTATGGTACTTTGAATGGGTAGTAATGCCGTTTGGACTGAAAAATGTAGGAGCGACCTATCAAAGAGCAATGAATCTAATTTTTCATGATATGATAGGTAAATTTGTGAAAGTTTATGTAGATGATATAGTGGTCAAATCTGTTAAAGAAGAAGACCATTTTGAACAACTGCGATGTTCATTTGAACGAATGAGGCAGCATAAACTAAAATTGAACCCTATGAAGTGTGCGTTTGGCGTGAATGCAGGAAATTTTCTTGGATTCCTAGTACATAAAAGATGGATTGAACTTGATAAGAATAAAGCGAAAGCCATTGTAGAAGCTAAGGCTCCTAGCAATAAAAAAGAACTGCAAAAGTTCTTGGGCCAAATCAATTTTCTAAGACGCTTTATATCTAATTGTGTAGGGCGAACGAAAGCGTTTTCGCTTGTCCTAAAGCTGAAAAATCAAGACGAATTCGTCTGGAAAGAAGAAAATCAAAAGGCTTTTGAAAGCCTGAAAACATACTTAACAAGTCCGCCAGTGTTGGTGTCACCAATCCAAGGACGGCAAATGAAGTTGTACGTGTCGGCTGAACGAGAATCGATAGCTGGAATGGTCGCACAAGAAGACCAATTTGGTGAAGAAAGGGCGATTTATTATTTAAGTAGACTGTTAACCAGATGTGAATATAATTATTCTGCTATTGAGAAGTTGTGCCTCACATTATACTTCACATGTACAAAATTAAGGGCCTATTTACGGCCTGTAACAGTCTATTTAATTTCCAAAGTCAATTTATTCAAATACATATTTTCTCGCCCTATTTTACACCAACGAGTAGGTCTTTGGACTTTAGCGCTATCAGAGTTCGAAATAAGGTATATACCCCAAAAGGCAGTTAAAAATCAGGCTTTGGCCAATTTTTTGGCCGATCATCCATGCCTTGATATGCCCAACAAAATAGAATTAGAGGTTGATTCATTTGAATTAAAACCATGGATTTTATACTTTGATGGATCGAAAACTTCTAAAGGAGCAAGGGTAGGAGTGGCTTTGATAAATCCTTTAAGGGTTTGCTATAAGTTTGCATTCACCTTAGATAGGATCTGTACTAATAATCAAGCCGAATATGAAGCCTTAATTGTAGGCTTGGAGTTAATGGTAGATATGAAAGTAAAGAATGTAATCATCAGGGGCGATTTTCAATTGGTGATTCATCAATTGACTGGCGATTTCAAATGTCAAAGTGATTCTATTATAAATTTATACAAAATCGCCCAAGAGTTGTTGGAAGAATTCGACCAAGTAGAACTTCAATGTGTTAATAGAATGTACAATGACATGGCCAACGAGTTGGCTCAATTGGCCTCTGGCTATTCAAAGGCGATGAGTTGGGAGTCTGCTTACGAATACGGAATTATATTGCCCGTTATGCAGCGAAGGGCAAGGAAAACCGAAATTCAATGTATAGAAGATGGGGTCGCGCTGGATTGGATAGATGAGATTAAAGAGTCCTTTAAGGAGCTTAATGGGGGAGGTGATAGGAGAACGAAATTACGTCTGTTAAACTATGCATTAATAGACGAAGAATTGTTAAAAAAACGCTCTGATGGTGTATTATTAAAGTGCGTGAACTTACGAGAAGCTAGGACGATTATGGCTAAGGTGCATGAAGAGATATGTGGAGCCCATCAGGCCGGCCAAAAGATGAGATGGCTGATTATCAGAAATGGATATTTTTGGCCAAAGATGGGAGAATCATGTGTTCAATATGCAAAAAAAGTTATTTAGCATGCCAAAACATGGCCCAATACAGAAGGCACCGGCAAGCAATATGGCACCCATCATCAAACATTGGCCGTTCAAAGGCTGGGCGATAGACTTGATAGGGAAGATTTACCCCCCATCGTCCAAACAGCACACCTTTATTATAGTCGCAACAGACTTTTTCACCAAGTGGGTCGAAGCAATGCCTCTAAGAGAAATCACCCAGAAAAGTATCATAGAGTTTATCCGGGACCATATCATCTATAGATTTGGAATTCCGCAAACTTTAATGATGGATCATGGGACTTCCCTGAATGGAGATCAGGTGAAGGAATTCTTGAGCGAATTTGGAGTTCAATTGGTAAATTCCACACCATATTACGCTCAATCAAACGGTCAGGCAGAATCATCTAACAAGATTCTGAAATCTATCATAAGGAAGATGATAAATGAAAATGCCAGAAATTGGCACGAATGCTTGAACAAAGCCTTATGGGCTTATAGAACATCGCCCCGTTCAAGCACCAACATTACGCATTTCCAACTCACTTATGGGCAGGAGGCTGTATTGCCCGTGGAAATCAACGTGCAATCTATAAGAGTGCGTTGGCAGCACGAATTAAGCGAGAATGAGTACAAGGAATCATTGATTCAAAATTTATTAGAATTGGACGAATTGAAGTTAGACGTGCTAAACAGGTTGCAAGTTCAGAAACAAAGGATGGCTAGATTTTACAACAAGAAAGTTATAGCCAAGTTTTTTAGTTTGAATGAATTAGTTTGGAGGGCAATACTTCCTTTAGATAGTAAAGACCCAAAATATGGCAAATGGTCGCCAAATTGGGAAGGGCCGTATAGAGTAAAGAGTGTATTGCCTAATGGAGCTTACCATTTGGAGGATTTAGATGGTACTAGGCATATAAGATTTATTAACGGTAAGTACTTGAAAAAATATGTTCATTCCCTTTGGGAAAGTGAACAGATAAAGGCATAAATGATGAAATTGCGATTGCGATGTAATCATGCTGAAGCGATGACAGTAAATAAATTGGACGATTACGTTCCAAACAAAGTCAGAAAAACAAAGCACATTCAAAAGTAAAGTCCTTTATTACCAAATGTTCCTTACAAACAATTCTTTACAAGAATTAAGGGACACAGTCAAAATACAAGACGAAACATGCTACAAATTGTCTCCTGTTTGATGGGAACAGAAAGAGTGAAACCAGTTCAGCCCAACCCTTCAGCCTATGGCCGAGTAAGAGGGTGAACTGCCCCCATAACCTTCCTAAATGCATTGCTGCAATGATAGGCAAGAAGAAGCACTCTCAACAAGCAAACTGAAGGCAAGAATCTTGCTTCAGCTTAAAAGAACATTTCCTATATCTCCCATACCAAAAGTAATATCAAAGCAAAAGGAGCGAGTCAAGAGACCCATCCCTATAGAAGATGAAAGTGTTGGTAAATGATCGGAGTGCCATGCGGTGGCAGGAAGTTGTGATGGCAAGAAATCGAATCTGAAAAGGGATGGAGATGAAAATGATGAGTACAAACGTGCATACTTATAGGGGCTGGAAGATGAAAGGCCAGAATGTGGATGGTCACATTTATGACCAGTGAGTGAAATCAAGATGGCCCAAAGACTTAGGGAAGAAAATTTAAATGCCAAAAGAATATGCATGAATGTTGGCATAAAGCGATTGGGTATGTAGGAAATTGACGATCAAAGATAAAACGTGACTTCAAAATAATTGTTCATTAACGATGATGAATGACATTAAATCACAAAAAACAAAGGCAGTCAACGCGAAAGAGTTACAAAGGTTAAAACATTGAACGTTTAGCTACAATTCGCCCCAAGCTGAGCGCATCTGCTGCCTAAGTTTATCCCACTCTTCGCTCTGCCTAGAGGAAAGGATACCTAATTCTTTCACTAAGTCATCATCAACCTCCAACTTTTTGTACTGCTCCAATATAGATTTGGTCCTAGCGATCCCTTGGGATGCAGTACGCCTCTTGGCAGCCATCCTCGCCCTGCAGTCATCCATTTTCGCTTGTAGCTCTTTCATCTCCGCAGCCAGGCTCAACATTAAGGAATCCTCCACTACAAGCTCTGAAGAAACCTCAGTCAATTCGGCCTGGTTTTTGTCAATTTCCTGAAGTAATGATTCTTTCTCAGAAGAAGCGCGGAGATATTGAGCACTTCTGGCCTTCAATTCTGCATTCTTGGCCAGCAAAGAAACAACGTCGGCATGAAGAACCCTCAACTTCACCTTAAAGTCAGCGGAAATGTTGGGCGATGGGAGCGAAAGTGCCTGCAGTAGGTTAGCGCTCAACGTATCTAGCTTGGCCTTTTGAGGAGCAGCGCTGGCACGGCCAACCTCCACGTCCATAAAGGAAACATACTCAAACAATGTCTGTTTGAGAAATGTCATATTCTCGTTCGCAGGGGTGGAAGATGGCGCAGAGGATGTTTTCATGCGTGCCCAAGAGGTGAGTAAGTCTTGGATAGAATTAAGGATGCTATCAGATCCCTGCAAAGAAGTTTACCAATATTGAAGATCTTCGATACAACAAAGCAAAATCAAAATAAGAGCCAAGTAAAAAGACCTCATCGGCAGTAGTGGGAAATTCAGGCACCTCCCTTATTTCCTCCATCACTTGGGGAGATTTCCCTTTAGCTGAGCAGGAAGGACCTTTCCAGCTTGACGAAGCTGCAGGGATCTCTGCATGTTTCACACCGCAATAAATCAATGAGCCAGCAGCAATAAAGAAGGGCCAAGGTATCAAAAGTAAGCATTACCTTCTAATTCCACACTTGTGGGGTCGACACCGTGGGAAGGATGATTTGTTGGTAATAAGGGTGTTGGAACTTGAAGCCTGGGCGACGTGGCCTCGACAGGAAAGGGTGAGGAAGAGTCTGTCAAGACTATAGCCTTGGAAAGAGAAGATGAACTCTTCTGAAAAATTCAGGTAAACCATTAGTATACAGAAGAACATATCCGCGAATATACAAATATGGATTACCTTTCTTCTGAGGGTAAGGGGGGTGTCATCATCATCATCATCATCGTCATCGGCCTGCAAAACAGGGGATGCTGAAGCCGGTCGTTTCTGGCCTGATACACCCTTGGCAGCAATAGCCTTGACAGATGGAGAAGCGGGAGAAAGAATAAGATCTTTAGAGCGAGGAGGTGGAGAAGGACTCCTAATTGATACAGGAGTAGCTAAAAAAGGAGAAGCGGAAAAAGCAATTGGCCGATCCAGCAAATGAAAGGCAGTGGTAGCGTCAGCTGTAAATAGCCTACGTTTCACTAACGGCCAGAGTTGCTCAAAAAGGGGATGAATAACAGAACTGGAATGAAAAGGGGCTAGTGAAAATGCATCCGCCAAAATGCGGTTATGGGCCTCTATAGTTGCAACGTCTGCTTTATTAAGAGTATGAAAACGGTCGGTCAGATTTTTGGAATAGAAAATAGGGACGGGCCAGGTCTGGCCGAAGCCCAGTTGATGAGCAAAGAAATGGGGAGTGTAAATCTCTACCCCAGCCTTGACATTGGTTCCTGTGACAATGTCATAGAACAACTCTTTTCCAGCCAGGAACTGAACCCAAATGGGTAAAGAGTCAATCACTCCAGAAGGAATATGCACATAGTTAGGAGTCAGATGAGTAGGAAAAGGGAAAAAGGAAGAAACGGAATTTAAGGTATAAAAGAATGAAAAGATGTCTCTCCTAGACATGTCTGTTGGATGCAAGGAATCTATGGCCAACCCATAACAGGTGGCAGAAGTATTGCAAATAGATGGAGCCCCAAAAGAAGGAAAATATGCTCTAAGCCATAATTGGGCAAACCAAAGAGGCCCACTGCCAGTAGAGGACGCACCAGTCCTCAATTGAAATTGGAGCAAAGCCAAACCCCTGTAAAGAGCGGCTAAAAAGAAAGAACACAGATTCAAAGGCTTGCTACGAGCCAACGCATGCATTAAAGGCATGTAACTCGTAGAAGGTTTCAAGCTAGGGACGCAAAGAACGTATTTACAGAGCCAAACTTGAAGGAAAGCTACCCGCTCAACATGATTAGGCTCAGAAGCAAGAGCGACAAAAGCACTCTGCATAGCCGAGTAAGATTCACACATTTTCTTATCAAACTTGGGGGGAACACTGCCAGCGGAAACCGAAACCACCATGCCTGGAGAAATGGTATCGCCCAAAGGAGGAAGGTTCACTAGGGCCCCAACATCCCTAAGAGTAATGGACAACGGGCAGCAAGGAAAAACAAAGATGTTGTACTCAGAAGACCAAAAGCTCAGGGCGATTGGAAAAAGCGCTGGGTCGTATACGAGGGGATTAAGGGTGATTTCCAATAGGTCCAAAATTTTCGCACGTTCAAAAATTGATTTGGTGGGGCCATGATTCACCATGCGTGCATGCCACCTACGAAAACCAGAATCAGCTTTGGGCCAAGTACGAATACCTCTATCGTAGATGGCCTTCAACGGTAAAGAACTCAGAAATGGAAGGGTTTCAGCGCAAGGGAACAGCTGACCCGCCGCAGTCTTCTCGACCGATTCAGCATCAACAAAAGATGGACCCAGAAAAAACTCATCAATGTTGGGACCAACCCGCGAAAGAAGGTTTGAATTTATGTATGGCTTGGTAAGGAGGTCTTGGAAGTGCTCAAAGCTAAGGGCAGCATCGGACTGAGTGCTTGAAGTGGCCATTTGTTACAGAATGTAAGTTGGGTAAGGTCTGTGGACGAAACGTAGCACGGAGGCAAGAAGGTAAACAGTGAAAATGGCGAGGAAGAAGCGTAAGACTGCAGAGGCGTAACAGAATGCCGCGTATTTTTTTGGTTTTAAGGGTTTGTAACGTCACAATCCTTCAAGCGATAAAAGTACGTGATGATTGAAATTCTGGGGAAGTTCAAATGTTGCGAAAAGATACAGAGCGAATATGGCAAAATTAATGATTAGTATTAATTCTGCCATATTGGGGGGTAATTGTTGACACACTAAAAATACAGCCCAAAAATCAAAGGGAAGTCCAATTGAGACCCAATGGAAATCGATTAAAAGGCCCAAAAGGAAAAGTCCAATCTGGAAACCTGAGAAAATGCCTGAATATTGGAAGCCCGAGAGCGAAGGAGTATCATCGCCCAAGCCCGTAGGACGCCCTGAAGCTGAACGAGTGAAGTACTGCACGATTGCCCAGAGCGATAGCCTCACTATCGCCCAAACTCTCGAGTCGCCCAGAATCAGACAAGTCTAAAGGGTGTAGTTTATCCAATTCAGCAGTTACGAAAGCAGTTGTCAAATAAATCCGGTACGCCCCCCACGATCCAGAAACATGTAGTTAAAAGACAAGAGTAGTGGCAACGGTTACTAAGTAACCTCTCTCCAATAAGCAGTTCCTCACTGAAGACGCGGATAGTCACGAAGGTAATGGAGCAGTTCCAAGCAGTTTCGTTAACCAAGAGACGCTCGGAAGTATAAAAAGAAGTGAGGTTTTAGAAGAAAAGGACCCCCGAATCAAAAACTCTCGACAAGAGAATATGTAATTTTTATTTCTTTAGTTTAAATTTAATCATTTCTCAGTACTCGTGTGCTTGCGCCCCTTGGAGGTGTTTTGTCTACTTTCCAATTGTAACTCTTCACTAGTAAACGCACCTCTTTTTGGGACTTTGTCTCAAGAGGTTTGTTCCTTACACAATCGTCTGATCCTTTTTATTGTAATTGTTGGCGGGTTGGAAAACACGCGAAAACAGTAAGCACTCACGTAATACATTGGCACTGTTCAATTATTTTATTATATCTTCTTATGCTTCCTACAATCAAAAGTCATGTTGGAAAAAACAATTAGCAATGAGAAAAAGGTAATTAAATAAAAAAAGTAAAAAACGGAAGCCTAGTGGTAATCAAATATTCAAATGGTAAATAAAATCAATTAGCAATGACTTGTCGCGGTAATAGGTTTGAGCCGGCTTTCTTTTTTATTTTTTTTTGATGAAATCACATATTGGTTTAATAGAGCAGCCAAACCAATATTAATGGCTGGTCGCGGGTTTTTTATTTGAACTATAGGTCTATCAAGATTTTAAACAAGACTAAAAAAGAAGAAGATAAAGTCTACTAAATATATCATTCTAGACTTTTTAGTTGTGTAAAAATGAGTCGAGCATCCCACAATGAGGCATGTGGGCTTGACCAAATAAAAAAACTTGTACTGTTCGCGTAATTTTTGGCATATCAGACCAGTGGTGGTCAATCGGGATACCTCTAAATCATGTCAAGCCACCAGCTCAACTTGCACCTTTATATTGTTTGATGATATCTTTTGTTCTATCTTAATCTAATCTAATATATGTGTTAAATATGTCTTCATCGAAGAGAGGAGGGGAGTAAAACTCGACAATACCGACTACAAAAGTTGTGACAGGCCAAGTACTTCTAGGCATACTAGTCATTAACCAGTCCACCTCAAAATGTGTTCGAGCTGATCTAGCAAGTTTGATTTATGTGGGCTGGTCCAGCTTGCTTGTTAGTGGGATGGAGTCCACTAATTCAGGGTATCCAAGTTGGGCACATGTGCTAGACGGTTTTGAGTGTTCACACTAGTAGGAAGTGTGGGCAGTTGCTGAGAATAGTCATGGGAGGCAGTTTCTAGCAGTTTTGGGCCAACTGGGTTGGTTTATCCCTTTGCAGTTGGAGGTGTTAACTGCATATGAATTTTGTCCTATAAATAGAGAAGGACTTGGGCTGATGAGACACGGAAAATGTGTTGGGTTCCTTTAGTGTTCGTTCGAGTCTTGTATTCATTGTGGAGTAATAATACGAGTTGGGTTTTCCCGTAATTCAGTGTTCCTTTTCATTGTTGCCTTAAATTCGTGTGTGTGTGTGTGTGTGTTGTGCAATTTCGGGTTGGCTGACTAAGTGAGACTTGGTACCCTCACTGGTTCGAGATTTTGACTAAGTATTTTCACTTGGATTTCGTCCCTGTGATAGTACCCCACCCCATGTCTTTAACTTTTTATTTTTTAGAATTCAATATTTTAAATGAAATATTTTACGAAATTTCATTAGTTCTAATAAAAAATGGCAACTAAGATTATCTTTAAAATATGACAAATAATAAATGTCTT
>CM032636.1:5383437-5455105 GCA_019097785.1 Fraxinus excelsior
TAATAAATAAGAATATGAAACGACCAAGTTTTTAAAGCATCAGGATAAGAAATTCAAAGTGTTCAGCATATATTGCTGTGTAAAACAACGAAGTTACTATAAAAAAAATTAAATTTAGCAGCAGTAGACTGATTAAACACTGTAACTTATCCAAGCAAGTAACAAATATGGTCGTGCATTAATTGTCAGATTAGTGAAAAAATACATCTGCAAATTTTTGAGTTCATTAACTTTCCAACAGTAATTTTTCCTTTTTAGTTGGAGAGGACAATAACTTGACAAGAACAATTCACACCAATACAATTGTACAGAATCTGAAACAACACACATCCTAGCCTTGGAAACATCTGGATAAGAAATTCAAAATATTCTGCACAAAATCAAACTGCTATGTAAAACTATGTAGCAACCACAGAGCATTAAAAGTGGCAGTAGATGGATTTGACAGATTAACTTATCCTAGCAAGAAACAATCTTTAAGATGTAAACATAAATGAATATACCTGCTGTTGATAACATCAATCTCGTGAAGTGTCACACAATGCACTACTTCCTTTCTCTTCTGCAGCTCCCCATCAGGACACTGCACGAACTTGGTCTGCGGCCCCATTGCATCATAATCTCTTGACCTCGAGAATGACCTTCCGAGCTTGGTGATTTTCCCAGACGCCTTATCAATAGCAATAACATCCCCACTCTGAACTTTCTCCTTGCCCAATGCCTCAATCATCTTTGCCCCCAAGTCATACACGGTCTCCATCTCCGTCGTCTTCAATGTCAACTTCCCCGTCTTAGTCGCTGCCCCAGCAACTGCCGGCCTATCAATCTGTATCTCCACTACCTCCCCTTCAATAACCTCTGTTTCCTCCTTAATCCTAACCCCAATGGCCTTCCTAAACGCCTGCATTAGAGCCTCGGTTTTGGACATCTCGAGAGAGAACAACTCACTCCCTGCCAGCATAGCAAAAGGGGTCTCTTGCCCGAGGGATTTCGCCATACCCATTGCAATGGCGGTTTTCCCAGTGCCGGGCTGACCTGCAAGAAGAACAGCCCGTCCCGCTATTTTTCCCTCCTGGACCATCTTGACAATTACTCCGGCGGCTTTTCGGGCGGAAGTCTGGCCCACCATGCCCTCCGAGGAGACACGTGGCTCAAGAACTGAATCCAAACCCAGTCCCCGGATATGGGAATGGGCCCCGATTCTTTCGATTCGGGTCAAATCCCGCATCTCCGAGAGCTTTATCTCCGTCATGGTTGGGTTAGGGTGAGAAAATCAGAGAGAGAGAGTTGGTGAGCGCTGCTTGGTTGCAGGAGGGTTTAGGGCTTTTCTTGTCTGCAGGAACAAGCTTAAACTGAAAAACGAAAAAGAGACTGTGAGTTTAATCGAAGGTCACAACTAATCATCCAAATTTAAAAAATTAATTTTTCATCACTAACTTTACTATAAATTACTACTTGATCACCAAAATTTAAAAAATTACTCATTGGTCGTCCAAATTTGAACAAAGTTATTCATCAATCATTCAAATCATTTTCATTAGTGTTATCTATAGTAAGGTTCAATGTGCTATGAGTAACTTTGGCAAATTTAAGCAAGCAACGAATAACTTTTAAATATCAGTGTGGTAACATTTAACAAAATTCCATAAGTAACGATTAATTTTTTAAAAAAAATATGAATAAAAAATAACATATAGTAAAGTTCATTAATCATTGATTAAGCTTTATTTGATAATTAAGCTTCTGTTTGGTAAGAATTAAAATCATATTTTTACTAAATTTTGATTAAAAAAATGATAAAATATATAGTTAAAAAGTTATATATTCCATGAAATATATGATTCAATTAATTGTTGAATTTCATTCAAAACAAAAATGACTAAAGTTTAAAATCTCTACTCTCCATAATTTGTGCGAAAAAATTAGGGTTGGACAAGACTTTTGAATTAAACCGGATCGAACCCGAACTCGAATCCAAATCGAACTAAACCAAACCGAGCGATTTTTCATAAATTAAATACCCGAACGAGAATTTGAATCGAGAACCGATTAGTTTGTGCCGGTTCTCGGTTCTAGACCAAGAACCGAATCTAAATAATTTTTTTAGTTTTTTATATTGAATTAATTAAATTATTTTAATATTTTTGTCTAATTATTAATTTTTTGTTAACCCAACATTTGGACCTTATCATTCCCCTTTCCATTCCAATTTCATTTGGTAAGTAGTATTGGATAACGCATTCTTGATCCATTTAGGAGTTCTTTAACTCCTAAAATAGTTGAAGCTTTAATTTATACACAAAACTTGCTAAGGGAAGATTCTAGACTCTTGAAAGTTTCTCAAGATAGATTTTGCATCGAAGAAACAGAATTCTATAAGGGCATTGAGACATGTAATAAATATTTATTATATTTGTTTATTAAATCTTATTAGTTAAACAATTTTTAGTTTATTTGTGTTTGTTAATTGTGTTTTTTCAATTATGTTTGTCGAGTTTCTTACTCTGACAAGTCAAATAATTGATAATTAAATCAAATAGTTGGTAAGTATTACTAATACTTAAAAATATTTTATTTTTATAACTTTTAATTTATATTTCATTTTCTTTATGTAGGCTGCTTGAAACAAATGAATTATTGATGTGGATCACCGATATTTTAATATTATTATCTACTTTTTGGTATTTTGTATGCATTAAATTAATCTTATTGGACAGCTTGTTATTTATATATTTTTAAATTGGGTTAGTTAATTTGTGAAAGTTACAAATGAATATGTCATTAGTTGTATTTATGTAGTATTGCTGTAAATGTTAAAAAATTTAATTATAGTACGGAATCGAACAGAACTGAATCGAACCGAACCCAAACAGTTCGATAATTATATTTGAATCCAACAGTTCCATTTATTAAATATTTGAAAATTTTGGGTCGATTCGATTCTAAATGGAATTGAACCGAACCGAACCTACCTATGTCCAGCCCTAGAAAAAATGTTCTATATTTTTCTAAAAATGCCCCAAATACTCTCGAGTTGACTAAACTCAGGTCAGACCAAAAATTTGCCTTTGAGGGCTAAAATTTAAAAAATATATATTGAACTTACACCCCCAGAGATTTAGCTTGTTTGATTCTAATTATTTTTAAAATATATTTTTCTCTCTCTTCTTTTTATTCACACATTTTTCAATAAAATAATATTATATGAAAATTCAAAAAAAATTCCTACTTTTTTGTTACATATTCCCTATCAATCTATTATTCTAAAATGCATTCTACACATAAAATGAGGCTCAAACATTATTTTAGAAGGTTAAGCTTATAATACTAATTGCGAAGAGTGACACACTCAATTAAGTACAAATCTAGATACTCATCCTAAGATTTTCTTGTCAATATGAATTAACTCTCACCTTAGGTAATATAAATCAGTAGAAGCATTATAGACATAAGTAAAAGATATACACCACCAATCAAAAATTAGGTTCAAAGGACTTTGACAATTTATCGCTTCAAATAACTGAAAATTTTGGTATAAACATGCAATAAAAAATAAGTTATTATCCTTCGTTGTTCTCAAAACTAGTTAAGGGCTTGTTCGGTAGGGATTAAAATCGGATTAAAATTGAAAAACTAACCGTTATTGTTGACTTTTATTAGACGAATGAGACCCAATAATGGCTATATTTTTAATTTCAATTGAATTTTAAGCCGTACCGAACAGATCCTAAGTAAAAAAATGAATTTGAATTGACGTGAGCTATGTGAGTCGCACAGGTCTCCCTTGAAACAATAGAGGGAACATTTATTGGGGGATATCGGTCTTCTATACTAACACATTCTACAGTGAGTAAGAAATACTACCCAATATGAATGGATAAAATCGATTAGAAATTTCAAGGGTCCAAAGAAATTGATTTTATTTCACGTGCTTGTTTGGCTCAATTTCAATAATATATTTATAATCAAATTAATTTATCAATAAATGAAATTTAACAAATATTTTTTTTATTGACAAGATTAAATAAGATCAAGTTACTTATTTTGACAATAACTTCTATTCAGTGGTCAAACCGAGTAAATTGTTTCTTTATAAGTATAAATAAGTTATATAGGAAAACATTAGTAGAAACAAAAAATAATTATTATTTTTAAGCTTAGCCAATTATGTAGTGTTTTTTATTGTTAAAATAAGTAATTTATGTTTAACTCTTATAGGTAAAAAAATATTTAGCCCTTGTTTGATCTCTATAATTTTATATTTGTTTTTTCAACTACACATTTTTCAACAAAATAATATTACATTGAAATTCAAAACTTTTTGTTATGTTTGTAACCACACATTCTCCATCAATTTACTATTCCAAATGCATTTTAATCCTAAAAATGAGGCTAAAACAAGCTCTAATTATAAAATTTAATTACATAATTATAAAGAAAACATGCACTAAATAAAATATTTAATTTTGTAATAAGCTATTCACAATAAATGAATGTCATGAAAACAAAATATTCAATAATTGTGATGCCTCTAATTAAATTAGGGCGGGGCGGGGCGGGGCGGGGCGGGGCCACCTCCCCCACCCCCGTGCCCTCCCTGTTAGCCGTTTAAGGTACCCCGTTTAATTTTTTTTTTTTAAGTTTTTGATAATTCATTTTATTTCCACCATTCATTAGATTGAGACAATAATAAATTTGTAATCTTTACTTACTTTTAAAAGTTAAATTATTCAAGTATATTTTGTAAACTAAAGCTTTTATTGTTTGTCATATTTTTTTAGATAATTTTAATTGTCGTTTTTTATTAGAACTAATGAGATTTCGTGAAATTTTTCATTTAAAGTATTGAATTCTAAAAATAATTAAATGGTGTGGGGCACCCGTTACCCGTCCACGTCCCGATCGGGGTGGGACCCACGATTATCGAGTTTGTTGGATTTTTTTGCCATCCCTAAATTAAATTTGGACAATTGAGCATTTGACTTCTCCAAATGTAGTTGGACGGTAGATCGTTGTTTGATATTCATTATTTCAAAATTCTTTATTCTACATACTCAATTTCAAACAGACGTTCATACAATAAAATATCCTATATGTAAATACAAACTTTTTCCTATTTTTTAACTACATATTTTCCAAACATTCACCATTAAAAACATTGTTTTGAACAAATAATGGACATCAAACATGGGCTTAATTACATGATTGATTACTTAACTTTATTAAAGTTATCAAATGATCACTTAAGTTTAAAAGTCTTCTTGTTAGTCACTGAACTTTACAAATTGTAATTTCAGTAATGGATGATTTTTTGTAAAATTCAGTGACTAAAAGGGAAATTTTTGAAGTTCGGTGACCTCTAGAAACTTTACGCAAAGTTCATTGACCAATCAATGAATTAACATTTAGTGACTAACAAAGAAACCTTTGAAATTTAGTTACTAATGAGGAAACTTTCGAAATTCAATGACCCTCTGGAAAACTTACTCAAAGTCCAGTGATCAATCTGGTAATTAACCTTCATTTTTATTAATTTTTTTTTTAGTCTTTTTTTTTTTTTTATGTATTCATACCCTACAATTTTATTAACTCTAACATCGTCAAACTTAGAAAAAAAGAATAGCCTTTTATCTTGGGGTAACCGACAAGGTTGACGTTGACTTCTCTATTATCAAAGAGGCAACATATGTCCACACAGTCAACTATTTGGGAAGAGAACCCCTTTAACATTGATCGGTTAATAGTATTCAATATAGAAATTCATACACATTTTCAGCTAAGAATCTAATAAATTTCTAGCTTTTATTCAATTGTGTCTTGATGAAAGATATGATGTAGAAACCACCCTTTTATTGTTGCAATTGCTAACAAAGTTCTCACTGTCACCATTTGTACCTCTTGATTGTTCAACAGCTGAGATGGGAAAAACGAAGTGGTTTGTTGACATATGAAGTCTTGAAGGTGCGATGGAGCCTTTCTTATTCTGGTTGACCTTCGAGCTAAGTGTGTATGGATGGTTTGCTCAGTTTCTAATCGATGTAAAGAAGTGTTACCCGCTTCATGTGTTTGTAAATTGGATGGTTTAGGAATAGCTATGTCTTTTGTAGGGAGATTTGAAGAATCAATAGTCTTAGGATGAATGGAAATGGTGGTATTGTATATGATTGGATTTTGAGTGTAACTAAGTTCATTAGGGTTTTGTAAAGACTCAAGATAGTTCACATATTCAATTTTGAACGGAAAAATAGTTTCATAAAAAGTCACATTTCAAGAGATAAAAATTTTCCCGGTGTCTAGATCTAGTAGCCTATATCATTTGGTACTGAATTAGTATCCAATGAATAGACACTTCCTGGTAGACACTTCCTGGCCCTAGGATTAAACTTACGCCTACGTTTTGGCAAAAGTCAAAGACTCGAAAACTTTGATGTGATCGTAATTTGGTTTGGTTTTGAAAAAAAGACTCAATAGGGCTTTTGTGTTTTAACGAAGGAGTTGGAGTTCTATTTATCAAATATACAACTGTTACGACACAATGATTCCAATATTTTAAAGGAATTCCACTTTGAAACCTCAATGCTCTTGCTACATTTAAAATATGCTAATATTTTCATTCTACGGTGGCATTTTTTGTGGTGTTTTCATGCATATTTGATGCACAATCCCAATTTTAGGTAAGTATCTTTCATGTTAAACTCCCTTCCATTGTCATTCCGAATGATTTTTATTTTTGTTTCAAATTGATTTTTCTACCATGGTCAGAAATGCTACAAAGTGGAGATTGCTTCTGATTTTGGTTTTAACATGCAAGTCCAAGTGCATCTACTGAAATTATCTACAATAGTTAAAAAAAAAACTGAAACCATCATGACTAACTTCATTGCAATGACCCCAAATGTCACAATGTATTAACTCAAACCAAACTTTGGTTTTGTGCTGATTGATAGTAAAAGACAATCTATGTTGATTGCCAATGCACAAATGAGACAAGATTGATCATTAGGTGATTTTTGTATGTGAACATCAGTATTTAAAAGAAATTTAGGATAAAAAGAATGACCCAATATATAGTGCCAAAGGCGGTTGATAGGACTAAAGGAATGATGTCCTCTTTGAGCATATGGTAGAGTCTTTGTTTCACCTTACCCATTCTAGTTGTTGTCTAGCTTATAACAACAATCAAATAAGAAAATAAGACAAAAATTTAGTTCTTGAGCCATTTTCTTGGATAAATCAAGTTGGAAGAAAATGAGGAATGCAAAGAACATCATTGAATGTGAGGGATTTTGTGACTTTGGATGTTCTTATGTACCCATAATAGGTACTACTTCCCAATTTTATAGAGCTATCGAGGAAAAGATAAAAGCTTAAATAGAGTGAACAAAAGATTTAGATTAGATCATATGATATGTTGCTCCGGTATCTAAAATCCATGGAATAACATAAACTTTAGCGGGTTTAGAAGTGAAAACGAACACGCATAAAGATATACCAGAGATTTTATGATCAGCAGAAGAAGATGCAAGCATAATTTGGACATCACATGATATGTTGCTATGGTATCTAAAAAATCCATGGAATAACAAAAACTTTAGAGGTTTAGAAGTGAAAATAGACAAGCATAAAGGGATACCAGAGATTTTATGATTAGCAAAAGAAGATGCAATCATGGTTTGAACATATTAGTTGAAGGAGTAAAAGTTTTAGTGCTAGAGGCATGTTTTAAGAGTGCCAAAGCTGTGAGTACTCCTCTGCGTTAATGGCATCTAGGGTTTGTCCTTTACATTCTAATGTTCTTAAGTTAGAGTTGAAACTACATTGTGGTCTACTGGATATCTATGCAACTTGAAGCACCTATTGACTTCATGGCATGCGTTTGACAGTAAGATGATACTTCTATTCAGGTTCACCTTAAAGTATCTCTCCAAATAGTACCCTGGAATCTTGTAGTAGGTACAACAGTACATATCTTTCTTCTGTGAACCACCAGATTGTTTATCAAGATTGCCTTATCTTAACAAGGCCATAGAGTCATTGCTCGAACCATTTGAAGTGATTTCTCTCATCTTCTCCTCTTGTTGGATGATTGAGCACACTTTATTCATGCTGGGAAAGGACTTGATCAACAATTTGAGCATTTATCCATTTGTAGGAGTCATTAAGAACCATAAGAAACTTCATTGCCTATTCTCTTTGCTGGTTTTGAACCACTAGTTTCGAGCCTCCACAAGTCCGGAATGGATTCGTAATTCAACAATTCATTACATAAGATTTTAAGTTTAGAAAAATATATCTTATAGATTCTTAATTTTACATCAAGGTTGTAATGCTTTGTTTTACCTCAAAGATCATCGGTGCATTTTGTTGAGCAAAATGCTGCTCCAATTCCAACAAAAGTGGGTGTGCAGTTTCTGCATAAATTGTGCTACATTTGATATCTACTGTCATTGTATTCTGCATCCAAGTTATCACTATATCACTGCAACGCGACTAGTGTTCCATTAGAGGGTCATTGGGGCCTGCGGCTTACAGATATTGCCATGTATTAACCTCAACTTGTTCTTAATGTGCAAAGCCCTTTTTCATGGATCTAGCCCATGAATAGTAATTGCTTGAATCTAGAGTGTGTGCACCCGATCCATCACTATTACTAATGTAGAATGGACTTATGGGCTGGGTTGGATCATAAGCAATGAGTGTTGATTGATTTTGGCGAGTATTTGGGCATTGATTGTCATTTGGGGTGGAGTATTTTGATTATCATTGCTTGATTATTCCATTTCAAGCTCTTATATCATGTTAACTTTTGAATCTATAGGCGTTGAACTAACAAAATTGAAGTACTTTGAATGGAGAAAAAAGCTATATTCATTCTTATTGCTTTATATGAAAGAATTACATTGCTTGAGTATTTATACAACAGAGAAAAGAATAAAATATATCTAAGGTAAAATATATTCCATACAATACACTAGAAATGTAGCTTCGTTTACCAACTCTGCAACCTATAATTCTTCCATCATTCTTCTAGAATACATAGCTGCCTTTTTTTATAAGAATGTAAAATACATATTTTTCTCTCCTTATTTTATGTGCTTGTATGATTAATCAGTTCCAAAATATACTCATTATGTTCATATTTTGATTTATGTGGTAATTATATGGATATGGCGTAATTTGGAAGAAATAAGCGAACAATGGCCAAAATGAAAGAAAACGAAGTTTGGGGACTGAAATGCAATTACTCAAAATTCATGTGGAACCTCACGATGAATATTTGAGAGTGTTAGAGGTCAATCAGATGAAGAAATAAGTCAAATGGATGAAATACAATTAAAATATTATCACATATCAACTCCTAGCCAAAAATGTTATGCTTCAGATTTTTAGTCTCAGTTTGAGACCCATTTTTGGAATAGGAAATGATATGATCCGGGATGCGCCACCAATTATCAAGATTTTGATGATTGTTAGAGGGAGAGTAGAACCAAGTTCGAGACTTTAAAGAGTTGATGAATCTGGTCATTTACATGTTCGAGCAACGAAGTCCATAATATTGAAGAAAACAAGTCAATAGTCAAGTAACATGTGGGGAACAGAAGGTGGAACGAGTTGGAAAGCACTCAAACTTTCAGTCTCTGTCGAGACTCATTTTTGGTATAGAATACGTTCGAATTTGAAAATTTGTATCCCTTGAAGTAAGCTTTCTAACGCATTTTGAATCATCACATTCGGATATCGGGAGAGAGATATATGATCAAAATACTGAAAGCTGTCCAGGAAAACTGTTTTGACGCGAATTTCCTTATTAGACTAGAATTCTATTTTCTTTCCAATTTTACAATATTTTGTAATCTAATTACGTTTTTACTAGGTTTTCTAGCATTAGTATAAATATGAGATTTATTTCATTGTAAAAAAAAAAAAAGACTTTTCATAATGATAAATTAAAGCTTTTACTTTTTCTCCATGGGTTCTTCCATGAAATTTCGAAATATGTTAAGTATGTGTGGCGTTCATCCTTTGAACTTATCAAAGGATTAGGCACTCTTTGTGGCGTTCACAAATCGAGGTTTGTTGGTTTTGTATCAAGATGTCTTTCAAACTTTTGTTTTTGTTTGGTTGCTTGGTTCAATAATTTGTGGGTCGAAATTCTACTGTTTACAACCTGAATTTGGACTTTCCCGATGTTTTCAATTAATTCCGCGATTTTCAAGCAGATCCCGTACCCGGGTTCGCGTCATTTGATATCAAATATTGGGCTCCAGATTCAAGTTCTATCTTTTCTTTTGTTTTGAGTCTTTTGCTTTTGTTCTTATGTCCAATAATTTGTTTTGAGTCTTTGATCCAAAAATATTTCAAAAAAATTCAAAAGTTGTTTTTATGCTCAATTTGAGTCCAAATCCACTTCCATCTGTTTCGTTGTTATCATAGTTGATTCTTGAGTAAAAAAGTTTTTTTTTAAAAATAAATTTTTTTTAACTATTCATCCGTACCGACCGAATTTTTATTTTTATTTTTTGTATTTCTTGAAAATTGTTCAATTTCATAATATCCACTCTAATTCCAAAAATCTATTTCTTTCATTCCAATCCCAATTCAAGAACCACTTTCTTGAATTTAAATATCACTCATCAAATTATCCAATTCTTTTCTTGAGTCTTCTTAATTACGCCTACTTAAAGGATGAATTATGATTGAGAATTTATTTTTCAAACTCGGTGTTTTGTGGGTAGTACGGTATACAGTTCGGCTATTGATAAGGAGTACATATCAGATTTGGTTAGTATTACGATGGTGGAAAAATTGAGATTACCTTTGCAACAATATTCTAGGCCTTATAGGATGACTTGGTTGAAAGAGTGTGGAAAGGTAGATGTGACCAAGCGGGTTTTATTGAATGTCACCATTGAGAAATATAGTGATGAAGTTTGGTGTGATGTGGTTCCATTAAAATCTTTTCATATCTTGTTTGGGAAGTCTTGGAGGTATGAAAAGAATGCTATTTATGATATGGAGAGGAACATGTATATATTTCTTCAGGATGGGGTAAAAATCACTCTAGCTAGGTTGCCCCTAAAACAATCCTTTGCAGACCGATGGAAGGTGAGAGGTGAGGCAGAACAGGGAAAAATAAAAGATGGAGATGACCACACATAAGGAGAACGTCGGAGTTGAATTGTGAAATAATTGAAAACGCTGGTTCAATAATCAGCGTGGAAATCATGGAATTAATTGAAAACACCGGGAAAGCCCATATTCAGGTTGTAGACAGTAGAATCTCGACCCGCAAATTATTGAACCAAGCAACCAAACAAAAACAAAAGTTTGAAAGACCTCTTGATTACAAAACCAACGAACCTCGATTTGTGAACGTCACAAAGAGTGCCTAATTCTTTGATAAGTTCAATGGATGAACGCCACAAATATTTAACATATTTGATAAGTTTGAAATTTCATGGAAGAACCCATGGAGAAAAAGCAAAAGTTTTAATTTATCATTATGAAAAGTCTTTTTTTTAACAATGAAATAAATCTTTTATTTATACTAATGCTAGAAAACCTAGTAAAAACTTAATTAGATTACAAAATATTGTAAAATGGGAAAGAAAATAGAATTTTAGTTTAACAATGAAATTCGCGTCAAAACAGTTTTTCTGGACAGCTTTCAGTATTTTGGTCATATCTCTCTCTCCTGATATCTGAATGAGGTGATTCAAAATGCATTGGAAAGATTACTTCAAGGGCTACAAATATTTTAGAAATACAAATAATCAAATTCGAACATATTCTATACCAAAAATGAGTCTCGATGGAGACTGAAAGTTCGAGTGCTTTCCAGCTCGTTCCACCTTCTGTCCCCAACATGTTACTTGATAATTATGGTTAATTGAGTCGCTTGTATTATAATTAATTACAAGTAAGGAGGGATAGGAAAATAATTCAAACGTTGAATATTCAAAATATGGGTTGATTTATACTTATATTGATGATCAATTGTAAAGTTTCGAAAGTGGATATTGACTTGGACCAATGTTAGTTTTTTTTTATTGTTTTCATTAATTTAATTTTTATTATTATTAATTGTGTTATTTACAATTGTTTGCATATGAAAACCTCTCAACATTGTGCGAAACATAAAATATTGAATTACATACTCATCGTGGGATAGACTCTTACTTCCACTAATAAATTAGTTTTAGATGTTAATGTATTACTTTTGGGTGCATACGACAGTACACACCAAATTTTGGTGCCATTGTCGGGGAGTTGTGTTAATTTATTTTTGTGCTTCTTTAGTTGTTTTTTTTGAAAAAAATCATAATTTTCTAGTTTTTAGGCAATTTATTATTTTTAGGAATTTTAGTATAGAGTTTTATTTGATTTTCTTACTCTAGCTTCTTTTTAATTTGTTCTATTTTTTTATAACCGCAACTCGATCTTCTAATCAAGGTGAATTGCAGTACAATCCGGAATTAGAAAGAACCTTGCTTAGGTTAAGGAGTGGCAATCAGTAGAATTTCATATTGAACAATTTTGATCCTGAAACCATATTCTATGGTGATCTTGAATCAAAGGAAGATGAAATCATGGTTGAGGACAATCAAACTTTGAAGGAGCTTGCAATCCCTAACTTGAATCAACAATCTCTATGCATTATTTTTCCTAATTTAGATGTTGCTACTACTTTTGAATTAAAATCTGGGCTAATTCATCTTTTACCCACTTTTCATGGTCTTGTAGGTGAGGATCCATACAAGCATCTAAAGGAATTTCATGTGGTTTGCACAAGCACGAAACCTACGGAAATCACCGAAGAACAAATCAAACTGTGTGCAAGTTGCCACCATCACCAAATCAGTGAACAACTCCTTATTAAATACTTTTATGAAGGCATTCTATCCATAGATAGGACTATGATTGATGCTGCAAGTGGATGAATGTTGGTAGATAAAACTCACGAGGCTGCAAAGAACTTGATTGCAAATATGGCAACTAACTCTCAGTAATTTGGCATTAGACTCGACACCCCATCTAAACATGTTAACGAGGTAAATGTTTCATCCATTGAACAACAACTGGCGAGTCTAACCACTCTTGTTCGTCAAATGATTGCAGGTACTATGCAAACAATGAAGGCATGTGAAATTTGTTCATTGATAGGCCATCCAACCTAATGTGCCAACACTTCAAGAAGAATTTGGTGAACAAGTAAATGCAGTCGATAGCTTTCCTAGACAACCATTGAAGAATTATGATCTATATTCAAACACGTACAACCAAAGATGAAGGGATCGTCCAAATCTTAGCTATGAAAATCGACAAGTGAATTAACCTATGAATCAAAATTGGTAGAATTTCTAGAAATATAATCAGTCATTCCCTCCTAGACAACAATAGGGCCAAACTTCTAACTCTTGTATGTCTTTAGAAGATATTGTTAAATCTTTTGCCACTAACACTTTGCAATTTCAACATGAGACTAGGGCTAGCAATCAATGTTTGGGGAATCAAATGAGTCAAGTGGCTAATGGGGTTAGTTAGCTGGAGTCACAGAATTCGAGAAAATTGCTATCTCAAACAATGGTAATCTAAAAGAAAATGTGAGTGCAATCGTGTTGAGGAGTAGCACAGAGGTTAAAGCTCCAGTGAAGGTGGCCCCTACATCATCGAAGGAAGAAAATGAGGAATATATCAAAGCAAAAAAAATACTCCAACGATACCGAAGTAAATAAGCTTAAGTTTTCTCCTCTTTTCGATTATAAACCATTGCTCCATTTCTCTCAAGCTTTAGCAAAATCTAGGAAAGATGAACAAAATAAAGATTTGTATGAAACTTTTCGTAGATGCGAGATAAATATTCCATTCTTAGATGTTCTTAAACAAATACCTTGTTATGCTAAATTCTTGAAAGAGTTATGAACTATGAGAAGGAAACAGAAATTGAAGGGGGTGAGAAGGTAAGAATTAGGGAGAACGTGTCTGCAATAATTCAAAAGAAATTTCCTACAAAGTGCACGGATCTAGGTATGTTCACTATCCTTTGCATAATAGGCGACACCAAGTTTGAAAAGGTCATGCTAGATTAACCAGCATCTATTAATGTCATGTCATATTCTGTATACACTTCCTTGAAACTTGGACCGTTAAATAAAACTGGTGTGATAATTCAACTAACTATAAATCTAATGTCTATCCTAAGGGGGTAGTTGATGATATTCTTGTGAAAGTTAATGAGTTGATTTTTATGTGATTGACATGGGTAATAGTAATCATAGTACCCCTATCTTGTTAGAAAGACCGTTTTTAAGAACATCTAAAACTAAAACAAATTTTCATAATGACATACTAACCATGGATTTGACGATAAAACCATTAAACTTAATATCTATGATTCCATGAAACTTCCGGATGATGATAATAATGTCTATTCTATTGATGTGATTGATCATTTAGCACAAGTCTTCGAATTTAATGCTAAAAATGAATGAAAAGATGTCTTTAGTGAGCATCTTGGAAGGAAAAAAAAGGAGTTGGTCTTAACACTGAATTATAAAGAACAGTGACAGTATTAAATGATCTTCCAAAGTCAGATAACAGTTCTTGTTTTGTATTACCAGTTTCTAATGAGAAGCCTCTACTTTTTGTTTTGTAGACTTCCATTCCAGATTTGAAGTCTCACCTTAGCCACTACAAGTATGCATTCCATGAAGGTTGAGGAATACTGTCAGTTATCATTTTCAATGGACTAGTACACTGCAAGAAAGATCGAAACCAACCATAATAGACCCGGGCTAAACAAGGAAACATTAGGTCAAGTCAATGACAATAAACAAAGTCGCTACTTGGGAGACAATCCAAGAGGAGTTCGTTCATTTATCTTTTTATTTTTATTTTTCGCATTCATATTTTAGTTATCTTTGTCATTTTCTTTGTATTGGACCTTACATTTTGGACAATATAATTTTTAAGTGTGGGGAGGGAATTTAGATTTAGGTTCCATTTAGATTTAGATTGAATTTAAATTTCGAAAAAAATTTGCATAATTTTTCAAAAAGAAGGGTTGAGGTTAAAAGTCTTTTGGTTGTGTATATTATTTTCTAGAATTAATTAGGTTTTTGAAAAACTCATAACATGACTGAATGAATAATCTTATAACTTAGAGTTAATTGGTTGAGTTATTTTCCTTAAGGATGGTAGTAACTAAATTTTGTACACAAAAAGTAGGTGAGATTTTGAGCATTTAGACTGACATATCCATAACAATCTAATTATTTCTTTCATGTATGATATTCTTCCATGATTTTATTTTTCTAGAACTTGCCTTGATTCTCTTAAAGATCACATTGAAACATACATGCATGAACTTAATTAAGGTCATCTTTGTTACATAAATTAGGTACAGTAGCCAAATAGCCTACCCTATAATTGAATTTTCCTTTGGTGAACCCATTTGAGCTTAATTGTCTTTTCTCTGTATAAACCCACGTTACAAGCTTTAAACATGAAAAAAGTCTTTACCCAACCCTTAGAGCTAGTGGAGTATTGTTCATTATTATGATATGTATGGGTGTGGAAGAAAATAAGTGTGAGGGGTGTTGAAATTTTTGGTAGTGCTATGACTGGTGGAAGGGAACATGTTTCAATTTCAATTCATAAGTTCCATTACGGTGTAACATTTGGAGTTTATATTTCAAAAAAATCGAAAGAAAGAGAAAGAAAAAGTAAAAAAAAAAATTAATGAAAAAAAAAAGTGATGGAGGAGAATGATGTTAATGTTACAAAATATCTATGTTCATAATTCCTCCTACATTTCAAGAAAGGGTTCAATTTGTGTAGGATAGATGCAAAGTAAAAGAACCATTGTGTGGAGTAGTTGGTTTAACATATCTTATGAATATATTTGGGCTAAGTTTATTTATCTTTACTCCACTAGTTCGATGGCTCTTGAGTCGCATATTCAAATATTTCTCACCTTGACCCTAAGTCACGTTACAACCCTTGAAAAGTCCTTATGATTTTTGTAAAGCATGTGATCTAAGTGGTGGCGAATGAGAAGATATACAAGCATATGGTAGATCATCTCCATTGGAATGGACATGAGCGAAACACTTACCTTTTAAACACATAAGAGTTGAGTGCTTATATCCATGATGGTCTACATGTTTAGTTGATTCTATCTTTATATGAAATGGGTAGCTAATTGATTATGAGTTGTCTGAGAATGTTTATTCATGACATGTTGTGTATTTTAAAGAGTTAAATTGTTCTATGTTCATGGCATTAAGACTTGGGGGTTTTTGGAGAATTAAATTTGAGTTTTGTCAGAGGACGAGCAAAAGCTAAATGTGGGGGAATTTGATAGGAATGTAAAATACATATTTTCCCTTCTTATTTTATGTGTTTCTATGATTAATCAGTGCCAAAATATACTCATTACATTCATATTTTGATTTAGGTGGCAATTCTATGAATATGACGTAATTTGGAATAAATAAGCGAACAAAGATAAAATGAAAGAAAACGAAGTTTGGGGACTAAAATGCAAATACTCAAAATTCACATGGAATCTCACGATGAAGATTTGAGAGTGTTAGAGGTCAATTGGATAAAAAAAAGAAGTCAAACGGATGAAATAAATCAAAATATTATCACATATCAACTCCTAGCCGAAAATGTTATGTTTCAGATTTTCAATCTCAGTTTAAAACCCATTTTTGGCATAGGAAACACTTAGATTTGAAATTATATTCCTAGAATATTTGTAGCCTTTTGATTTAGTTTTCCAACGCATCTTGAATCGCTTCAATCAGATATCGGGAAAGAAATGTATAACCAAAATACTGAAGGTTCTCCAGCGGAAAACTGGCAAAACTATGCGGTTGCATAGTGTAGTAAAAGGTGTACAATCTAGAATGGGTCTTCTTTAAAAGTATTATGGTTTGATTCTGCTTTGAGTGTGTGTTATAGTCCAGTTTGGTGAATTTTAAATCATTATGATTTTTTGAGAATCTTCGATAATTATGTAGAGTAGTGTTTAGATTCATTCGAAGAGGTAGAGTATTTTGTATTTGTTAGAGAAATCAGTTTTAGTTATTATTGAAGAGTTCAATTTGTTCTTGCAAACGTATTTTCTTCTCCAGGTGGAGAAATTTGGGAGTTTTATTCGTTGCAGTGGAATTCTTGTTAAGGTGGAGATTGTAATAATTTGAGCGTGACCCCAATTCCCTGTTGAAGTAATTGAAGAATTTTAATTGAAGTGGACGTCAGGAAGAATTCGATTGAAAATGCTACTGAAGTCCTATGTCAAGTTGAAGTTTTATTTTGGAAGCCCACTGTGAGTTGAAAATTGGTATTGGACTTGAAGAAGAGTTCAGAATGGAAAAAAACACTATTAAGAGTTTTTTTTTTTTTTTTTGCCAAGACCTGGTGCTGCCCTGGTGCCCGGGGTGTGGCGCCTAGGAGCCACCTGTCTGTTCCGAATTTTTTTGCTTTTTTCTCTTCTTTTTCATTTTGGACTCGATTTTTAGCATCGTACTTCACAAACAACTTTACTAGGAGAGTTCGACTTCTCCTACACAATCTCTATAAATATTAGGCTCTTATATACAGTTTTATAGTGTGTGAGAAAAGTGATTACTAGCTTTTATGATTATTATAATACTTCTTTATTTTCATTCTTTGTGGTGCAATAAATATGCTAATTCATCTACCATATTTTGTTGTCTTTTTTTATTCTTTTTCCTGTGATCATATACTTCATATTTTACCATATAACTTCAACATCTCAATCCGATAATTGATTTAATATCAAGTGGTATCGAGCGATACATGATCTTTGAATCCCCAACAATTGGTATCAGAAATTCTGAACATAATTAACACAACAGTAGTGTCAGGTTAAAAATCTTTAAACTTGCACACCAATTTTGTGAATACAGATTTTGTAGAATATTTTTCCTTTTTATCGTTTGCATTTAATTTCGTACTATTTGAACGAGGAACTGTACCACCACGACCGATCACGCAGCGCAGCGAGTGAAGAACATTTTGGGAAGTGAGGCATGCTCTCATTGAAGAATCATGGCCAAATTTAATATGCGTTTCCTTGGTGCTTTTGCTGCAGTGAAGGAATTTAATTTCTCCGATAAACTCATGCATGAAGTGATGTAGAGGACAATTAGGTATCTAAGCAAAATGAAACGCGATTCATGTTCAGTAGAAATGTCTCCAAATTTAGAATAGAAAATTTTGCCCTAGTCACGGGCTTGCAATACGGGGCTCTACCAACATAAAGAGGTTGTGAAACATAGGCTTTGTGACGCACATTTTGATGGGTAGGCTCAGTGATACTTTTGAAACATGAGGGGATATTGATCCATAGTTATCCTTTATACCTTGAACATAAGATTTTTAATAAAATTCCAAAATATTGTGTGTAATTTATTGTTACGTTAACAAAAATCCAAATTACATAAAAAATTTAATTTTAAAATAGACATGTTTGGCTAAGCTTAGAAGTATGATTTAATTTTAAGTGATTTTGGCATGCTACTTTTTTCTTATTTACTATACAATATAAAATGTTACTTATTTTGTCAATAAAATAGGGGATACTTTCAAAATAAAAATAAAAAATTATTTTCCAGTTTTAAACTTCAAATAGTATATCATTTACACTAAAACTTATTTATAAGTAAATTTTACTTACGAATTAATTTTTTTTTTTTTTGAAGTATATCCCCAAAATGAATTATTGCATGAAAAAAAAATCACAAACTCTAGATTTACATGTATCACGTCCCTTGTTACGACTTGTCTGACAAGTTGAAACGTGATGAATCAAATTAATTAAGAAAACTAAAAGTTCTTTTTTTTTTTTTTTTTAATTGACGTTTAAATTGTGCACCAAATATATGTGAGTGGCATGTTTGATAAACTAAACTTGATGATACTGAAAAATATTAAAGTAGAATAAGTTAAATTGTACATTATACTATCCAATGTAGCATACTAAGAGCATTCTTGAACCCTTTATTTATTTATTTTTTTACAATAATTCATTTTGGAATAGTGATTTGATGAAAAATATGTGGTTAAAAAAATGTTTTGCATGTAATATTATTTTATTGAAAAATGTGATTGAAAAAAAAATAAGAGAAAAATATATTTTAAAAATAATGAGAATCAAACAAAGGCTAAGACATGTTTTGATATTATGGTGATTTTAAAATAATATTTTTTTTGTTGTGTTGAAAAAAAATAGCTGTTGAAAAAATCAGTTAATTAATGAAATCTTATAATTTAAGAGTCTGTTTTAGGGATGGCAATGGAGCGGATATAGAACGGGTCGACCATTCCTATCACCATCTTGTTGGATATTTTTGTTACCTTACTTCATCCCCATACCCGGTTAAAGTTGGATGGGGCGGGTCCGGGACGAGATCGGGGGTGGGGTGGGAGCAAGTCCCTTGCCCCATTTATCGCCCCCATTTTATTTTTTATTTATTTTATTTTTTACTTTTAAATTTTTTATGTCTTTAGTTAGTAAATATTATTACTTTTTTTGCTAATTTGTTAAAAATAACTTATGTTCTTTTTTTAAAAATGATAATAAATTTATTATTTTTGTTCGATAAAAAACTTAAATTTAAAATTAACTTTAAACGGGACGGGGACTATATTTCCCGTCCCCGCCCCGTTTACCTAGTTAGGCGGGTAATTCCCGCCCCATTCAAGTAGGTGCCCCACGGGTATCGGGTTGAACGAATTTTTTTGTCATCCCTACTTTATTTGAGCCCCATTTTTTATAAAAACATATTTTGGAATAATATTTTAATGGAGAATGTGTGGTTAAAAAATAAGATTTTTTTTTGAATTTGATTGTAATATTATTTTATTGAAAAATATGTAGTTGAAAATAAGAGAGAAAAAAATATATTTTGAAAATAATGGAGGTCAAACTAGAGTTTAGAATTGTTGTATGTTTCAATATAAACATTTAGGAGTTTGATTAACAAAAGTGATTTATTGTTGAACAATTGCGGACATCGAATATAATGATCATTGGCAGTGTTTTAAAACAAAAAATAAAAAATAAAAAAAAATTATAACATTGCATAATATTATCAAATATTATTGTAAGACAACGCTGCATTGTCCAAATATCATACAGAATAATTTTGAGCTGTGGCTGCTGATTTGACTTTGATGTCAACAAACTTCCTTCGACTTTTAATACAATTTTTTTCAAGTTCTTGCAAACCTCGGTGCATGCATGTATTGAAATCAAATCAAGAATTAATCCACAGAATCAACAGAAATTAATATTCTTAACTCTACTGTATAAATAATTATAAATAAAAGTAGATGTGCAAGTGAAGGACTTTTGAACCAGATCGTTCTGAATCTTTCAAATATTTGAAATTATGATTGTTTGACTCAGCTTAGCTTTAGCTCGAACACATTTTCAACTACTACCAACCTTAAAATTTTCAAATGCCACTGCCTTCTAATCAACTTTCTTATAATTTACTTTGTGTTTCTCAATGTAATTAATATTTACGCACTCCATCTACCAATCAGAATCTTCCACCTGACTTAATAACTGTGATGAGTCAAACCATAAAATCAGCATCTATCTGTTTATTTATAGAGGCTGGAGCCATAACACTTTTCATTTCCCGTCTCATCGAAACCTTTTTCTCCTCTACTCAATGAAAAACCCTTTTCGCTTCGCTTAACCAATTTCGTGTTTTGCGAAATAATCCTCTTCCAATGGCCAAGTTTCTTGTTCAGAACAAATCCTCAGTTTTAGCTAAAGCCAGGTCTTTATGTATTGCAGGGTTAGGGGCTGTTTTAATGTTTTGTACATTATCGTCTTTTACTAATCCTTGGCCTAGTTTTGCAACTTTGTTGTCCAAACCTAGTACGAAACAATGTCCACCTGGTGTCCAGCCCTTCAACATGAGCCAAGAACCTATGGATACAACATTTTATGATGACCCTGAGAATACTTACACCATAGACAAGCCAATGATCAACTGGGATGAGAAGAGAAGAGAGTGGCTAAATCACCATTCTTCGTTCGCGATAGGGGTCGAGAATCGTGTACTAGTCCTCACTGGATCACAGCCGTCCCCGTGTAAGAATCCCATTGGTGATCACTTGCTACTGAGGTGTTTCAAGAACAAAGTTGATTATTGTAGGTTTCATGGCTATGACATTTTCTACAACAATGTGTTGTTGAACCCAAAAATGGGCTCTTTTTGGGCCAAAATACCGTTGGTACGGGCCGCGATGTTGGCCCATCCCGAGGCCGAGTGGATATTTTGGGTCGATTCGGATGCCGTTTTCACAGACATGGAGTTCAAAATTCCATTGGAGAGGTACAAGGACCATAATCTTGTTGTTCATGGTTGGCCAAATTTGATTTATGAGAAAAAAAGTTGGGTTGGTGTGAATGCAGGAATTTTTCTGTTAAGAAACTGCCAATGGTCCATGGACTTTTTGAATGTTTGGGCCGGAATGGGCCCACAAAGCCCAGATTATCCTAAGTGGGGCCAGATCTTGAGATCAACTCTTAAGGACAAAATGTTCAAAGAATCTGATGATCAATCAGCTCTTGTTTATTTAATCTTGAAAGAGAAAAAGAAATGGGGTGATATGATTTACATAGAAAATGAGTACTCTTTGCATGGTTATTGGCTAGGATTAGTAGGAAAATTCAACAACATTACTCAAAAGTACTTGAAAATAGAAAAAGTGGTTCGTAAATTGAGGCGTCGACACGCAGAAGTGGTGAGCAAGAGATACGGGGCAATGCGTGAGCCGTATGTGGAGGATGGCAGCGACAGGAAGGGTGGTTGGAGGCGACCGTTCATCACGCACTTCACGGGATGTCAACCGTGTAGCGGGGCCCATAACCCGACTTATGTGGGGAATTCGTGCTGGATAGAAATGGAAAGAGCCTTGAATTTTGCTGATAATCAGGTGTTACGTAATTTTGGATTTATGCATCCGGATATAGGGAATGGCTCTTATGTGATACCTTTGCCACTAGATTTTCCAGGAGATGAATTTGATGAGTTTATGTAATATCATGCTTTTAGTTTTGAAGATTTCTCAAGCTAGAGAATGGTCCATGAAGATGGCCTTTTCACTTTATTCCCTTCACCTGAACCATTTTTAAGACTCCCAGATCCTATCGGATGTTCACACTTTAAATAGAGACGATTCTCAATAAGTGATTGAATAAGAAGAATTTTCAATGTTACTGACAGATCTACTAATAGTTGTATGTATATGTTACCATCTACAAGTAGAAGTATGGACAAATCATTTTTATTCTATGAGACAAGCATTGATTCGAGCGTTAGATAACTCTTAAAGGAAAATGTATATAGGAATTCAGAGAAAATCAGAAAGTCAGAAAGTTACACAAAAGGGTTTAAAATTTGAATCAATTAGTTTTGATGAATAAAAAAAATCCTATGATTTTTTTTTAATCCTTCGTTGTAATATGAAAAAAAGAAGGCTTTTTCTTCTTTTCTTAAGTTAAGTAAAAAAAAAAATGAATTTGAATCGGCGCGAACCCTGTGAATCACTACAATATTTGATGCACACTAACACGTGTTGTTTCATAAACTCGTCTCGAACAAAAGTCACGAGGATTTTGCCCAATTTTCTTTGGTGAAATCTGACTATTCGAATGAAAAAAACGTCTAAAAGTGTGGGCAGAAACTTTTTGCATATGAACAAAAAGAGGAAAAATGGAATTTGTCATGACTTGACCACCTTAATTAGGGGCGGGGTTTTTGTTTTCTTTTTAGTGGATTTTTGCCCGCAAATCAGGGCATCTTCTCTTCCCTGTCGGCCGGAGTGTCGTTTCTATATCATGTTTGAAAGTGAAACATAAATTGTCATGTAAATTCACAATCTACACATTTCATGCCTCGATTTGATTAGACGATAAAAAATATATTGTGCTCAACACGGGCCAAGGTTTACTTGATTAGGTCTCTATAATACAAAAAATTTATTACCAAATATCATACAGAATACACACATGGGGGTGTGGGCCTCATTTTTTTCAACAATATTTAACTCACATGGAGCCCACCCCATGTGAGTATCTGTACAATTTCTGTAAAATATTTTTTGAATATGCAAAATTTTTGCTATAATAAAAGCAGACTATACTGAGCTCCTATTTGATCTCAATTTTCGTCAAGAATCAATTTTCCTAACAATTATATGGAGCTCATTTGCATTTTATAATATTTTTAGCAGGACAAATCCCCTCTACTATAAAAGAGAGGATCTCAAATTACTATTCATTTTGGTACCCTCCTTTTCACACCTATCCGGTTTGCTACCGTGCATTAACTGGATGGGCGTAAACGACGCCGTTTGGGAGAAAAAAAAATCCCTACTAATGTAAAAGAGCCAATCCACTAGATACTGTTCATTCTTGAAACATTTTATGTTTCCCATTTTATCCTTCAAACTAAATCTTCAATGCTATTTTACTATCTCAAACTTGAGGGTTTAATGGTCTTTATATTATATTATGGATACAAAATATGGCATTGCTTTCACACTTGAATCCAACTTCTACCACTTAAATATTTACTGAGTATTCATTGTTCATCTGACACTTGGTAGGCAGTAGCCTCCTTTTTTGACTAGATAGCAGAAATTTACGTGTGTTGAATGCAATTTTGATGATTCAAATATAAATATAAATATAACTTCACTTTTGCACGGAGAGAAACATAACTCTCCGTGCGCGCACGGAGAGAGTTAATTTTTTAGTTTTGTTTTTTTTTTCAACTTTCAATTAAAAAATATATATTTTCTGTACAGTTGATAATAATTAAACATTGTTTACCAAATTTTCAATTACACAATATTCCCAAGAGTCCATTTTTTTTCCCAATTACAATTACGGAAGAAAATTATTTCCTCCCCAATTAATAATAACTATACATTTTTTAACAAATCCTATAATAATATCAATTATAAATCACATCATAAGAAAAAAAAAAGTATGAACGGAGAGCAAAAAATGTGTAGTGATTATTAATTACAAAGAAAAAATAAATGTAAAAAAAAAATATCTGAACCGCACTCTCCGTGCAAGCATGGACGGCATCCGACATCACACTCTCCGTGCGCGCACCCATGCACATGACTTTTCATATATGGACAAAAAAATAAAGGCAAGCTGTATTCTTTGTCTATTAAGTAATATGATTACACCGAGTAGCAATTAATGTGAGAAGAAAAATGAGATTTTTTATGCTGCACACAATTTGCTTTAGAATTTTGATTTCCATAATTTCGACGTCGATGCAATGCTTGACTATATTTTACCAGTTTTCACACTACCTTTAAACTAAATACAAATACACTAAATGCAATTGAAATGACACAGTTTGTTATCTCATTTTGATATGAACAACAAAAAAGACTATTCGGCTTTCATACACTTCAGCTTTCAAATTGCCTGAATCTTAAGTTCCGAACCACCACCTGAAACTCTTTCTTACCTCTAAAGTTGCAACGACTTACACTCGGTGAGAAGGCAAGTTTTCATTTATCACTCTTTCCATAAAAAATGTTGGCATGGTGTCTTCAACAATGAATTGGTTTTGAACATTCGGATTATAAGTTAAGATTTGTGCTACTCATGTAATAAAACAAATTTTTTCATGTCTGATATATTAAATTTCAAGAAATTTATTTGAGCATGTCCAAGAGATATAGTTCCAACAAAAATGTTCATAAAAATGAAAAAAAAAAAGAAAAGAAAAGAAAAGTGATTTTCCTTCTGTGCATGCACAAAGAGTTATCACGTCGGCTTTCATATCTTTAATATATTGATGAAAGAAATTTTGATTTCCGTATATATGGAATTGAATGTTGTCTAATGTTTTTGAATTACGTTATTAATAGGTGAAATTGCATTTAGTTTGTGTAAAATGTATTTAATTAGAAATTTTGACAAAAAAATAAGAAATAATAAATTACATATATATTTTAAATTATATGTTATAATGTCTTGAGAAGTTTAGCCCATCTCCACTGAATATGAACTAATTTTAAATGGGATGATTGAAATTTTAATAAATAAATAAAAAGAACTCTCCGTGCGCGCACGGAGAGTCATAATAAAAAAAACGGAGAGATTACTACTCTTCGTGCGTGCACGAAGTCATAATTAAAAAAAAAAAAAACATAACTCTCCATTTGCGTGCAAGGAGAGCACAAAACTCTCCATGCCCGCACGGAGAGAACTAAACTCTCCGTGCGGGCATGGAGAGTCACGTTGGGAGAGTTACTTTCGAAAATTTCGTCTTAAACCTTCGCCTATAAAACGCTACACCCAAATCCCCTCCAAAACCCTAACGAAATTCTCCCCAATTTCACTCCTTCTACCTATTCAATTTTCTACTCCGTTGGTAATTTTCACCATCCGCTTTAGGGCTTTAGTATTACCCTCTAGAGGGATTTCCTCTACGGAATTAAAATCTATGGTTTTTGAAGTAATAAGAATCAATTGATTTGTGATGGCTTGGCAAAACGAAATCTTGATGCGTGACGTCGCCAATGCTGGAATTGTCGTCAGCGACCGCATTGGCAGAGATATGGCTGCTCATCTCGACCTCGAAGAATCCTCGGAAGCTTCTAAATACGCCAGTCACCCTTATTCCACTTACCCACGCGAGGTACTTTCTCCATTTGTGTCTACTTGTGCTTGTTTATGTGTGTGTGTGTGTGTTTTTTTTTTTTTTTTTTCAAATTTTCTATGGGTTTGTGGATTGAGTGCACAGTGCCCATGAATACTTGTGTCTTTTGGTAGCTGAATTGTACAGTAAATGGTCCGAGATTAACTGATTGCTGAAAAGTAAAGAAGTTCGATTATAAAAATAAATGTTTGCATTATGGGATAATTATTGTGGATATTTGGTCTTGTTTTAACCATTTGATTTTAATTTATGATGATTTTGAGGGTTTATTACTGAATTACAAAAACTATATATATGGATGATTGCATTGTACGCTACTTTATCCATTTGTGTTTTCTACTTTATGGAGGTCTAGGGGATCAAGCGACCAGTGCCCATGAATTCCTGTGTTTCGGGGAGCTGAACTATATGGTCCATGGTATGGATCTTTATTTATTTATTACTTAATTAAGTGATTTAATTATAGAAGGTTTTACTTTTGCCTGAAGCTTGCATTACTACCTTCCTTGCCTTCTACCTATGGAGGCTTAGATGGCCGGGTGATATATATTGATGTGGAATCCAAATTTAGTTAAAAAACGTACCTATTGACTTTGAATTTTAGCCCATGCACCCAAATTTCCTGGATCCACCCCTGATAATTTGAATTCCCTTTTGGTTGAATTAGAATTTTTTTTTTAGTTGGTTTGCAGGAAGATATTTACACATTTGCGAGGTGGGTTTGTGATTTTTTCGGATTTGAAAAAATCAGTGACGATGGAAAAGAGGAAGGGGCGATGTTAGAGTTCACCCCAACTTGGGTGGTGGCCGCCGTTTGTACAATCATCGTCACCATCTCCCTCGCTGGCGAGCACCTCTCTAGTACGCCTGCAAGGTGGTTTATTGTTCATCTCTCTTCCACACGCACTTGCTGCAAGGTGGTTTATTGTTCATCTCTCTTCCACATGCACTTGCTGCAAGGTGGTTAGATTTTACAATTTTTGAATTTTCTTTTTCTTTTCTGCTCAATGGCGTTTTTCTGTTTTCTAGCAAGTTGTTGTCTATTTGCTTTTCGTCATTGAATCACACGTACTCAAAGGCTATTGAATATTCTTGATATTGAGTCTTTTTAAGATTCGTGTTGGTGTTCAAAACATCTTCTATTTACATAGATTAAACAAAGTTCAGAAATTCCGGCTTTTGAGTGGAAAGAAGCCAACTTTTGCTTATTTTGAGGCTTTTTCCAGTGCCTTAAGCAGTTACTGAAGAGGCTGGCATTTCTTATGGTTTCAAAAGAAATATTTAATGGCTTCTTCTCAAACGCTTGAATCAACAACCCAACTGGCATATCTAACTGCAAGAGCAACCAACAAAAGTAAGCTCAAACTAGATTCCCAAATAAATTATCATATAATAAAAATATCAAAAAAATAGAAAACCTAAAAACGAATATTTAATAGAATCAAACCAACCATATATCGATATGGATCAAATTAATATTGTGAAACTAAGCAAGAAGATCCACAATTAACCTGACTATCAATAGCATATGTTTCTTATATATAAATGGCATTGCATCAACGAATGTGGAATGCAACATGGTCATAGGAGATGGACAAATGAGATGCCAATAAACATGCTACTATTTCCTTCAACAAAATATGACCCATGCATCACATGGGCAAACCACTAGTTATAACAAAAAAAGAAAGAAAATATCATATTACATCCATGCTTTTGCTTTCAACGAAGACTATTTTGTCCATATTTGAATTTTCAATTTGATGCATAATTTTACCGACACACTTCCGTTGTAGAGTAACTGCATTTGATACTTTCAGGAAAAGTGCACATATTTTTAATTTAAGAATCTCGATTTTCAAAGTTAAATCTGATTTCTAGCAAAACCAAAAGATCATTTTACACCTCTAGTTGAGTGAATAGATAATAGATCTATTTACGTTGACACAATTGCACACCAATATAATATCTATATCTCCTGGAATAGTAACATAACTCCTGTCTTTTTGACAGTGATGGTACAAATTTCATTGTTTTACAACAGAATACTATTTCCTTCTTGACGTTACATCTAGACATCAAGAAATCTAGCTATTCACTGAAAAAATATTCGGCACTGGACGATACAATAAATGAACGTTAGCTTTTATTTTTTCTTCTTTAACACTGTCTAATACTACAGTGAACCACCGAGCATGGCATGAAAGATGCTTACAACATAACGAAGAGGGGCAGAGTCTTTCGCACTGCAGTTATGTACACAACCTAAATTGACTGTCCACACTAAACACCACCAAACCATTACATTACAAGAAAAGTATTCTCTTGTAAAATCTCAGCATCCGTGCACATCCCGCCACCTCAGATAAATGACCCCTGCACGGTAATGCGTGTAAGCTCCGGCAACCACAAGAACATGAAAAAGTTGGTGGCTGTGCCCTGCAATATCAAACTTCCCGGGCATCCACCTCTCCGGAACTCTGGTGGCATAAACTAGTGCTCCAATACCATAAAATGCCCCCATCAAAACTTCGTAACCCGTCGTATGGAGCGCCTCGGGTTGGTTCCAAAATAGGATGAGCTTGTGCAAAATAGGCGCTACACCAGATACGCCCATCCCGAAGAAGAGAGATGCTCGAAACCCACGATACTCGGGTGTTTGGAATACAGGAAGAAGAGAAACCAAAATCGTACCAATTCCCAGAAGAGTAATGAATCCAATGTAGAGATTGCAGAAGACAGGATAGCACATGAAAGAATAGTAGACAAGAGGATAAAAGGAAGTTGCAATTAGTGCAGCAATCCCAGCATAGTCGACTCTAAGCATAATGTAAGAAAGGCGCTCAGAATGACAAGAAAGCAAGTGACAAGCACTGCTAGCTAACAAGCAAAACATGGCTCCGCCCAAGAAGGCAAAGAATGGCCATCGCGTAATTGGCCTAACCATCAGTGGTGCTATTATGTTTGCAACATCCTCCTTCATGCTATGCTGCAAATCATTAAACAGCACAAAATACATTAGCAAGTGATAACTTCATCATCAAATAACTTGTAACTTTGTGGTTTATGGAGAAGTTAAAAGAAAATTTCAGCAAGATAAACCTATCCTGGGCATTGAATTAAACAAAGCAAGCATAAAGCTAAGATAGAAACTTAATCTTCAAATTAATAAATTGAGACTTCAAATTCACATCTGTGAGAATATACACCTAGTGAAATTAATAACTTAAATTCTTTACATGCGTATTGCTTGTTCATGACTGAGAAATGCAGTATGAAATGATAATTAAGGGTATGTCTCAAGGTGGTTTATAAACAAAGGTAAATGAGTGGCTGAGAAGTGGGTAATACTTGTAGATCCTATGAAATGTATGGATAAAAAGTGGTTTGAAAAAAAGTGCTTTTTGACCAAGATGTTTATAAATACGTAGAAATAATGAGCCAAACATAGGCTGTGTAGAATGCATAATTACATCAGTCTATCATCAGAGTACGGAAAATATAACATGCCTGGCACAAATCTTTGTGGATTGAGGCACTTAATGCCCAAAAAATTTCGTCGTTGCTTGATTGATTTTGTGCTTTTTTTATTCCATGTCCTTCATCAAGAAATTAAGTTTGTGGAGATGGAACTAGAGATTTAAAATCCTCCTAAAAGACATCCTTTTGAAGTAACTCGAGTAGTTTAAAACAACTGGGTGTAGTAGTTGAGGTGTTACCGTAAATGAACAAGTAGCTGAGGAAGTTTAAGTTAGTTAATATAACAAATCAAGAATTAGATTAACGATCATCCGCAGCCCTATAACAGAATTTAGATATATGAGCTCAAAATTGAAAAAAAGAACTTGTTTAGCTGTTGGGAAGGCAGAGATCGGCAGCTCCAATTGGCAAAAGAAATTGGAAATGGAAATGAAAGAAAACTAAGAACTGTACTGGCAGTAGCAAGCACTAAAGTTAACCAGATGTTATCACCACATTGCAATAATAATACAGTCTTGTGTCACGTCATGAGACTATAAGGTGGAGCCTAGTCATGCGTATCTGAGTCATTCTGTACATATATTAGGTAGCATTAATAGTATTGCACATACAAGTGATTATTAAGGGGGATATTTAATAGCGACGTATATATAATATACTATGGGAGGCATGAGATGACTATTGTAATTATTTTTCCTCTTCAAAGTGAAAATCTGCAGTGGTGAGTGAATGTATCTCATATGTTAAAAGTGAAACACTAGTTTTTCTTAATACTGCTCTCGTGATTGAAATTGGTCTTAGTGCCTACCAGAAGAAAAATGTGCAAAAGGACAAAGAATTACCAGAACACACACGTCAGTGTGGTTGCTGTTGGAAAAATGCTCCGGCAAACAGTTATAGAGGAGTTCGACGATGTACCAATTAGATAAGGATGGTAAATAATCCATGGAAGGCAATGAAGTCTTCAACTCCTGCTGAAATCTCTGCAAATCAGGCATGTTTGGCAATGATGGGAGGCAAGTTCTAAGTTCCATCTGCAATTTGTGAAAATCCGCTTTCCTCAACACTTCAGGCAAATTTTGTAGGGTAGGGAAGTCCACCACCTTTGGAGCCTTCATAGCAGTGTAAATGGTCAAACAAAGGAACAGGAAGAACCCTAACAAATGCCTGCAAAGAAGAAGAAACCTTTAGTCCACTTTAATGGATTTGGCAACACAAAAGAAAAATATTATAGACAACTTCCAAGAGAATTTAGAACTTGTAAACGCAATCTAACTTTCAGAGGTTCCTTTAATGCTGATGTTATAAAACTAGTCAATTTGTAAAAACCTGATGATAGAACTTATACAACTTGTTTTGAATATTAAAGACAAGAAAATATGACAAGATGAAAGAATCACACAAGATTTAACGTGGAAACCCAAATTCGAAAAAACAACGAGTAAAGACGGAGAATTCAATATGATCAATAGCAAACAAGGTGATACATAATGTGGTGTACATATGAGGAACTCATTCCAAGTGTTTTGGATGAAATATAATACAAGAAATGAATTAGAATCGAAAAAGGATTTCAGCCCAGATAACACTGCCGCTCGAGCGCCGGCGGGTGATAGCTCTGCCACTAGAGTGAAATGCTGGTGCTAGGCGGGCACCAGCTCTCTGTTCCCTTTTTCAACCCCGATGCTCGAGTGCCAAAGCTAGCAACTAGCTGGCGAAATTGCGGCGACTTTTTCCCGATCTATAATTTGATTTCTTCAAGATCACTTCAACCAAAACTCCAAAACTATGTCTTCAATTATCCAAAATCCTTTTACCAATCAAACTTCCAATACTTGATGAATTTTGATCCCTTTTTCAATCGGACTTCCATACCAAGAACACTCTTATTCCCTTTATCAATTTACCAACCCAATCCTTATACTAATAAGAATTTGAGTTATATTCCAACAATCTCCACCTTGACACAAATTCCAATACAAAGAATTATTCTTCAAGCAACTCTCCAAACAAAGTGCTCAAACTATACCTCTTCCACCATGTCCCTTCGAACATATTCAACAACTATGAACAAAATCCAAACCTAGCTCGAATCACCACGACCAACACAATCACAATAAACTCTAACCGAATTACCGCTTATTGAACCATAAGTTGCAACTGTATCCAAAATGATAGTCGCACTTCCAAAACATATAATCAGGACTTTCCCTGTCCCTTTGGCACAACTCTAAAACACTTGCTAACTTTCAAAACTCCACCTCCACCGATATGCCTGTATCATTTTGAATCAAGAGTACTCAATGAGATAATATTTTTGTTAAAAATAGGAACATGTCACACTTCATCAAGTATCCTCACCTTCCCATCATACATCTTGATTCTAATCTTACCAATACCAGCTATTTTATAAAGCTAATTATTTTCCATCACCAAGAAATCATTTGTAGTAGTTTCATATGCTGAAAATCAATCTTTGTTAGAACACATATGAAAAGTGCATGCTGTATCAAGAATCAAATCCTCGTCAGGTTTGAAGTTGCCGTCAGAAATCACAAAAAGATCTCCATCACTACAGTTTTCTTCTACAAGACTAGTTTCACCTGAATTACTAGGTTGTCCCTTCTGATCTTTAGGAACAAATTTATTCCTATCATGCTGCTTCGGGCAATCCTTGTGCCCCTTCTTCTTGCAGAAATAACAGACTATATCACTGTTATTAGCCTTTGACTTGCCCTTTCCGTGGCAACCCGAATTCCTTTCATGAACAACAAAACCTTCTACCTAGGCCTCAGATCTGACGACTAGCTGCTTCATCTTCTCCCTAAAATAAAGAGCATCATAAACTTCGTCGATGGTAAGAGTATCTCGACTATATAAGATAGTGTTCTTGAATGTCATATATGAAGCGGGCAACGAATATAACAAAATCAACCTTAAGTCCTCTTCATCGTATTGACCTCCATGGCCTCCAAATTTCCTGAAGAATTAGATTGAAAGATGAAGATATATCTGTGATAGAACCTTTCGATCCTTATGCTGCTTCTCCTCTAATGTTAAAATTGCGGGCATTCTATTAAACTCCAACAAAGCATCATCTAAATCCAATTGGGCAAGCACTATTCACATCTTGAACTGCCATAAAGAAAATTTGGTGTTGCGATCCAAAAGCGATATTTCAAACTTCGTATTTGCCATCTCGAAACAATCAAATTTTTTTTTATCAAACCTTGCTTTAATACAAGCCCAAACTGGCTCTCCTAAGAACTGTCGGAACCCTAAGCTTTGATGCGACTTGTTATAAAACAGGCCGATTTGTAATAACTTGGTGATAAAACTTATACCACTTGTTATGAATATTAAAGATGAGAAAATATGACAAGATAAAAAGAATCACACAAGATTTAATGTGGAAACCTAAATCCGAGAAAACCACGAGCATGGGTGAAGAATTCACTATAATCAATAGCAAAGAAGTACAAAAAGATTTCGCAATACTCTCAACCTATCTCAAAAAATGCAAGTCTCTCTATAATCTAGATTCTCTTACTTTGATGTTCTCTATGCTCTCACAAGGTTACTAAGGTGATACATCATGTGAAGTATATATAGGAATCCATTACAAGTGTTTTGAATGAAATACAATACAAGAAATGAATCAAAATTGAAGAAGGACTCTCACTTGGATAACACTTCCTCTAGAGCGAAATGCTGGCGCCAGCTCTCTGCTCCGTAAGACTCTTGTTCCCTTTATCAATTTACCAACTCAATGCTAATCTCAATAAGAATTTGGGTCATACTCCAACAGTCGACTTGTGACATTGGAGAAGAGAATTATAACTTCATGATTACTTTCTCATCTTCTTACCAAGTAATCAGGCAAAATACATAATCCTGTGGTTGGGAATATGAGTAACAAATAAATGAGACTTTCATATGATGGAAGACTAGATATACCCTGAGCTCCATATTAGCAATTGCCTCTACCAGAGTAAAAAATGAATTGGGCATCAGCTTTGACTTCTTATACCATAAGCAGTTTGCTTTCTAATATTGAACCTATTGGGTTGTTGCTCACCCGCTATCTTGAGCTCTAGTTCCAGCACTACATGTGAAAAGATTTATTTTTCCCCAAAACAAGACCTAATTGTATGTTCAATTAACTCGTAGTACCCGCAGTTCTCTACTAGCTGTAAATCCAAGATGCTACCATCAACCTCAAAGTCTTAAACTAATACATTGTTAACAAGACAACATCTGTAATCTCAACGAAAGTGATGTAAAAAAAGTAACTATGAAGATCATGTTTGGTTGTGCTTAACAAAAAACTTTTTTCTACAAAGTATGCCTGCTTTCTTTAAACACGGCCAAACATGCTCTCAGATCCAAAGCTCAGTTCTTTAGCCTTTCTCTTGGACCTTTTTTTTTCATGTAACTTAGTTTTAGATGACAAATGAGCAATATCACAGCTTCTCAGGTATTCATGAGCACATTTGGGCACCATTACGATACAACCAGTTTTAACCTCGAGCTACCCAACTTGTTTGGTAACATAAAATCAAAGGGCCAAATTACTCATAATCAAGTATGCAGCCAATCATGAGATACAATAAAAATTTTCGTGCAAAAACAAATAAAAACAAACAAAATTCAATATCTGCAATAAAAGTTCCCATCTCGAATAACCAAAAACACAGTACTGTATAAACTAAAAACAACTTTTACAACATTTTAGGAGAAACAGATACACAGAACGGAAAATTCTTACGTCCAAACATTGAGGGTCTCATTGTGAATAGTGAAAATGCTGAGCAAGGTTTGCCTCAGTGGCCATTCAGATCTATAATGACGGAGAATATATTCATTGTCCTTCAAATATCCAGGCAACGAATGGTACTCCTCTAATTGGTACTTCACCTTCTTCCACAATCGCTTCCCTTTCCCTTCATTTGATGAAGAACACGCCCTCGGATCCACGTCTGATATACAAGGAGATTTCCTTTCCTCAGAATTCCCTTGATCCTCAACCATTTTCTGTTCAACACCAACTATATAACAGATTGTAAGCACAGGATCTTAATTGCATTATTAATTATTACCCATTTTAATTTCAACAGGTCAACTATTGAACACAATTTGAGCACAGAATCACAATAATTTAATAATTAATAATTATCAAGAAAGGACAACTAAAATTGAGCCGTCGAATGCCCTCATTTAATATACAATAACATTTCATTTCCTCAAAATTTCCTTGATTCTTACCCCTTTTCTGTTCATCACATCAGCTACAGGATCACAATCTATATCGTTAAATGGCCAGTCAAGAAATAGATCAAACTCATAATTTCTGATGCAAATACAGATATATTTTACACCTCTGTATGTATAGTAACAAAAAATGTACCTGAAAACAGGAAGTAGCGAAGCCCACAATCCACAACCAAGAAATGTGGTGGTTCGGATGTATTTATGTCATTCTGTATGTATATGAAGACTTTAATGAATCGATGTAAGTATAAATTTTATCCTTCCAGCGGTTATAACTAGAAGTGGGCTCGGAATTATGAGCCAAATTAATTAGCCGCCAATAGAATTATATCGTAATAAAAGTAGCCTCTCCGTGTAGAGGAAATAAAATTCCACAGAGATGCGGAGATGCTGAGGTGATATTTATTGGGATCACCAGTTTCTTGTTCTAAGAAAGTGGAAGTGAGAGGTGACACTTGCAAGTTGCGAAGCAGTTTTTTTTTACTTTTTTTTTTCTTCAGATACTTCTCTTTCGTGTTTGACACCTATGTTAGTAGAAAAATGTGTGGTTAAAAAGTAATAAGAATTTTTCGGTTTACGTGTAATATTATTTTATTGATAGAATGTGTAGTTGAAATGAAGAAAGAGAACTCTAAGGGGTAGCTCAATTGATCAAGTCTTGAGTTTGCTCCTCAATGGTCACCAGTTCGAATCCTCTCAGGGCTACTGAGGTGAGAAACGGTTGTAAATTTCAGGACCCCGTGAAATTAGTCGAGATGCGCGCAAGTTGGTCCGGACATTCACGATTATTAAAAAAAAAAATGAAATGAAGAAAGAGAAAAAAAAAATGAAAAAAAATTAGGTGCCAAACGGGGGGACCCTGTTTCAAAAAAATCATTTTTCTTCAAATTTATTTTCAATTATTAATTCTCCCAATAAAATATTTTTATACATAAATTTAAAATTTTTCCTACTTTTAACTACACATATTCCAAAAAAATTACTAGAACGAAATCTATTATTCAAAAAAAAAAAAAAAAAGAGCTTAAATAGGGGGCCTATTCCTAATGTGTTAAAAGAGTATTATGTATAAAAAATACTCTCAATATAAAAAAGTAAAAGAGTTTTTATGGTTAAATCTTGATTTAAGTGATTAGACTTTCATTCACTAAAACTTACAAGATTCGACGCGAAAGCGACGCTTTAAGCTTTACGAGATTTTAAATCATCTTAAAAATTATTTAATAGTTAAAATTAAACATATCAAATATCTAAATTATAAAATATCATATTTACTTAATGATTTATATAATTAATCAATTATACAATTTTCAAAATGTAAAAACTATACTATTTTTTATAATTTTAGTATTCAACTAGACAAGCCCTATTTAATAAATTTATAAAAATTTCATACATGTTTTTAAAGTTTTCAACAAAATAACGAATCTCAAGATCGTAATCACATATGTAAATAGCACCGTAGCTTGATTTTATTTAACTCTTTATCGAATAAAGTCATTTTCATTTTTTGTACATATAATTTTAAAATTAAAATTAAATGAAAAGTTTTTTAAAAGATAAAAAATAAAATAAACTAACGTCAAATAAAATAATTTTATTAAAAAGAAAATAATAATAATAAAACGAGCCTAGATAGAGGAAATAGAGGAAGGAAAAAAATTAGGCTTTATCCCTAAGTTTCGAGCCTAAAGAAAGAATACGGATCCTGGGCTATCAAAATGACCAACCTAATTGTGCGTGCGTTTTTTATTTTTTTTTGTTTCCGACGTGTAATAGCGAGATACTCTTGTTGGAAATTAGTTATTTAATAAGTTGATTTGATCAATTTTTGATTGATTATTGAGTGGATCTTGTTAGTCGGATACAAGATTTTTTTTAGCCGAGCGTGTTTTACTCTTCGAGTAAATTAACTTAATATATTTATTTTCTCAAAATCAATTTCGGGTGAATGAAAAATTAAGCCTTTGTTTGAGCCCCATTTTGGGGAAATAGTGCATTTTGAAATAATAGATTGATGGGGAATGTGTGATTAAAAATTAAGAAAAAAAACTTGAATTTACTTGCAATATTAATTTATTGGAGAACATATGGTTAAAAATAAGTTTTGAAAAAAATAAGGGATTGTTCTCTTCGTGTTTCAGTTTTTCGTTTTTCGTTTTGAATTGAGTTTGTTTTGAGTGTTCATTCTGATATTGTTGAAAATGTTTTCTTTTTGTCATTTTGAAAAATTATTTTCAAAAACCAAAAATTGAAAAATGTGTTTTCTTCTTCCTGTCTCTCTCTCCTCACGACACCTTGCAAGGACGTCTAGTCGAAGACCGACTTCTTCTGCTGTTGGGTGTGGCGGAGTCTCTCTCTCTTCTTCCCTTCCTCTCTACTGTAGGTTGGATGTGGCGGCACCGATTGTGTGGTGTTAGGTGTGTGGTTTTGGGTTGCGATGGTTGTGTGGTTTTAGGAGTGGCGATTTTTGGCCGGTTGTATGGTGTTGGATGTGGCGGTGGCGATGGTTTTGGGTCGCAACCAACAAAAACCACCTGAAAATAGGTGGTGCGTGGTAGTTTTGGCGGTGGTGTGGTGCGTGCAGGCGGCAATGGCGGTAGTTTTTGTTGGTGGTGTAACTAAAAATAGCTAAAATGCGTTTTAAAAATGTTGGCTTGATTTTAACTGAAAATACCTAAAACGATATTTTTGACGTTTTTAGTTTTCTTTATAAATTTTAAATTCATTTTGAAAATTCGTTTTTGAAAATAGGTAAGTAAATATATTTTTACTGTTTTGAAAAATCGAAAATAGAAACGGAGTGAAAACGATAAAGAGAATTGTCCCTATTTATTTATTTATTTATTTAGAAAATAAAGCTCAAACAATATCTAAATATCAAAGTATGTTACTTGTAACTTGGAATAGTTGGATCTATAATTTGTGAGTAAGTGGAAAAGTATCCATGTGAGAAGACTTTTAGTAGGCTGGATCAAAGTCCACGAGTCAAAGATGGCATATATCATTCAAAAGAAATAATAAATTTAATTATATTATTTTATTATTTTTGTTACCTTCCAAGTTATCAAATTTCGACAAGTGGACTGATAGGATTCATAACCTGACCTCAGCTTCTAGAAATGACGTAGTTAAAATCAGACATATGAATAGGTGTTGTCCACATAAAAGCCCCAAATTCCACAATTCCGTACATTACAACCTCTCATCTCACAGTAAGGCTCGGTTTGATATCAAGGGCTGGTTTGGTACGGATTCTCTAAATTCTACAGTAAATCAATTCTTATTTTCAACCACACATTCTTCAATAAAATAATATTTTCCATCACATTAATAACTTTTTCTTCTTTTTCAACCACACATTTCCCATCATATCACTATTCAAAATCAATTCTTCCCCCAAAAAATCCCTCCCAAACAAGCTACAATAATTTTCTTCTTTTTCCCACTTTTTATCTATTTGATTGCAAAAAAATTTCTCAACCGCCATCTCACGCGCCTATTTTCCTTCAAATGAATGGATTTTTTTCCTTTTGTTTTTTATTTTCCATTTATTTTTATTTTTTTTGGCAATTCGGAAAAATTATAGACACAATGGTAAAAAACATTTATAACTTTTATTGACATTTTCCATACAAAACAAAGCCAAACGAATGGTATTCGATATGATAATGTTTTTAATTTTTTTTTTTTTACAATTGGAACAAATTTCTAGACCCAACGATAGAAAAATTATCACTTTAATGAACAATTTTCATAAAAAAATAAAGTCAAACGAATACCAAACTTTCAACATTTTCAGGTAGAAAATTATATCAATCAAACACAATTAATTACAATTATCAGTAAAATAATTTCTAAACAATTCAATTCTTTATAATTCATTTTCTTGCCACCTATTTTCTACATTTGCAATCAAACGAACCCTATCATATCTTCTTGTTCCCTGTATTGTTCCATCTTGACTTTATTCCCTAAAATTATATTCAATATATTTAGAGTTTGTTATTTCGATTCTGGAAAATCAAAATACTAGTAGGTTCGTTGATCTTGTAATTTGAAATGTTATTATTATAAGACATAGTCGTCATATCTTGAAAGACGATTGCTCGAGAATCGTCAGCATCAACAATGGACAATATCGTGTTAAGGTGAGTGGAACTCTTGCCTCCGAGGAAGTTTGATTTTCTGCATTTTTATTCTTCTAATTTTGTATTCAATTTAAGTCAAAGTTTCTACACGTAAATAATTAATATATCGAATATAAATTCGCACCTACATTAAAATTTTAAACAAAAACTCATGCCATTCAATTAAATCATATATTATGTCAAATTCTCTTCATAAAACTATTTGAATTTGATATTAGGCAAATCTAAATTTTAATTAAAATTAAAGTCAATAATTAATTTTAACCAAATATCGCATAGGATCCACACATTTTCAACCACATATTTCATCAATGTTTATCAAGATATACTAAAAACTTATTTTAATCCGACCAAACTGGGGCAAGTGTTGCTTCAATGCTGGATGAAGTCCGGTTTTGCAGTTTTGACAAATCCACCCTCCAAAATTGACCTGAAGCCACACATGGATTTTAAAGTCAATTGATCCTTGTAAATATTTCTTTTTGAAAAGGTCAAATAAAGCAACTTCTGTTAATTATTTGAAGGTTTGAACTTTATTTTGCCAAGTCAAGACGAATATCTGAGTTGTTTTTCATTCTACTATACGAAAAAGAAAAAAAAAAGAAAAAAGAATTTAAAGCGGAAATGTTTTCTTTTGAATAATATTAATTGTGAAACTAGAATTCCACTTCCAAAACATGGAAGGAATCCCCCTTTTTTCTTTCCTTCTCGAATGATCCCGTTTTAAAAGTTGGACAATTTGCACAAATCATCATTAGCCTAGCCAAAAGTTTATTTGTTTATGGTATGAATGTTGCTGATCATAATTCTTAAATATAGAGGTAAACAGAATGGAAATGGTTGATCCCAAAAAATGAACTCAACAGATAACGGATCCATCCTTGCCAAGTCAAGTGCAATTCTGACGCCTTTTTATTGGAATAACGACAGTAAATGGACGGAAATGGACGTGGGAGGCACTTTACGGCGAGAGACAAGGATGTTCAAATTCCGACGGTGTGAAACGAAAGCGATCGCACTAAAAACGATCGTCGGATTGAAACCAAAATAATCTACGTTACAATCATCGGGAATATGTGGAAGGATAGATAAAAATGTGCATTGAAGTCACTATGTTGCCCATTGAAATTTGCGTTCAACGAACTTGTATAGATGATCAATCAATATTCTGCTAGGTGTTTGTATAGATTTCTCAAGAGTTTCAAGTATATATTTCCAATATCTGATTGTCAAGAATCCAATCCCTTACTACTTACAAAGAAAACCTATTTATACTACACTGGTCGATGTGGTGGTCGTTGGATTAGAACCATGTGGCCTCATCTCATACATTCGGGCATCACATTATTGTATATTCATATAATTAATACATTGATAAGGAGTCAGTCGCTCTATACAGTAGGCTGGCATACTGACAAACTTTATTACAAGTGTTACATCAATCACTTCTAAAAGATCTTCAAATCTGTTGTGTGGGATATCATCAGCTCCATGGACTTCAAATGGTTTGAGAGCCTTGGAGAGCTTCAGAGAGCCTCGGTCTAAGTTATAGTGCTTCGTTCTTGAGGTAGAGGCTCAACATCAACCTCAGCTTTTGATGAAAAGACTTCGGTCTTGTTTGACTTCTCCATTTTTTGACCTTGTGCATCTTCTTTTGACTTTCTGCCTACGTGGCATCTTTGTTTCGAGCCTCGGAGGTGAGGCGTAACGATAGTCCCCTAAGTTTAGGCATGATTATTTATGTAGTGCGTGGACATTGAATGCTGAATAAATTGGAATAACAAGTTTATTATTGGAGGGAGATAGTTTTTTACCATGCCACTACAATTGGGAACTTTCCTGATTTATGTTGATCCCCTGTTGTTGATGTCCGAAGTGGTTTACTGAAGTAGAGCAATTCCGAAGTTGTGTCTTTTGAAGTACCTTTATATATTCGAAGCTCAAACTGAACTGGTTGAAGTGAATGGGTTCAGATGTTCATAAGGCCTCAAAGTTGATAGTTGCGAGGCGTTATTATTTTTAATGAGCTCGAGAAACACGAGGCGTCCTTAATTATGATGCTTCAATTATTTGATGTCGTCATACGTTTCCAAGAAAGGGCAACTCAGGCGGTTCAACTTCCAATACACGCAACAGTCGCTACATTTAATGCACAATGATGGATGTCTCCCACGTACTTCATGAATTCCAGACGCACGAGGGCACGTGGAATAGACGTCCTGATCTGGGCCATAGAAGACGAAACATTAGACGTACTGAGTGGCTCAGATCTAAACTTTTAAATGGACGGTTGGATGACCTGGATCAAGATCCAACGGTTGGGGTCGAGTGGGTCTGCCTATAAAAGGTATAGATTTGTAAGAGAATTTCTTTACTTTTGCACGAATCTTTGCTTTCCCAAGCTCTCAGATCTTCAAGTTTTTCAAGGTTTCCACTCTAAAAGTTTTTCTGAGTGTTCTTCTTCTTCATTCTCACATTCTCTCTTCTCTTTTTGTTGCTCTCACGAATTTTAGCGTTCCTTCCTTCTTCATCTGAAGAAACTCGTAAGTATCGCGATCTTTTAATTTTTAAAAGTTTTCTTTTTCTAGTACTGTAGAGATTTAGGCAAACTTGCAAATCAATAGCCTCTTCCAAATCCACTGGGGAACAAGTAAACATTAGCAAGATAGCTAGTGAAATGGGGTTTCGAATAACCAATACTGCCGACCTCGCCAGAGCCATTGAGGCTGGTCGAGGTGCTTCAGTTTCTGAAGGTGGTAATGGGGAGACGACATAGCGTGGGGGCAGCCGAAATTCTTTCTTCTATAGATCTGACGTATTTAGTCAACCTTAGGGATAAGTATAGGATCCCCTACAACATCAAACTCCTATCCCCATCTCTTAACAACCGAGCCTACTATTCTAGGTAGGGTTGTGTCACCGTTAGTGAGTTTCTTCTAAAGGCTGGGCTTCGCTTGTCGATCCGCCCTTTCTTTCAAGCAGTCCTTAGGCTCTACGGGTTGGCCCCTATCCAACTTGTACCTAATGACTGGGCCCAACTAGTGGGTTCTTACTTCCTTTAGAAGGAGGCTTCCTTAGGCGAGGACATGCATTTACATGTTTTTCAAACAGTATATTAGCCTAAGTCCTTAGGAAAAGGGGACTCCATGGGGTGGTATTCATTATGTCCTTGGGGGTCACACAAACACACCCCCCCTTTTATCCTGCGCTTGCCTTCCTCCATAAATGAATGGAAGGAGACCTAGTTCTGGGTTAGGGAGAAGTGGCAGAATGTGAGGGTGACCTTGTCCCCCATGTCAAAGTTTTGACCTCATACTCCAAAGCTCATGAATTTTCTACTTCTTTGACTTCTTGAACTGACGAGGTTTGGTACTTACATTTTTATGTTTATTTTGTAGGGTAGGTTGAGCAGTTCAAGTTCACTGAGTGTGATTGGGACACTCTTACCGAAGTCTATATAAAATCTCATGATGTTCACGACTTCGGACGTTTGATCTAATCAAGCTGCTTTTTTGAGGACTTCGGGTTGATGGCGAATAAGGGGTGAGATGTCTTTACACTTTGATATTTTCCTTGATGTCTTTTTCATAAGATTTTGCTAACCTTGTTTGTTTCTTAGATTGTAGTTAATTTCAATAAGAGGAGGCATCGCACCCCCGATATGGCCACCATCCTCGCCCCCACTTCCACCTCGGAAAAAAGGCTGAAATCCTCATTTGCTGGAGAAAAGCAAATGAGGGACAAAATAGAGAGGGTCAACAAGGAGGCTGCCTCTCAGGAAGAGAAACGACCTCCCTTAGTAGATAAGGGCAAAATGTGGTAGAAGATAAGCCCAAGAAAAAATTTAGAGTGTCCACCACCGAGGTGGGCAGTTCCACCGATGTCCCTCCACCTCGCTCTAAGGTACCTGCGAGGAAGAAGTTGATGGCAGCATCCAGCCAGCCTCTGGGGGGTAGAAGAGGGCAACTGCTGTGGAGCCCCAGAGGCAAGTTCTTGCTAAGAAGGCTAGGCTTCAAGTGACTCCAATACCTCTAAAGCGTCTAAGTCAAAATCGGCTTTGGCCACACGGATTGACAGCTCGAATTCGAGGCTCTTGCCCTTTTTCCTCCAGAGATCCAAATAGTATCGATGACATTTAATAAGTATTGGACGGAGAAGTGACAATCCTTCGTGGAGAAAAATGATGTTGTCGACGTCGTTACCACAATGGTGGCTCAAGCGGGGAGGTCGTTTGGTATGGCCATAGAGGTGGAGGCCCTCTTTAAAAACCTTCAACAAAAAAATAAAGAGTTCGTCAATAAAGCTTCTAAGGCAGAGAAGCCTGCCAAAGTAGCCAAAGCTAAGGCCAAAGTTGTAAAGAAGAAAGAGGGAGAAGAGTCAATGAAGCTTGCTTATGCTTTGGAGGAAATTGAGAAGTTAAAGAAGGAGGTCTAGTTGTCCCAAAGTAAAGTGGCCTCGCTTACAAAGAGAGTGAAGACGTCTAATGCTCATCAACATTTAGCAGTAGACTCCTTAGAGAAGTCAAATAAGGAGAATGTTTCTCTAAAAGAACAATTGGAAGAGCTGAACTCCAAACTTTCTGGATTAAACTGAAGAGGTGGAGGCTGCTAGGCAAAAAGCCCAAACTACTGGTATCGAGGCCGAGAAGTGCTTCTTTACCAATTTCCATTTAACTGAAGTCTACAAGAGCTTCACGAAGTATTGGCGAATGTATGCTTAAACGGATTTGATCGAATGGCTAGAGGTGTACATTCGAGGCGTCAACACCTTGGAGTTGAGAATGGAATTCTTGGAGAAAGAAACAGTGGATCCTGAGCCTTAAACTCTAGCAGAAGGAGACCAGATAATTGAACTTGAAGATAACACATCTGAAAAAGTGGCTCCTGACGCTATAGTACCTTTTGTAGCTCCTCAACCCCCAACTGCTTAGAGTAGTTCTTCATTTTGTACTTTTTTCTGTAGGTGTAATGGCTTCAGTTCGCCAATAGTAATGCTTTTTTGCTTAATGAAGTTCTGCTTTTATTCAATATTTGTGTTCATTTACTTTTCTGCACCCTTATCACTTCAACTCAATTTTGATGTTTTTGCCAATATAACTTCAAACTACGTGTATTTCAACAACGACATCAAATCAAACTTGTAATATTAACTTCATAACATCAGATGTGTAACATCTTTGAAAACTTGACTATATCGACTTATGAGCGTTGAGGTTCAGTAACATGGAACATGTAATAAGGTCAGACCTATCCAATGACGAACTTCGTAATGAAACTCAAATTTTGACAAGGGTTAGGAGGTCTGACCTAATAATAGAGTATAACATAACACAATCGAACTTGCAAAATTTTTATAAGTATTGGGAGGTCTTCCTTAAGAATTGAGTTCAAAATTTTGAACACATCAAACTTTCAAATAATAAATCAACTGAAGACCTTCTAATCATTTTTACAATATGTGGAGTCAGATAATTATACTTCTAAGGTCAAACATGAATGTAAGACTTAAGCAATACCAGACCTTCATGCGTCATATTTCAATGGTAACTTAAACATTAAAATTTTATCTAAGTTTTTGAAGGTCGTGTATCTTAGTAAATTTCTGAACTTAAGTATATTGATGTGTATGAGTTGAAGTTCTTTAGCACTTAAGAATTTTAGTACTTTTATTTATTGCTTGCACAAGTATAGATAGTTCGTTTGCCTTTTGTCCTAAGCTTGGTGTTGAGTGGTTCGCCCATGTTGAGACTTCATTAACAACTCTAATTTTTAGAGGTATGTGTTACACTTCGCGAGTGCAGATGCGATCCTTTTTGGGACCCTTTAGCAAGATTTTTATGTTTTCCCTGCATAAGGACGGTTCGTCCTTGCAAGAGCACCTTCAAAGCTTTTAGCCTTTTCGAAGGGAATTTTAACTCATGACTACTATAACAAAAGTCACTTTTTTATTGAACTCTAAACTGCATATACAAGATGTTTTACATCATTGGTAATACTTGCGCAAAAGTTCTGCATTCTATGGATGAGGCTATGCCTTTTCATCCATATTCTCAAGTTAGTAGGTTCCTGACCGAACCTCTCCACTGATGCGGTAGGGACCCTCCCAATTAGGACCAAGGGTTGATACTAATTCTTGCCTAGCATGTATGCCAAAAAAATTACTATCACCATCACTGAAAATTAAAGTAAAGATTACTATCACCGTCTTTACGCTAAACAGATGTATCTCTAGTCGTCGTAGCAACTCTTCTTTTTCCTGCCCTTGCCTCTCTCATCTTCAACGATTCAGCCTCATCCATATATCATAATTTGTCAACCATTTCTTCAAAGTTAACTTCCATGGTTGGCACATTAGAGAGAGTGGAAATACTCTTCGTAGTACCAATTCATTCAAACAGAATTATAGTATCTAGTCATTTTCTTTTGATAAATGGCCAATCTAGCTTGAGAGTCCCCTCCTTTCTTCAAGAGGTCGAGCCCACATCTTTTCATCTCGTCGTTACATATTTCATTGAAATGTATTCGTCGAGGAGATGGTAGACTTACTTCAATAGGGCTCATAGGCTCGGCCCCATAGGCCATATAGAATGGGATCTCTCCTGTAGCAGTTCTGCTTGTGGACCCGATAGCCTAGAGTACTTGAGGTAGTTCATCGACCCATACCCCTTTAGAGGCGTCCAGTTTTGTTCTTAGCATGTACTTGATCATTTTGTTAACAGCTTCAACTTGCCTGTTTGAGATTATATTGTTTCCCTCTAGTTATTTCGTGCTAAAATTTGGCACCTTAGTGCCTAAACTCTTATTAGCAAATGAAAACACGTCATTTTATACATGATATTACTTATATGACTATAATTTCTAAGACTTAGGAAATTAACAACCCGTTTTTAATTATTCAGTTTAAACAGCGGACATCAGACAATTAGAATATCCTATGACCAGTTGTATGATGTTCTAACTATAACAAGCATATTGAATAAGTATTCTAATGATTCTAATTAATTGCAAAAATTAACTAATAGATTAAAACATGAACACTAGATGTAACGCGGTAAACCTTTAAGGAAAATATCCACATGCCCTCATGCTATGAACAAAATAATCCACTAATTTAATTGATCAAAAATACTATAATCTCAATTTTGTAATTTAGCCAAAAAAAAAAAACAATCAAAATAAATCTAAGAACACCACCTTTGTTTTCTTCTTTTTTGACTTATTTTAGAAGTGGAATCAAACTCACTTGGTCTTAACTTTATTGCAACTTCACTATTGTATTCAACCGCAATCACCACTTGAATTAAGAATTGCCATTTTAAATTCACACCAAGCAACTTGATCAATGAATAAGATTGTACATTTACGCACTTTGTTTGTTTTCTCCAAAGACGGTTGAAGAAGAGCAGTTTGCTTTGAATATGATCGATAAGTATGCCATTTCTGAAAGATGGCAGAACATGTGGCTTCTAGGTCTATTGGTCTTCGATATTTATTTTACCTAAGGCTGTGATCAAGCAAGTGGAGGCAACTTTACGAGCTTTCTTGTGGAAAGGTAGTGAACTTGGCACTAGTAGTATTAAAGTGGCTTGGTCTAAGATTTGTATGCCTAAGGAAGAGGGTGGCTTGGGCCTTCGGAATTTGGAGATCTGGAATAAAACTGCCATGTTAAAGCACCTTTGGTCCCTTTGTACGAATTCTGCCTCCTCTCTTTGGGTTTCATGGGCACGATGTTACCTACTTAGAAGTAGAAGTATTTGGGAGTTGAAATGTCATGGGGATTGTTCTTGGAGTCGGAGGAAGATTCTTGGACTTCGAGATATAGGGAGGGCCAAAATGCAATTCAGAATTGGTAATGGTAGACTTGCTTCGCCGTGGTTTGATAATTGGCATCCTCTTGGCCCTTTAGAAAAGATTTTTGGTGACACGATCATTCATGACTCTAGATTGAGTAGACAAGCTAAAGTGGCAGAAATTGTTGAGGGAGATACTTGGAGGTGGCCATCAGCACGTTCCCCAGTGTTGTTTGATTTGATGCAAGGTACACTTGATACCTTTCGGCCGGATAGTACTGGAGATGATGTCTTGCGATGGGTAGATAATGTGCACGGAGTCTTCTCTGTTCGGAGGGCTTGGGAGTCTCTTCGACTTCGCTGTCCTAGGGTGACCTGGCATCACATTGTATGGTTCCCTAATTGTATTCCTCGTCATGCATTTATCCTTTGGTTAGTAATCCAAGGTGGCCTCTATACATAGTTAAAGCTTCTTCACTTTGGTTTGTTCCAATCTATGCATTGTGTGCTCTGTGGTGGTTCGGTGGAGGATTTGGATCATCTCTTCTTTACATGTCCATTTTCTGAGCATGTTTGGCATGCTATGCATGCTAAATGTAACTTGCCTTGGGTTCGACGGAGTTGGACAGAAACACTTTCTTGGATGGAACAATTTCGTGGGAAATCAATGCGCTCCATTGTTATTCGTTTGATGCTTGCAGCTTCAATTTATGCTATTTGGCGTGAGCGTAATTCTAGAACCCATGGTGAAGCTCCTAAACTTGAGTCTATTATTATTCGAGACGTTGTTTTTTCTGTTTGTTCACGAGTAAATCTATGTAGAGGCTTAGTTCCATCTGATGAGAATAAATGGTTTCAACGCTCATGGGGTTTTTTTGCGAATATTTTTTGTGGTGACTAGGTTATTAGCATTATTTATTGTTTGTGCTAGAAATCATATTTTCTAGCCTTGTTTTCTGGGGTTTGCCTCCGTGATCTTGTACTTATTTTTCATACTTTGGATATAATACACTTACCTTATCCAAAAAAATGTGGCTTCTAGGTCATCGGACTTCAACAGATTTTTCGTAGCAGTAATTCCATTCTTGTTTTCTTCATTTACTTATATAAAGCCATCAACAAGATTGTAAATAATTTTTACCTGAAGATCACAAAAGATATTCTTAGTATTAATAAGTAGATTTAAGGAAAGTTAATATTTACATGAATCTACCTTATATTTACCCATTTAATTTATTAGAGAATATCTGGGAGACTGGGACGATAAGTAAACAATTCTGTATTAGTTGTATTATGGTAACGGACAAATCGTTCATGTTTTTAAACATTAAAACCCTGAAAACCACAACATCAACATTCTGTTGGACATACTTACCATCAAGTCAATTAGAATGGACCGAAGGTTTGGACTTGTTTCATGTTTCACGTTTTTGGCAATTTTCTTGATATTTAAAAATCAATCAATATATTAAGTAAGCCAATAAAAATAATATGTTTGAGGTACCTAGGTGCTTTGGAAATCGAGGCGAAACAGTTAGAGATCATATACTTGTAATAATGGAATTTGTTAATCATCACGATGAGAAGATCATCACTTCGAGCTTAGCAGTTCAACAATGGGATCTCGTTGGACTTTATGCTGTGATTTGTTCACAACGAATTTGCCTAATGAAAATGGGACTTGGAAGGTAGTAGATGTTGAAAGGGCAAAATAGTTATTTTTCCGGTTTCAACATATTTATGATCATATGAGAGACTTGTGGAATGATATTTGGTGATATTGTTATCGGATAATAATTTGTTTCCATAATTATCACTCGACTCGAGATTGCAATTTTGACTTTTTGGTAGAATAAAGAGAGATTAATAGATATATCTTAATTGGTGAAGAGTTGATCCAATGAGAAACATCTATTGAAACTTAGGTCTTGTGAGTCTGGTTAGATCCATCTCTTGGCTCTAATATAAGTGTAAGACGTGTAAGACTTAATTGGCTTACTACAATAAAGTTCAAGAAAAATTGTGTAATTATGAAAGAGAAGATTATATAACTAAGATCTTAAGTTTCTCCAATTTCAACTTTAAGAGATCAAGATTTAAAATTTCAAATCTCAGACTTTTTAAATTTTATTTTTAAATTAATTAATTAAACATATATTTTATTAACTAATATTAATGTCACAATTTCATATAATTTGGTCACAAATTATTTCTCGGTCACATTAAAAAAATTTATAAGCCACATTATTTCACTATCACAAATCGAAAATTTTATAGGTCACTATTTTTTCATCGTTCACAAACTTATAAAATTAAAAAATCAAACATTATTCATTGATCACAAATCACAAATTATTTTAATGTCACAATTCAAACAATTTATAGATCACAATTTTTTCATCGAACAAGTCAAATTTGAAACGTCACAATATATTTACGGTAATAAATCACAAATATTAAATGTCATAACTTATTAGACAGTGACAAATTATTTATCGATAAAAAATTAACAATTTTTTAGGTCACATATTATTTTTTGTCACAATTTATCCATTGAATGTTCGAATATTATTTATCGGTTACAAATTAATCAATTTATGGTCACAAACTACCAAATAATATGTGACTACTGCCAACACTTGTGACTACCACCTCATGACTGCCACCAACAGCATGGCAACCGAAACCATGTTGTCGGAACCACCACCACCTCCCGACTGCAAACCATCATCTAAAAATACCGACATCACCACAACCACCGCACTTCTACCACTAGTAAAACCATAGAACCTCCACCACCAACCCCCTCTCATCCTACAACCCAAAAAATTCCCAACCCTACCATCATCGCCGCCGTCGTCGTCACCGTCTCCGTCGCCAACCACCACAAACACTGCCACCATCTACACTACCCAACCACAATACACCATGGCACCAACCGAAAGCAGCATCACCACTTCACTGTCTCCGCCACCACAACCTCCAATAAACTACCACGTTCAACTTCAAAACCACCACCATGACTCGCCACCACAACCACTAACAAATCACCAAAAAACCACCAGATCCACCACAGCCAAATCCACCACCGTTTCCACCAACAAAAACCATCCCCAAATTACAAAGTAGCGCACAACCCACCATCACCCCACCGTCGTTGTTACCGTAGCAGCGATTGTAAACCATCAACTATAAATCACGACTCCATAGCGTCCATCAACCACCACAAAATCTCGACTTCTCTGCAAAAATTGTAAAAAACTTAGAATAAAAAAATGCAGTGGCGATTCGCACGAATAAGCACTGCTACTTCATATTTGTGCACAACACTGTTGGAAGAGGCTGTGCTGTCTCGTGGAGGCTGGGCTGCTGACGGAGAGTGGAGAGTGGAGAAGAGAGAAGGTAGAGAGAGAGTGACAAAGATAAGAGATAAGGTAGAGAAAGTGAGAAGAGAGAAGGAGGAGGAAAATTGGAATGAAATTGATTAGGGGTTGGGATGAAAATTGTACAATTAATATTTAATATTTAAAAATAAAATATCTAATTTTTGAAAAGTTTTAATCTGATTTTTGAAATTCAATCTTTAAAATTTGATTTTATGTAATTTCCACATTATGAAACCTTAATTATGTATTATAAGTATACCCTTTGTGGAATCATTTTCTCATTTTCCCAAGAGGGATACACTTAAAGGTGGAGAACAATAGATAAGATCTAAAAGAGGAAACTTTGGCTAGACAGTTGGAAGCCATTTAAAGCTCCTTTAAGGTCATTATCCTACTCTTATGTGTGAGGGTTTAAAAATAAAATCAAATGAACTCAAGGTGATTTAAGATCTATAATCCATTTAGATTTAATCTTCAAAGGGAAAAATAATTTCCTCTTGTGATTAAATTTAAAAACTAACATATGGTATTGGAGTCAATAGGTATAGAGATGCTTGAGTAAGATTAGTGTTTAAAATCTCAGTATAATAAGCATTTTTAGTATGGGTGGTGTTAGGTTATTTGATTTGACATGTTTGTTGCATAATATGCTTAAAGTGGGTTTTTATAAATAATCATTTTTGGCTCTATAATATTTCCTTCTCATAATATGATTTATTTATCGCTCTTTTTTCTAGAAAAATGTATGCTATATAAGGCACTAGGTTTTGTGTATTCATTTTTATATTTTCTACTAATTTGTATCAAGAGAAGAGGATGGTTGTTTTGAACTCCAAATACTTCCATTTATTTCTCTCTTTCCTTGGGATTTTGGTCTTTTGAAGATGAAAAACCATGGGTATGGAGGTGATGGTTAAAAAAAATTGGAAGGAATGAGAAATGGGACAAACAAGCCAAAAACCATCGTGGAACCAAGTAACAAGCAATGGCGACAACAGCCATTGTTGTTGAGTAAGCAGTCGCTTGCTACTGGGATTGTCTCCACCGTGGCGCTGGCTGTGGCGGTCCCTTTTGGGGTTGTCGTCGTCGGTGAAGTTGGTAGTTTTATGGTGTTGGTGTTAAGGTTTGTCAAGATTATTTCAATTTTAAGTTTTGGGGCTTTTCTTTGAGATTTGAACCAATCTTATTGGATAAGTGCTTATGTTTAAAAGATAAGGATTCAAAAATTGAATTGGCCCACATTTTAGATATTATACGGATTGGATTACAAGAAAATTGAAGAATTGGACCGGAATGCGGCCCAATGGAATACTTTAATTCTTGTTGTAATTTAAATTCTTAGAATAAGACATAAGTGATTATACTTCATTTAGTTAATGCTTTATGGATGAATGATTAGGTATTTATCACGTGTCATGTAAATTAAATAAAACACCACCCAGTGCACTAAAATCATATGCATATGTATTATATAATTTTTTAATCACTCTAAATTAATTAGAAGTGGTTGAGAAATTATATTTAATAATTTGGTGTCATTATAATTGTTTATATTTGGCCAGTTAATTATTAAATGAGAACTCAACGATTTAAAATAATAAGTGAGAGGGTTTATAAGCATGTATAATTTCGTATGCCTCTTCCATTATCCAGTATTGAATTACATCAATCTCCTTAAAGGAAGGCTACATTATTTAAGATTAACTGAAATTGGATATTGAATATTTTAAAATGAAGTAATGTGGTGACTATCATATAGATAATATCTCATCTATTTCAGATATTTTTATATATGTTAACGGATATTATTATAATTATATATGAAAATTTTGAAGGACTTTCAATATTAAAAAAAAAAATCGACAAAAATTAAGTCTTTGATTAATAAAGTAGTTTTGGGTCTATATTTGTATATTTACGTATATGTATCATACAAAGATTATTGTTCTTATGCAAATCATTAATTTTATAGAAAATATTGTTTAATCCAATATCAGTTATACTTAACAAAAACCAACTTGTAGAAGAAAACTACAATGACTAGAAAATGAATCTTAACATTGTTCTTACCGTTGAAAAACACAAATTTGTGCTAATTGAAGTTTGTCCTGAGGCCCCAAAATATGACTCTACAGAATATCAAAAGACTACATATTAAAAGTGGTGCCATTCTAATGAGATGACAAGTTGCTATATTTTTAGCATTCATGTCAAATGTATTGCAACAGAAACATCATAATATGAAAAATATTTGACATCATGGAAAGTCTTCAAGAGATGTTTGGACAACAAAAAGCTGGATACGCATCCATAGGGAATCATGAACACTCGCATAAACCAACACATCCGTGAGGGATCATATGTTAACCATGATCGATCACTTGAAACTCACCTTGAGATGTTATCATAGTTCAAAGCTAATTATAATCTACACAAAAGGCACGTTTCTGATGGAATTACTAAAAGCTCCAAAGTGCAAAATCTGTTCAAAAGCCAAAAGTGGAGATGTTTTGATTGTGACGGTCAGACCCTCTTATCCTAAGCCTTCTAATGGCAAAAGAGGAAACAAGAGGAAGAGGCCAAACAAAAGGAAAGATGGCAAGTCAAAAGGGAAGAAATCTAGTATCGATGGGAAATTAAAGAGAAAATGTTTCATTTGTTGACAAAAAGGTTATTGAAAGAAGTTATCTAGTACTAATAAAATTCTTTTATGGCGTCTTAGGTTGGTTCATATTAATCTAAATAGGATTCAAAGATTGGTGAAGGATGGACCTTTAAATGAGTTAGAGGTAGAATCAATACCAACTTATGAATCTTGTATAAAAAATAAGATGACCAAGAGGTCTTTTAAAAGACTGAGAGCCAAAGAAGTTTTGGAATTAGGACATTCCGATGTTTATGGACCCATTAATACTGGGCTAGAGAAGGGTATGAGTACTTCACCACCTTCACAAATAATTACTCTAAATTTGGATACATCTCTCTTAAGCCTGAAGCTTCAGAGAAATTCAAGGAGTTTTGAACGGAGTTTGCGAAACAATTAGGTAAGATTATCAAGGCCCTTCGATCCGATCGAGGTAGAGAATATATATTCCAACAATTTAACGTCTACTTGTCAAATAATGGGATATTATCCCAATTAATGTACCAAAGACTTCTCAACAAAAAGGTATCTCAAAAAGAAGAAACTAAACTCTTTTAGATATGACAAGATCGATGATGAGTTATTCCTCATTGCCTATTTTCTTTTGGGGGGTATGCACTATAAATGGCCATTTACATCTTGAATTTAGTGCCATCTAAGTCGGTTCCCAATATGCCTCTTAAATTGTGGAATGGGCGCAATCTTAATTTACACCACATTCGGATATGGGAACGTTCAGCACATGTGCTAAAGGGAAAATGGATAAGATGGAATTAAGATAAATGGTTTGTTTCTTTGTAGGATATCTAAAAGGCATTAGAGGTTACTACTTTTATAGTCCTTTAGATAAGAAGATAATTGTTAATACAAATGCAATCTTCTTAGAAGACAAGTTTATAGAAGAACACAAGTCCACTAATAAGATTCTATTGAAAATGGTGTTAGAACATGAATCAAACAACTCATTTCCAAATTCCCATATTGCCCACAGAACCTCATGGACAAATAGAACTAGAGGTAGTAGAGAATGAGACTCTCATAGTTCCACGTCCACCTGCCACTCACGATAGGGATAATGAGGAGGTTAGTCCATGTAACACCCCGAATTTTACTTACCGTTTTCGTATGGGCCTAAATTTAATATTGTCATTTAGCAAGTGGATAAGTCTATATCTAGCATTGTCTCACACTAAAACTCAAAAGTTAAAGTGATAAACTTAAACCACTTATTTGTAAAAATGATTTATTTTCTAATGTGTATTTTATAAAATTTATCTTATATTTTATTTGGGTCCAATAATTAAATACCATAAAAGTTGATAAGATATATCAATATTATACTCATTTTGTAGCTCGTATTAAATAGCATAAATTGGGTTCAAGAAGAAATAATTTTAGACTAGCTATATATATATTATCTAAATTAATGAATCATTTATGTTTAATATATTAAAGTATAACACCATCAAGAAAAATCGTATCTAAGTGAGGTTACTTTAACTATATAGGATATATATAGTAAAACTAATACTTTTACTATATATAACTAGTCTTTCACCCGTGCGATGTACAAATTATAAATTAATACTATTCTGGATCATCTCATAAGTCACACAGACAATTATCAGTACAAACTTTACAAACATCTAACGGGGACGTAAGAATATTCATTGAAAGCAACATCGACTACAATTTTTCATCTGTATCCACACATCTTGTCCGACGAAATTGATTCAATTGATTGTCCTAAAATGAAGCATTCTATGTACTTCAGCACAAAAACTCCACAATTAGGCCTGAAACAATGTAGTATTAGACTATATTAGTATTGTTAGCATGAAAGTAAATTGAACAATAAATTTAATACCATGGTAATTAGTATGTTAAATGCTTACCCAGTGTTTGTGCAAGACAGATAAGGCATAATGTCCATCTCCATTTTTTTGTTTTCTTAGCTCATGTCTGGCACACAATAAATTAGAAGACATCAATAACCCCTGAACTAAACTAAATGTTGCTTTTGCATGTAGTTTTACTTCGGTTGGTGTGTGGATGTTGTAGCTACAATCATAAATTTGAAATTTCCACCCATGTATGTCCACGAGATAAAAATACCAATTGTTGATCGGCATTGAACATGGTATCAGTAGATAATTGCATGTTATCCATGGAATTCCAATCACAGGTAATATACCACTTACGTACTGTTGGAAAACATGAAAGTTTGGTGGATTTCCACTTGAAATTCCTTGTTTCACACTTCTTGCCATATCATATGACGAGCACATTCATATTCGAATGAAAAATCTAGGATTGCATACTCTTTAGAGACACGAGGAGATCCATTATGAATAAGTCGTCTCAACAACATTAATTATGTGTTAATAATCTAATAAAATAGATAGAGTAAATTAGATTCGTTAACTATGGACCGTAATTATTATTATCATTCGTAAATGTAACTAGCCGCAACATGGATATTTTCGAACGTATCCTGTATAGCTTTTAACATATCTCGTTCATACATGCTTCCACTTCTATCGTTCCAAAGCTGACTGCAAAACGAAAGGTGAATTAATTTGAATAAGATGGAATGAGAATTGTAATATGTGAATGAATAAAGTGGAAATGGATTTCTTACTCAGATTGATGCTTATGTATCTAATTTCTAATAGTTATGTATCTATCCATGGGATAGTCTTCTAAAGGATCTTTGGATGACGATGAAGATTGACTATTTTCCTTCTTTTTTTTCGTCTGTGGTTAATTTTTGAACTTGATGAACATGTTGAGAGCTTGAAGGATTCATAGGTTGATCACCATGAATTGAACTCTTATGGATAGGGACATGTTGTTGTAGAGAGCTTATAATACCTTCCATATTGGATTTCCAACCAAAAAATTGATACATCTTGTTCATGAATATAAGATTTGATTGAATCTATGCTGGTATCTACATAGGATCGTATGGATTGGATGTCTTCATGGTGATCGTGTTGCCATTGTCGCTGTTGTTCAAATAGTTGTTGTTGGTTGTCGAGAATTGTTTGGTATCTAGCTTCGTGTTTTCCAGATTCTTCAACCATGTGTGTCTTTAAATTATCGAACAAAGTAGACACATCCGATACTAAATGCTTCTTATAGATGCTAAAAAGTTCATCCATGTGTTCTTTAGTGACATAACCATAGTGAGAAGAAGAAGATCCTGGCTGAAATTCAAACGGAATACATGGAACATTTATCTGATGTTCATGTGTGGTATCAGGTGGGATTTTTGTTGCTACATTGTGGAATTCCCCACCGATAATAGAATCTAATACATGATGTTGATTATCTGGTGGCAGCGAGAGTGTTGTGTACCACATTTTTTCTAATTCCCCTTCTGTGGGTGTTAGCACTGCAACTACTTCAATCTATAATCATAATTTGTCCTGGTATTGTGTTTGATTGAAATATTTCATTGAAAAATATTTTTTGGGTACATGTACTTGATGCACAACATGTACTTGGCGACGACTGATTTGTTTCTCACAACTGCACTTTGTAAGACTTTTTTTAGTTTGAATTTTTTCCCAAAATTATGAAATTATAATATTAAACATTTCGTCTCTTATGCTTGTGGTCGGTCTTGTTATTATTATTATTATTTTGTAATTAATAAAGTACAATTTTTTTATGCTGAAGAAAGAAAATTAAAGTTATTCTCCTTTTCTCTTGCAAGATCTAGAAGATTATACACAAATTCTTGAAAAGAACGTCGAGATTACAACATTCGTGATTTATAAATATATTTCTACTTAATTTTTTTTTCCTGTATTAAAATTTTGAAAAGAACGTTGAAATTTTTTTCTACTTTTTTAGACCCTGTTTGGTCCTTTTAAAAACAAAATATATTATTCTATCTTATTTTTAACCACATATTTATCAATAAAATAATATTACACATAAATTCATAAAAGTTTCCTACTTTTTAACCACGCATCATTATTAAAAAAACTATTTCTTCAAATAAACTCTTTAAAATCAACATCAAACACGAAAATTATGTAGAATGTTTATTAAAATATTTCTATTAGCGTAATTACTTTAATTAAAATTTATGTTTTTAACGCAATCATTATAATTTATATGATAGATCATTGTTATTTTTGGAGTCAGTAAAAGAATGCAATATTTTAAAAAATAGAACAAAAGTGGAACCCACGTAAATTTCAAAAATTGTTTGAATTTTTTATTTTTGTTTCTCCTCTTGGCAGCCAAATGATGCTTGGTCTTGCAGAGGGACCACTCTATTATTATTAGTTTATATTATATAATAATAATAATAATAAAATAATAAAAATGGCTACTATTTGGAGGCTACCACATGGTTTAGGCGGGATTCTTCGAAGATTCTTGGGCCGGAACTTTTTTTGCTACTATCCTTCTATAGAATTTATTATTAGTTTATATTATATTATATAATAATAATAATAAAATAATAAAAATGGCTACTATTTGGAGGCTACCACATGGTTTAGGCGGGATTCTTCGAAGATTCTTGGGCGGGAGCTTTTTTTGCTACTATCCTTCTTTAGAATTTGTTTGGGAGGGAGCCGTTATAGTCAACCTGTGGACCACACCTGCGAGAGGGAAAGTAAAAAATGTTGGTTGATTTAATAGTTAACGGTTAAAATTTTGATTAAAATCCCTCCCAAACGAGCTATTAATATAGTATAAGATATACTTTAATATATTAAACATAAATGATTCATTAATTTTGATAATAAACTAATTAATTCGCTTTTTTGAATTCCACCCTCAACTGTCAAAAGTGATTGATTGAAATAAAGACTAAATTAATTGATATATTGAATTTTCAAACTTAACTTTCGGATGTTTTGGGTTGATAGACATTTTAGCTTATTGGTAAGCAACAAGTGGATATTATATATGGGGAGATGCTACATGTACATTATGGATCACATAATGGTGTCCATTCCCCCAATAGGGGGCGCCACATGTACATTATGGACACCATTATGTGATCCATAATATACTTGTAGCATTATTCTTATATATATGTGTGTGAGATAAGTCTTTCCTTTACCCATACAAAATGTAATTCTCACACATTAGCACACATCTCTTGCAGACGTGTCAATTTTGAATTATTGTCTTAAAGGAATATTTTCAGAATTTTTGATATCAGTTGAGGTAAGAAGACATATTGCAAAGTGATAAATTCTTATTTTCTAGATGTTTATATAATTTGGCATAAAATACTCTAAGGCTTTCAGGCCAATTTTTATGTAAATCCTCCAGAATGGACCATTAGGTGAAATATGTAAATCCTATGGGATATAGTAATTCTAAAGACATTCCTGAACCATCTGATATTGCAACAAGTTTGCTCCAAATCTAAAAATGTGAGTATATATTGTCATTTTATATTTATATCACGTCAATAAAAATATGCACATATTTTTACCGAATATTTTCAAAATACTTACTCTTACAATAACTTTTCAAATTAGAATGAGTCGTGTGGATGCGTGAAAGATTGACCGGGAGATGCTTATAGGATCCAAATTTTATTTTAAGAACTTCTTTATGTTTAATTATGTGCACGTTATTTGATAAGTGCGTTTTGAGCACTTATTAAGGTCACAAAAACATGAAAAATTGTTGATGTATATGTTGACATATGGCTTAATTCGATATAATTTGTGTTTGTGGGAGTTCATTGATGGATGGAATGAAGAGTATGCACAAGCGAGCGAAAAATGACCAAATTGGAAGAAAATGAAATTTCGGGGAGCAAAATGTAATTATTCAGAAGATGACCCGAATGGTAAATCAAGCATGGAATTGAGCTAAGTAACACATTATGATGTCATGGAATGTTAGAAGAAGAAGGAGAAAGAAGCAAAGCCACAAAGTAGATGAAACAAACTTGGAGACTAAAGTGAACCAAATGGAAAATAATTTTTATCATGCATTCGCATGGTAGAAAGCCCATGCAGTTGCCCAAGCATCAACATGAGATGATCATTGCAAAATCTTTATAATCATGCAGTCGCATGGTTCATTTTGAGCGCGAATTTTCTGATTTCCTTATTCGAATCAATCTCTTATAACTAGGTTTTTACGCCTTCTTTGAGAGAAAAACACAGAGAACTAACAGAAGGCAAGAACAAGGATTTTCACTTCAAACTTCAAGATTTCCATATTTAATTCAAGTTTTTTGGTGATATCTTCTTTTTATTATTCTTTTATTTTATCCATGTTAGGTTAGATTTTTTATGTACTAGGTGAACAATGAACCTCGTATTATGATCTTTTAATTTCTATTTTGCAATTTGATATTCAAACACGATTGATGGATGTTGAATGATTTATATACACTTTCTTGCCTCCATAGTTAAATGCATATGATTTGTGAGTTTGGGTGATCTATTTTATGCATTTGAAATAAGGGAAATAAATTTTACAAGGTATAAATCATCGTAGGGTCCGGTAGATGATATAAATATACCGTTATGCTTTACGTGAATCTATAAGTATTTACAAAACGTCATACATTCTTGTATATTACATTTGTCATAGAAATATAGTCAAATGGTATGCTAGAATAAGTTCAATTCTACGCGAAAAATATTGTTGAATAAGTTAGAAACATTGATTCTTCAACCAATTCATCGTGTTATCAAATTATGAAATAAGGGTTAAAAGAGAACTTTGTTTGGTGATTCGGAATCCTAGTACGCTTTTTCATAATTAATTTCGTTCAAATTTTTTGCATTGAAAAGTCATTTTGCATTTAAATTGTTATTTTAATTTAATTTGCATGCTAGTTTTAGTTTAATTATAGAAATTGAAAAACTCATCTCAAATTTAATAGATTCGGTTAAGGTCGCGATAATAAAAATCAAATTAAATCAATCATCGTGGAAACAATATTCGAAATTCTAGGTTTTTCACTTTATTACTTGTCAACGAACCGTGCACTTGTGGAGATTTAAACCCGAAACATATTATCGTGAACATTATTTTTAGTATTTTTTTTTAGTGTTCGAGCATTGGACATTCTATGTTGAGTTGAGATTTTCTTTTAAAATTGTAGTATTTTAAAATGTTAATTTATATGAAAATTTCCATTTAAAGTGGTGGACTATCTTTATCAAATTATTGAAATCTCAAAATTTTGTAAAAAAAGAGAATTCCACTTAAATTAGATAAAGAAGATTTTTGGTAATACTTCAGGCCTATGTTTTTAGCAATAAAAATAAAAGGGTAATTGATTTTGGGAGTTATAGTTTGATATCAAATCCTTATGTTATGAAATTCTTGATTTTCCTTTTGAGATTATCGCTTATCGATCCTTAATTATAAATTTATGGGTTAAGGCCTAAAATTAGAATATAATTGAGATTTCCGATAATGACTGTTTTCACCAACAATAAATTCGATGGTAAACTGAATTAATGCCTCTTTTGATTTTCCTTTTACACTATTAATGATTGGTAAAAAAAAAAAAAAAATATACATGGTCACTTGCATCATTAGTAAGCAGACTTGTCTTAATTATTATGAATAAATAATATACCAATAGGGGGGCGCCCGAGTTTGACCCGGGCACCATTTTTCTGGCAAAGGGGCTTTTCCCAATTTATTATTGTTCTCATCGATGATGACTCGTCTGATTATCGACACGTCTACTGCTCATATTTGAAATTTGGTCTTCTGTTCAAGCGTGATAAATTCTTTGGAAGGATGCCAGTTATTGTGGAATTATATGCAAACCCAGTTCATCCAATTAGTATATCTATCATTATCATATAAATTTGAATTTTAAAGAAATTTCAAGTTTCGGTAGTACTCTACCTAAATTTTCATGTCTGAACGCTATGATTTATCTTATTCCTCGACATTAATTATTTATGCGACTACACTATTGGAGTTAACTGCCACCAAAATTGCTGTGCACTAGTTGATACAGATTCATATTCACGAGTTACTCTGTCATCTGCTAAAGCTTGAAGAATTCCCAAGAGTCCGGTGTATTCAGGTCCAGTACGCTGTGCATTTTTTATCCTTGTGATAGGGATAAAATGAAATAATCAAATCTTGAGTAATAAAAAATAAAAAGTGTTTACACGTTCTTTGTTAACGGTTCTATGTTGTGATTATATTTAAATTTAAACAAGTATTTGAATGAGACCCATGGCATCTAGCACTCGTCAATCAACTACTTACTGTTCATGAACCAAGGTAGGGAATAAAATGTTTCATTTTATATTTCGAGCATGATTTATAAATCATTTAAACTTGAATTCATGAAATGCTTATGATGTTTAGAATAAAATATGTTATGCAAGCTATTATTTTGTTTTAATATAGATGAAAGAATGATGATTAGTCATTATATAAAAAGTGCGAGAGCATAATATATAAATTGACTAACAAAGATAACGCATAATTGGATATTTATGTGACAGACATGGCTAGAACTTATCAAATCTCTACAAAGACCACATCTTGTAAAGCAACAGTAAATTGTAGGTCCATTATATAGTCCTGTGAGACTTACGTGACTAACATGACTCTGTCGAACAAGTGCAAGACATCTATAAGAAATGTATGACAGCTATGGAAGCAAGACTGGAGATCATGCATATCTAGGCTATGAATAACCTCGTACACTCACTTTCACCTCAATGGAGAGACATGTGAGTTGTGGGAAGAGATGCTAGAATGTAACCCTCAAGAGCACCCAAACGGGATTGAGTTTGGCAAATATTGTGAGAACCTTTTAGACATGTGGAGTGAGAGTCTAGAACCACAACAGGAGCCAAAAGATGAGTTAGCAGACGAGGTGGGAGATGGGGCCGAACTTGAGCCCAATCTCGAGTATGAGTAGGACCCAAAAGAAGATGTCGAATAGGAGTATGAGGATGAATTTGGGTTGGAGTTAGAAGATAATCACGAGGCACTATCTATTACCATTTGGAATAAGGTTAATGTAATCACAGATGCTCTTAGTAGGAAAACAGTAAGACAACTAGCAGTTTTACGCACAACTCAAGTGCAATTGGTAAAGAAGTTTGAGAAATTGAAATTAGAAGTGGTCATTCCACTAGCTCCGGTTACTGCAAGGATGGCAGCATTAAAAATCCAACCTACTCTTAGAGATCGAGTCAAGAATGTCTTAGACAATTACCCATTTTTTAAGAAAATCAAGGCAGAAGTTAGTACAAATAAAAGAAATTTTTTTAAAATAGCATATGACAATGCTTTGAAATTTGAGGGGAGGCTGTGTGTCCCAAAGGACAAAGGGATAAGGAAAAAGATATTCGAAGAAACTCATTATACCCCATACTCTGTACATCCTGGTGGTATAAAATGTATTGAGACCTTCACGATATATTTTGGTGGAGAAATATGAAAAGGGAGATTGGTCTCTTTTGTTGAGAAGTGTATGATATGTCAACAAATTAAAGCAAAACATCAAAGGCCATCAGGACCATTAAATCCATTGAAAATTCCAGAGTGGAAATGGGAACAAATAGCCAGGGATTTTGTGGTGGCACGATGCCATCTGGATAAAATTTGACTGAAAAGTTATGCAGATCAATGAAGGAAATCAGTAGAATTTGAAGTTACGGAGAAAGTGTTTCTAAAAGTCGTATCAATAAAAAGGGTTCTTAGATTTGGAAAGAATGGAAAGTTTAGACCTCAATTTATAGGTCCTTTCGAAATTCTAGGCAAAATTGGAAATGTGGCATACCGTCTAGCATTTCCACCTAGACTATCGGCGGTACATAATTTATTCCCGTGTCAATGCTTAGAAAGTATGTGCATGATCCCCGAGCATGTGATAAGTTATGACTCATTGGATAAAGAGGCCTCTTCATAGGTTATCGAAAGGAAAGTACTGCATTAAAAAAATAAAGAAGTTGCCTTGGTAAAAGTTTGATGGAAAAATCATGAAGTCGAAGAGGCTACCTGGAAGAAGGTAAAGGCCAAGTATCCATAGCTTTTCGACTAGATGAGACAATGTCAAGGACGAAATTAATTTAAGAGGGAATGGATGTAACACCCTTAATTTTTACCTACTATTTTTATATGAGTCTAAATTTAATATTGATCATTTAGCAAATGGAATAGTCTGTGTATAGCCTTGTCATCACACTAAAGTTCAAAAGTTAAAGTGATAAGCATAACTCACTTATTTGCAAAAATGATTTATTTTCTTGTGTGGGGGTGTGTGAAGTCTTTCCTATACCTATGCAGAAAGTGATTTTCACACGTTAGCACACATTTGTTGAAAATGAGTATTATTTTATTTCACCAACCACATTCAGAATTTCACAAGTTGGGTTTTCATTCTCTTACAAACATTTTGTCCATTTTTATTATTGTCTTCAAGGAATATTTTCAGAATTTTTGATATCAAGGTAACAATACATAGTGTAAAGTGATAAATTCTTATTTTCTAGATGTTTATATAATTTTGGCACGACTCTAAGGCCCTCAAGTCGATTTTTATGTAAATCTTCCAGGATGGACCATTGGTTAAATATGTAAATCTTGCGGGATATAGAAATTCTAAAGAAATTCCTTAAGCTATTGGATATCGCAATCACGTATTTTTATTGAGTGTTTTCACAATGGTCATTCTTACAATAACTTTTCAAATTAAAACAGGTCGTGTGGACACGTGGAAGATTAATCGAGTTATGGTTATGGTGTCGCCGAGTAAAAACTTTAGAAATGATTATTGCCAAATTTTATTTTAAGAACATCTTTATGTTTAATTATGTGAATGTTATTTTTAGCATTTTTTTTCTTAGTGTTCGAGCATTGGACATTCTATGTTAAGTTGAAATTTCAATTAAAAATTGTAGTATTTTAATATGTTAATTTATACGAAAATTTCCATTTAAATTGGTGGATTATCTTTATCAATTTATCGATCAAATCTCAAAATTTTGTTAAAAAGAGAATTCCATTTAAATTTGATAAAGAAGATTTTTTTGTAGTACTTCAAGTTTATGTTTTTATAAATAAAATAAAAAGATAATTAGTTTGGGGCATTACAGTCCCAACCAAGGAAAGGACTGACAATGGGAGCTGAGGAAGGACCTTTAGTTAGATTGGACGATCAGGCAACTCAACCATTATTAATAGTGGGAGAGCTGTGAGACCACTTTCTAGATACTTGCTCTATGGAGAAACTATTAGTGGAACTTTTGTGAAACCTAAGAATATCGATGAGGATTATGCTGGTATGGTAGATACCTAGGAATCAAATAATTCGAAAATCATTACTTAGATTAACAATTTTGTTGAGCATTCCATTGGCAGAGAGTTGGCAAAATATGAGACAGCAAAGGAGGTTTGGGATCATCTGCAAAGGATATTCACTCAGTCAAATTTTGCAAAGCAGTATCAATTGGAGAATGACATACGAGCTCTTCAACAGAAAAATATGAGTATTCAGAAGTTTTATTCTGCTATAACAGATCTTTGAGATCAATTGATTCTTATAGAATCGGACGAATTAAAGACATGTGCACCCTATATTGCTCGTAGAGAGCAGCAACGGTTAGTGAAGTTTTTAACTGCACTTCGCAGTGATTTTGAGGGACTTAGAGGTTCAATTTTGCATCGTTCTCCACTTCCTTTTGTTGACTCAGTTGTTAGTGAGCTATTGGCTGAAGAAATACGTCTCAAGTCTTATTCTGAAAAGAGAATCATTTCTGCTTCTAATCCTTCTGTGTTAGCAGTGCCTTCTAAGTCACTCTCTCATAATTAGAATAAGTTTTACGGAAGGGTTGCTCTCGAGGAGTGCAATTTCTAGAAGCATAAAGGTCATTGGAGGGCTCAGTGTCCTAAGTCGAGACATCAGAATCAATCGCAACAACAATTTCAAGCTTGGAAGCCTGGCAACCAGTCACAATCGAATGCTCATAGACCACCTCATGGCTATAAACCACCACAGTCTAATACTGTAGCATCAGCTTCATCAGGTCTCTTCATCGATCCTAGTACTCTGGCTGAGCAATTTAAGAAGTTTCTCTCCTTACAGCTACAAGTTATATCTGCTTCCTCTCCTTCCGTATGTCAGTTGCCTCATGGTTCTTCAAGTATGTCACATTCTGTATGGGTCTTGGATTTTGGTGCTTCACATCATATGTCTCCAGATTCTTCATCTTTTGCTTTCGTGTTTCCTTCATCTTCTATTCCTATCATGACTGCTAATGGCACTCCTATGCCTTTAGCAGGTGTTGGTTCTGTTTTCACACCTCATTTGTCTCTCCCTAATGTTTATCATAACCGAAACTCACATTAAATCTTACTTCTGTTGGTCAGTTATGTGATTCTGGTAATTTAGTCACATTTTCCTCTTCTTCTTGTTATGTGTAGGACCTGCAATCTTAGAAGCTGATTGGGACAGGCCGTAGGAAGGGTGGACTATATATTTTGGATGAGTTAAAAGTGTCAGTTGCTGCTTCTACTACTAGTGTTGATTTGTCTTCTTTTCATTTGAGTCATTCTTCTTTTAGTTTTTATTTATGGTATTCTCGTTTAGGTCATGTTTCGTCTTCTCGTTTAAGATTTTTGTCTTCCACTGGAGCGTTAGGAAATTTGCAACCTTGTGACATTTCTGATTGTAGTGGATGTAAACTCACAAAATTTTCAGCTTTACCTTTTAATCGAAGTATTTCTGTTTATTCTTCTCCTTTTGATTTGATTCATTCTGATATATGGGGGCCTTCTCATGTTGCCACAAAAGGAGGGTCTCGATATTATGTTTCTTTTATTGATAATTATACTCGTTATTGTTGGGTTTATTTAATGAAATATCGTTCTGAATTCTTTGAGATATACTCAACATTTCGTTCTCTTGTCTAAACTCAACATTCTACTGTTATCAAATGTTTTAGGTGTAATTTGGGTAGGGAATACACTTCTAATAGATTTTGTGAGCTTCTTACCTTAGATAGAACCATTCACCAAATTTCGTGTACAGATACTTCTGAGCAAAATGTTGTTGCTGAAAGAAAACATAGGAACATTGTTTAAACTGCTTGCTCTATCTTGTTGTCTTCTTCTGTTCCTAGTGTGTTTTGGGGTGAAGCCATTCTTACTACTGTAGGTCTGATTAATACAATTCCATCTTCTCATATTTCAGGTCTTTCTCCTTTCGAAAAGTTGTATGGGTATGTCCCTGATTATTCTCTCTTTAGAGTTTTTTATTGTACTTGTTTCGTTCTTCGTCCTCATGTAGAACGTAGCAAGTTGTCATCTCGATCTGCTATTTGTGTCTTTCTTGGTTATGGTGAAGGTAAAAAGGGATATCGTTGTTTTGATCCAACAACTCAAAAACTTTATGTGTCTCGTCATGTTGTTTTTCTCGAGCATATACCTTTCTTTTATATTCCATCCACTACTCATAATTTGACTAAATCTGATCTTATTCGTATAGATCCATTTTTTGACGATTCTGATAGTTTGTCATCTCAGGTTCTTAGTATCTCAAATACCTCTTCTCATGTTCTTACCCCGTTATCTTTACAACCAACTCGTACTGATCATTCTGCAGGTACTGACAATTTACTCTCCGGTACACCTGGAGGTCCCTCTTCTCCTACGGTCCCTCGAGCTCCATATGAGATTGTGGATCCACATCTGCGTCAATCCACACGCATTCGTAAGTCGACAAAGTTACCAGATTTTGCTTATTCTTGTGATTCTTCATCTTTTACTTCATTTTTAGCTTATATTCATTGTCTCTCTGAGCCCTCTTCCTATAAAGAGGTAATTCTTAATCCTCTTTGGCAGCAAGCTATGGATGAAGAACTTTCTACTTTGTATAAGACTAGTACTTGGGATTTGGTTCATCTACCTCCTAGTAAGAGTGTTGTGGGTTGTCGTTAGGTGTATAAGATCAAGACTAATTCTGATGGATCAATTGAGCGATACAAAGCTCGGTTGGTTGCAAAAGGGTACTCTCAACAGTATGGTATGGATTATGAGGAAACATTTGTTCCTATTGCAAAAATGACAACTATTCGTATTCTTATTGCAATAGCTTCCGTTCGTCAGTGGCGTATCTCTCAACTTGATGTTAAAAATGCCTTCTTGAATGGAGATCTTCAAGAAAAAGTTTATATGGCACCCCCTCTTGGTGTTTCACATGATTCTGGTTATGTTTGCAAGCTAAAGAAAGCGTTATATGGTCTCAAACAAGCACCTCGTGCTTAGTTTGAGAAATTTTCTATTGTGATCTCTTTCCTTGGTTTACTTCTAGTAGTCATGATTCTGCTCTTTTTCTTAAGTGCACTGATGCAGGTCGTATCATTCTATCTTTATATGTTGATGACATGATTATTACTGGTGATGATATTGATGGTATTTCAGTTTTGAAAACAGAGTTAGCTAGACAGTTTGAAATGAAGGATTTGGGTTCTCTTCGATATTTCTTTGGTATTGAGGTAGCATGCTCACCCACAGGTTATCTTCTTTCTTAGTCGAAATATGTTGCAGATATTCTTGAGCAGGCTAGACTGTTGATACTCCCATTGAGGTTAATGCAAAGTATTCTTCTTCTGATGGTTTACCTTTGTCGAATCCTACTTTATATCGTACTATTGTTGGGAGCTTGGTATATCTCACTATTACTTGTCCAGATATTGCATATGATGTTCATGTTGTTAGTCAATTCGTTGCTTTTCCTACTACAGTTCATTGGGCAGCTGTTCTTCGTATTTTGCGGTATCTTCAGGATACAGTCTTTCAGAGTCTTTTACTTCCATCCACATCTTCCTTGGAGCTGCGTGCATACTTTGATGCTGATCATGGCAGTGATCCCATAGATCGCAAGCCTGTTACTGGTTTCTGTATTTTTTTGGGTGACTCTCTTATTTCTTGGAAGAGCAAGAAACAATCTATTGTTTCTCAATCTTCAACCGACGCAGAATATCGTGCTATGACATCTACTACCAAGGAGATTGTTTGGCTACGTTGGTTACTTGCAGATATGTGAGTTTTTCTTTCTCGTCCTACTCATATGTATTGCGACAACCAAAGTTCTATTCAGATTGCTCACAACTCGATTTTTCATGAACGGACTAAGCACATTGAGATCGATTGTCACCTTACTCGTCATCATCTCAAGCATGACCCAATTACTTTGTCATTTGTTTCTTCTTCTTTGCAGCTTGCAAATTTCTTTACCAAGTCGCATTCTATTTCTCGTTTTCATTTTCTAGTTGGCAAACTCTCGATACTTGTAGCTACCGCATCATGAGTTCGAGGGGAGATGTTAAGAAATATAATATAATATTATTTTATTGTTTATTAACGGTAGAATAGTCTTTTTAGTTTTCCTTATTTTAGATTATATATAGGCTTTCTATATTTAGGTTTTGTATTCACTTTTTCATTATGCATTATTAATGAAACCCTAGCCTTCCTTTTTTCTTTCTTTTCTTTGAATTGTTTAACAAGTAGTTGTGCGAGATTCCTGCTTATGTGCCTTGTAGAGTTTCTGCAATTAAATTCATGGCAAATCCAATTAAATTCATGGCAGATTCTGATGCCAAGTGTTTACACTTTCAAAATGTTACATGAAATAGCAAATTGGCTCTAAGTTGCACGGATGTACTATGGATAGGATCCAAGGGGGGGCATAATCGCTATTAATATTTTGTGTATTTACACAAACACAAGTAAATTTATTTGATCACAAATAAATATTTCTAGTGACTTTTCTGCATCTTTATCAGAGCTACATTGTTAAAATGGTCCATTATACACATCAAAGTGTGGAAACTAAAATATTTAAACCTGTAATCTTTCTACTCGTCTCTCTGGTAAATGAATAATCACCCAGAGTTTGTCCAGATTCTTCATGCACTAATAATTGACTAAATTGTCAAATATTATGATGAGAATGTGTAGAAGATTAGCTGTGTCTTGTGTATGTTTAGGGGTTGAATTTATTCATAAAAGGCATCTTAGATTCTACTAGTGGAGAATAAAATGTATTAATAAGAAGCAAGTAGATCCAAAAAATAAGAATAAAAAAATTCATGACTCAAGTGCATGTTTAATATGATCAATGTGTTTGAACTGTTTTTCTAGTTTTATATTGTCTAGTGCTATTTATTATTTAATCTATCTTACCAACTATGCCAAAATTGTTTTGTGTGAGAAGCTCACACTCCTAACTGTAGAAATGTTTGGTTTACAATCCAGTCTGAGCTGGCAGTTTCAGAACTTCTCGGTTTGGTTTTTGACAAGCTTGGTCGTGATTCGCCTCCACTACCATAGATTGCACGAATTTGACAGTGTATGTATTTGTAAAACTTAATCCACATACGTGGTCTTTTGAGTTTTTTTTTTCTAATGCACATATGTACAAACTAGGGTGCAGTGTTTTGTAAATATTGGATTGATAGTTTTTCGTATAGTCTCCCAAGAGTCGGAGGTATTTTTAGATAAGGGTTGGCTTTTGTTGATGGATTTTCCAGCCCAACTAATGTATGTGTATTGTGTATGCTTTGGATTGATGGATTTAGAATTGTCTTGGTGTTTGCCTCGTTAATTAATGAGGTCCAACAGCATATTTTTGCAGTTTTTTTTAAATATTTTCACTAGGATAATCCTGTTGGGACTAGATATAATTTTGTGGAGCAGGATGATAAAAATCTGCTTGTTAAAACGGATGTTGAAGCTGCAAATATTTCACTACATTGTTGATAGAAATTTTTAATACAAATGATCCACCAAAACAGTCCTATTTATGTAGTGGCAGAGTAGAGAAATTTTTTTGTTGGCTAACAAATTGATTTCAAAAAATAGTCTGGCTCAGCAAATTAAACAAGAACTTGTAGATGGTAAGTTTGTAGAGGCAACAGAGACATGGAGCGAACTCGATGATGTTATTATTTCTACAGCAACTCAGTGATAAAATTCCATAAGAATCTCTACTCAATCAAGTAACAATTTGATTGTTTATATTGCATATAAAATATTTTTTCTCGAAAGATAAACATTCTGAATCACGCACAATGATATATTTTTGCTGTTTATTCCATGCTGAAGAATTTTACTCGGGTGAAACATTATTTTTCTTTAGACTATTCAATTTTAAACCATTGTTTTGTATTATCTTTTGTTCATGGTTCCTTGGAAAATGGCTATCAAACACCAATAGTTGGAAAAAAAAATTACATAGAATACAAAGCCTATCAAACAGCTAATGATGGGAAAAAAAGTCATAATTTTTCATAGAAAACAAAGGCAATCAAACACCAAAAGATGGAAAATCTCAATATTTTTTAGGTGGAAAATTATACCAATCAAACGTAACTATTTGACATTTACCGGGAAAATAAGTTCTAGACAATTATTTTTCTCCGAATTCGTTTTCTTTCCATCCAATTTTCCAAGGAGCAATCAAACGGACCCTTAGGGTTCTAATGTCTTAACGGTAAGAGGGAGAGGACAAAGGAAATGACTGGTTCACTTGACCATATTTCCACATTGACTTGACTCTTAGTACAATAAAAAGAAATAAAGAAAAAGTTAAAACATAACTTTTACAAATAAAAAGTCAAAAATACCCTTGACGGTTAAACAGTCGGCCGCTAACAATCGGCCATGACTATTAACCGTCAGCTCGTGGCTGTTACTATTAATGGGCCTACTTAACTTTTTTTTAAAAAAACTTTTTTTAATAATTTAAATTTCCAACAATAAATAATATTTTCTTCTTTATTTAATTTTGTTTTATAGTTACTTTTTTTGGTTAACTTAATTAAAAAAAATATTTATATTATTTATTTAATTTTAATAATTTCCACTTGTTTGAGTTATATATATATATATATATATATATATATATATATATATATAATTAAATAAAGAATTTGAAATTGATAATTACTAAAATGAATTATTATTTTTTAACGAATTAGCAAATTCTTTTTTTTTTCCTTTTAATTCAAAAATTTAAATTTTTTTAATTAAATAATATTTATATTTTTTATTTAATTTTAATAATTTCCTTTTATATATATATATATATATATATATATATATATATATCCCCCCCCCCCCACCCACACACACACACACACACTTAAATAAAGAATATGAAATTGATAATTACTAAAATGAAATATTCTTTTTTAACGAATTAACAAATTCTTTTTTTTTTCTTTAATTTTTTAATTAAATATTCATTGTAAATAAATCTTTAATTTTTTTTAAAATTTAATTAAATAATATTTATATTCTTTATTTAATTTTAAAAATTTCCTTTTGTTTGAATTTTATATATATGATTGTCAGTGTAATGTTATTTCTTCAAAAATCAATCGAAAAAATGAATTCAAAATTGAAGAATCTCATGATGTCAAAAAATTTAGACATTTAATTAAAAAAATCTTTTTCAAGAGAACAAATTAAATCTTATTGGGAAGAATTTGAAGAATCCCAAGAAGATATTAGTTTCTTTAAATTGACTTATTTTAAAGTTTTCAAGAAATTTTCAAAGAAAATTAAAACCATTTTCAATACAACTTCTTCAAAGAAAACCTAGAAAACTCCTTCAGGTGATAGTTTTCAATCAGATTTCCTCATATACAAGAAATTGTTTTTCCTCATGGTACAACAGAAATCATTGCATCACTCTTCAAACAAATGTCTGAAGAAAGGGTTTGATAATGCTATTGCTAAAACTGTTGATATCAAAAGCATTCAAGCTCAAAACAATTATACCAATATTGTTCTTCACTCTATGTTCTCAACTCAACATAATTGAAACAAATTCTAAATCTGAGATTTCAAACATTGACAAAGGAAAAAGAAGAGAGTAGAAGACAAATTATCTACACCTTCCTTTTGTCATTTTCATGAAATTACTCCTCCAAAGAAATTTGATACTAAAGAAGGAGTTTTGAAAGAACTTACATCTCAATTTGCAAAATTATCTACATCTTCAAAAAAAATATCAATACTATTAACGAAATTGAATCTCAATTTATTAAAGAAACTGATTTACAAGTCAAAAGACTCAACGTCCAAATCTTCCTGCTTATTATCCTCGACCCACTCCTCCAGATTTACTTTTTGAAGAACAAAAGCAAAGAAAATTCAACTTTGATGGAAACTCCATCGTTGAATGGACAATTGAC
>CM032636.1:5455115-5548689 GCA_019097785.1 Fraxinus excelsior
CCATTCACTTCAACCAGTTCAGTTTGAGCTTCGAATATATAAAGGTACTTCAGAAGACACAACTTCGGAATTGCTCTACTTCAGTAAACCACTTCGGACATCAACAACAGGGGATCAACATAAATCAGGAAAGTTCCCAATTGTAGTGGCATGGTAAAAAACTATCTCCCTCCAATAATAAACTTGTTATTCCAATTTATTCAGCATTCAATGTCCACGCACTACATAAATAATCATGCCTAAACTTAGGGGACTATCGTTACGCCTCACCTCCGAGGCTCGAAACAAAGATGCCACGTAGGCAGAAAGTCAAAAGAAGATGCACAAGGTCAAAAAATGGAGAAGTCAAACAAGACCGAAGTCCTTTCATCAAAAGCTGAGGTTGATGTTGAGCCTCTACCTCAAGGACGAAGCACTATAACTTAGACCGAGGCTCTCTGAAGCTTTCCAAGGCTCTCAAACCATTTGAAGTCCATGGAGCTGATGATATCCCACACAACAGATTTGAAGATCTTTTAGAAGTGATTGATGTAACACTTGTAATAAAGTTTGTCAGTATGCCAGCCTACTGTATAGAGCGACTGACTCCTTATCAATGTATTAATTATATGAATATACAATAATGTGATGCCCGAATGTATGAGATGAGGCCACATGGTTCTAATCCAACGACCACCACGTCGACCAGTGTAGTATAAGTAGGTTTTCTTTGTAAGTAGTAAGGGATTGGATTCTTGACGATCAGATATTGGAAATATATACTTGAAACTCTTGAGAAATCTATACAAACACCTAGCAGAATATTGATTGATCATCTATACAAGTTCGTTGAACGCAAATTTCAATGGGCAACATAGTGACTTCAATGCACATTTTTATCTATCCTTCCACATATTCCCGATGATTGTAACGTAGATTATTTTGGTTTCAATCCGACGATCGTTTTTAGTGCGATCGCTTTCGTTTCACACCGTCGGAATTTGAACATCCTTGTCTCTTGCCGTAAAGTGCCTCCCACGTCCATTTCCGTCCATTTACTGTCGTTATTCCGATAAAAAGGCGTCAGAATTGCACTTGACTTGGCAAGGATGGATCCGTTATCTGTTGAGTTCATTTTTTGGGATCAACCATTTCCATTCTGTTTACCTCTATATTTAAGAATTATGATCAGCAACATACATACCATAAACAAATAAACTTTTGGCTAGGCTAATGATGATTTGTGCAAATTGTCCAACTTTTAAAACGGGATCATTCGAGAAGGAAAAAAAAAAAAAAAAGGGGGATTCCTTCCATGTTTTGGAAGTGGAATTCTAGTTTCACAATTAATATTATTCAAAAGAAAACATTTCCGCTTTAAATTCTTTTTTTTTTTTTTTTTTCTTTTTCGTATAGTAGAATGAAAAACAACTCAGATATTCGTCTTGACTTGGCAAAATAAAGTTCAAACCTTCAAATAATTAACAGAAGTTGCTTTATTTGACCTTTTCAAAAAGAAATATTTACAAGGGTCAATTGACTTTAAAATCCATGTGTGGCTTCAGGTCAATTTTGGAGTGTGGATTTTTCAAAACTGCAAAACCGGACTTCATCCAGCATTGAAGCAACTCTTGCCCCAGTTTGGTCGGATTAAAATAAGTTTTTAGTACATCTTGATAAGCATTGATGAAATATGTGGTTGAAAATGTGTGGATCCTATGCGATATTTGGTTAAAATTAATTATTGACTTTAATTTTAATTAAAATCTAGATTTGCCTAATATCAAATTCAAATAGTTTAACGAAGAGAAATTGACATAATATATGATTTAATTGAATGGCATTACTCAAGAGTTTTTGTTTAAAATTTTAATGTAGGTGCGAATTTATATTCGATATATTAATTATTTACGTGTAGAAACTTTGACTTAAATTGAATACAAAATTAGAAGAATAAAAATGTAGAAAATCAAACTTCCTCGGAGGCAAGAGTTCCACTCACCTTAACACGATATTGTCCTTTGTTGATGCTGACGATTCTCGAGCAATCGTCTCTCAAGATATGACGACTATGTCTTATAATAATAATAACATTTCAAATTACAAGATCAACGAACCTACTAGTATTTTAATTTTCCAAAATCGAAATAACAAACTCTAAATATATTGAATATAATTTTAGGGAATAAAGTCAAGATGGAACAATACAGGGAACAAGAAGTTATGTTAGGGTTCGTTTGATTGCAAATGTAGAAAATAGGTGGCAAGAAAATGAATTATAAAGAATTGAATTGCCTAGAAATTATTTTACTGATAATTTTAATTAATTGTGTTTGATTGATATAATTTTCTACCTGAAAATATTGAAAGTTTGGTATCTGTTTGACTTTATTTTTTTATGAAAATTGTCCATTAAAGTGATAATTTTTCTATCATTAGGTCTAGAAATTTGTTACAATTGTAAAAAAAAAAAAAAAAAAAAATTAAAAACATTATCATATCGAATACCATTCGTTTGGCTTTGTTTTGTATGGAAAATGTCAATAAAAGTTATAAAATTTTTTTACCATTGTGTCTATAATTTTTCCGAATTGCCAAAAAAAAAAAAACTGGAAAATAAAAAACAAAAGGAAAAAAATCCATTCATTTGAAGGAAAATATGCGCGTGAGATGGCGGTTGAGAAATTTTTTTGCAATCAAATAGATAAAAAGTGGGAAAAAGAAGAAAATTATTGATATCAAACCGGGCCTTACTGTGAGATGAGAGGTTGGAATGTACGGAATTGTGGAATTTGGGGCTTTTATGTGGACAACACCTATTCATATGTCTGATTTTAACTACGTCATTTCTAGAAGCTGAGGTCAGGTTATGAATCCTATCAGTCCACTTGTCGAAATTTGATAACTTGGAAGGTAACAAAAATAATAAAATAATATAATTAAATTTATTATTTCTTTTGAATGATATATGCCATCTTTGACTCGTGGACTTTGATCCAGCCTACTAAAAGTCTTCTCCTGTGGATACTTTTCCACTTACTCACAAATTATAGATCCAACTATTCCAAGTTACAAGTAACATACTTTGATATTTAGATATTGTTTGAGCCTTATTTCCCAAAAAAAAATTTAAAAAAATAGGGACAATTCTCTTTATCGTTTTCACCCCGTTTCTATTTTCGATTTTTCAAAACAGTGAAAACATATTTACTTATCTATTTTCAAAAACGAATTTTCAAAATGAATTTAAAATTTATAAAGAAAACCGAAAACGTCAAAAATGTTTAGGTATTTTCAGTTAAAACCAAGCCAACATTTTCAAAACGCATTTTAGCTATTTTTAGTTACACCACCAACAAAAACTACTGTCATTGTCGCCTGCACGCACCACACCACCGCCAAAACTACCACGCACCACCTATTTTTAGGTGGTTTTTGTTGGTTGCGACCCAAAACCACCGCCACACCCAACACCATACAACCGACCAAAAATCGCCACACCTAAAACCACACAACCGCCGCGACCCAAAACCACCGCCACCACCACACAATCGGTGTCGCCACATCCAACCTACAGCAGAGAGGAAGGGAAGAAGAGAGGGAGACTCCGCCACACCCAACAGCAGAAGAAGTTGGTCTTCGACTCTGGCAGCCTTGCAAGGTGTCGTGAGGAGAGAGAGACAAGAAGAAGAAAACACATTTTTCAATTTTTGGTTTTTGGAAATAATTTTTCAAAATGACAAAAAGAAAACATTTTTAACAATCTTAGAATGAACACTCAAAACAAACTCAATTCAAAACGAAAAACGAAAAACTGAAACATGAAGAGAGCAATCCCTTAGGTGGCGTTCTCTTTGTGTTTGAGTTTTGTGTTTTGTGTTTTGAAATCATTTTGAGTTTTCTGTTTTGAGGGTTCATTTTGAGATTGTTGAAAACGCGTTCTCTTTGACATTTTGAAAAATTATTTTGAAAAACCCAAAATTGAAAACGTGTTCTCAATCAAACATTTCCTTCCCATCTCTCTCTCTCTTTCTCGCCGTCTCTCTCTCCCCGTCCGTGTCTTCCTCCCTCCGTCTCTCTTTCCACTCGTCCGTCACTCTTCTTTTCCAACCAAAATCTTCTTCTTCCCACAATAAATGAACTGACCAGTGTAGAATCCTTCGGTGGCGACGAGAAGTTCCTTCGGTAGCCATTGCATTTGCCGAAGTCGAGGGAACGGAATCTGTCCGGATCCTTTCCGATGGTGCGTACGAGACTTGAAAATGAGTCCTTCGGTAGCCATTGCATTTGCTTGTGTGCGTGCTGTGTGTAGAGGTGAAGGGAAGGGAACGACTGGGAAATGGAGGTCAGGGGAAGGGAAAAGTGGAATCGAAAATTGGAGTAGTTTCTGGATTAATTGGTGCAATTGACATGTAACCCAAGGTTCTATGTGCCTGCTGAAGACTTGATTGGGGCTAATTTGATGATTCAGTGTTGTGGGGACGATGAATTGAAGCAGACAGTTCCGAAAAAAATGATGGTCCGTGTGGCGAGGGTAGTGGTGGTGGTTTTTGGGTGTGGCGGTGGTTGTGGTGGTGATGGTGGTGGTTCCGGCGATGGTGGTGGTCAGGGTGATGTTGGTGGTGGTTGGCCAGTTGGTGGAGATTTTGGCTACTACATTGGTCTGGTTGAAGATGAACAGTGCAGCAATTCTGTTTCCCGTGTTTTGAGCATTTTGGTGGAATTAGCTTGAAAACGGCCAAAACGATGTTTTGGCCGTTTTCTGTTTTGTGTACAAATAATTTTTTCGTTTTCGAAAATGCGTTTTCGAAAATTGGAAAGAGAACGCGTTTTCGGTGTTTTGAAAAATCGAAAACAGAAAACGGCTGGAAAACGACAAAGAGAACAGGCCCTTATTTTTTCAAAACTTATTTTTAACTATACGTTCTCCAATAAAATAATATTGCAAGTAAATTTAAGTTTTTTTCTTAATTTTTAATCACAAATTCTCTATCAATCTATTATTTCAAAATGCATTATTTCCCCAAAATGGGGCTCAAATAAAGACTCAATTTTTCATTCACCCGAAATTGATTTTGAGAAAATAAATATATTAAGTTAATCTACTCGAAGAGTAAAACACGCTCGACTAAAAAAATCTTGTATCCGACTAACAAGATCCACTCAATAATCAATCAAAAATTGATCAAATCAACTTATTAAATAACTAATTTCCAACAAGAGTATCTCGCTATTACACGTGGAAAAAAAAAAAAAAAAAAAAAAAAAAAAAAAGCACACGCACAATTAGGTTGGTCATTTTGATAGCCCAGGATCCGTGTTCTTTCTTTAGGCTCGTAACTTAGGGATAAAGCCTTATTTTTTTCAACTTCTAAACAACTAATTTTTTCCTTTTCTTTTTAATAAAATTATTTTATTTGACGTTAGTTTATTATTATTATTATTTTTTTAAAAAACTTTTCATTTAATTTTAATTTTAAAATTTTGAAAGACTTTATATGTACAAAAAATGAAAATGACTTTATTCGATAAAGAGTTAAATAAAATCAAGCTACGGTGCTATTTACATATGTGATTACGATCTTGAGATTCGTTATTTTGTTGAAAACTTTAAAAACATGTATGAAATTTTTATAAATTTATTAAATAGGGCTTGTCTAGTTGAATACTAAAATTATAAAAAATAGTATAGTTTTTACATTTTGAAAATTTGAAAATTGTATAATTGATTAATTATATAAATCATTAAGTAAATATGATATTTTATAATTTAGATATTTGATATGTTTAATTTTAACTATTAAATAATTTTTAAGATGATTAAAAATCTCGTAAAGCTTAAAAATGTCGCTTTCGCGTCGAATCACACTTTACGCTTTTTAAAACACTACCCGAACAACGTGCCCATAGACCGGACTTGTAAGTTTTAGTGAATGAAAGTCTAATCACTTAAATCAAGATTTAACCATAAAAATTTTAATACTTTTTTTATATTGAGAGTATTTTTTATACATAATACTCAGAGACTTAACACATTAGGCCACCTGTTTAAGCTCATATTTTTTGAATAATAGATTTCGTTCTAGTAATTTTTTGGAATACGCGTAGTTAAAAGTTGGAAAAATTTTAAATTTATGTATAAAAATATTTTATTGGAAGAATTAATAATTGAAAATAAATTTAAAGAAAAATAATTTTTTTGAAACGGGTACCCCCGTTTGGCACCTATTTTTTTTCATTTTTTTTCTCTTTCTTCATTTTTTTTTTAATCGTGAATGTTCGGACCAACTTGCGCGCACCTCGACTAATTCCACGGGGCCCTGAAGTTTACAGCCGTTTCTCACCTCAGTGGTCATGAGAGGACTCGAACTGGTGACCATTGAAGAGCAAACTCAAGACCTGACCAATTGAGCTGCCCCTCAGGGTTCTCTTTCTTCATTTCAACCACACATTCTATCAATAAAATAATATTACACGTAAACCGAAAAATTCTCATTAATTTTTAACCACATATTTTTCTATTAATCACTATTTAAAAACACATTTTTCTACTAACACAGGTGTCAAACACGAAAGAGAAGTATCTGAAGAAAAAAAAAAGTAAAAAAAAACTGCTTCGCAACTTGCAAGTGTCACCTCTCACTTCCACTTTCTTAGAACAAGAAACTGGTGATTCCAATAAATATCACCTCAGCATCTCCGCATCTCTGTGGAATCTCTTTTCCTCTACACGGAGAGGCTACTTTTATTACGATATAATTCTATTGGCGGCTAATTAATTTGGCTCATAATTCCGAGCCCACTTCTAGTTATAACCGCTGGAAGGATAAAATTTATACTTACATCGATTCATTAAAGTCTTCATATACATACAGAATGACATAAATACATCCGAACCACCACATTTCTTGGTTGTGGATTGTGGGCTTCGCTACTTCCTCTTTTCAGGTACATTTTTTGTTACTATACATACAGAGGTGTAAAATATATCTGTATTTGCATCAGAAATTATGAGTTTGATCTATTTCTTGACTGGCCATTTAACGATATAGATTGTGATCCTGTAGCTGATGTGGTGAACAGAAAAGGGGTAAGAATCAAGGAAATTTTGAGGAAATGAAATGTTATTGTATATTAAATGAGGGCATTCGACGGCTCAATTTTTGTTGTCATTTCTTGATAATTATTAATTATTAAATTATTGTGATTCCGTGCTGAAATTGTGTTCAATAGTTGACCTGTTGAAATTAAAATGGGTAATAATTAATAATGCAATTAAGATCCTGTGCTTACAATCTGTTATATAGTTGGTGTTGAACAGAAAATGGTTGAGGAACAAGGGAATTCTGAGGAAAGGAAATCTCCTTGTATATCAGACGTGGATCCGAGGGCGTGTTCTTCATCAAATGAAGGGAAAGGGAAGCGATTGTGGAAGAAGGTGAAGTACCAATTAGAGGAGTACCATTCGTTGCCTGGATATTTGAAGGACAATGAATATATTCTCCGTCATTATAGATCTGAATGGCCACTGAGGCAAACCTTGCTCAGCATTTTCACTATTCACAATGAGACCCTCAATGTTTGGACGTAAGAATTTTCCGTTCTGTGCATCTGTTTCTCCTAAAATATTGTAAAAGTTGTTTTTAGTTCATATAGTACTGTGTTTTTGGTTATTCGAGATGGGAACTTTTATTGCAGATATTGAATTTTGTTTGTTTTTATTTGTTTTTGCACAAAATTTTTTATTGTATCTCATGATTGGCCCGCATACTTGATTATGAGTAATTTGGGCCTTTGATTTTATGTTACCAAACAAGTTGGGTAGCTCGAGGTTAAAACTGGTTGTATCGTAATGGTGCCCAAATGTGCTCATGAATACCTGAGAAGCTGTGATATTGCTCATTTGTCATCTAAAACTAAGTTACATGAAAAAAAAGGTCCAGAAGAAAGGCTAAAGAACTGAACTTTGGATCTGAGAGCATGTTTTGCCGCGTTTAAAGAAAGCAGGCATACTTTGTAGAAAAAAGTTTTTTTTTAAGCACAACCAAACATGATCTTCATAGTTACTTTTTTTACATCACTTTCGTTGAGATTGCAGATGTTGTCTTGTTAACAATGTATTAGTTTAAGACTTTGAGGTTGATGGTAGCATCTTGGATTTACAGCTAGTAGAGAACTGCGGGTACTACGAGTTAATTGAACATACAATTAGGTCTTGTTTTGGGGAAAAAAAAAAATCTTTTTACATGTAGTGCTGGAACTAGAGCTCGAGATAGCGGGTGAGCAACAACCCAATAGGTTCAATATTAGAAAGAAAACTGCTTATGGTATAAGAAGTCAAAGCTGATTCCCAATTCATTTTTTACTGTGGTAGAGGCAATTGCTAATATGGAGCTCAGGGTATATCTAGTCTTCCATCTTATGAAAGTCTCATTTATTTGTTACTCATATTCCCAACCACAGGATTATGTATTTTGCCTGATTACTTGGTAAGAAGATGAGAAAGTAATCATGAAGTTATAATTCTCTTCTCCAATGTCACAAGTCGACTGTTGGAGTATGACCCAAATTCTTATTGAGATTAGTATTGAGTTGGTAAATTGATAAAGGGAACAAGAGTCTTACGGAGCAGAGAGCTGGCGCCAGCATTTCGCTCTAGATGAAGTGTTATCCAAGCGAGAATCCTTTTTCAATTTTGATTCATTTCTTGTATTGTATTTCATTCAAAACACTTGTAATGGGTTCCTATATATACTTCACATGATGTATCACCTTAGTAACCTTGTGAGAGCATAGTAAAACATTGTATAGCTTTGAGAGAACATCAAAATAAGAGAATCTAGATTATAGAGAGACTTGCATATTTTGAGATAGGTTGAGAGTATTGTGAAATCTTTTTGTACTTCTTTGCTATTGATTATAGTGAATTCTTCACCCCATGCTCGTGGTTTTCTCGGATTTGGGTTTCCACGTTAAATCTTGTGTGATTCTTTTTATCTTGTCATATTTTATCGTCTTTAATAATCATAACAAGTGGTATAAGTTTTATCACCAAGTTATTACAAATCGGCCTGTTTTATAACAAGTCGCATCAAAGCTTAGGGTTCCGACAGTTCTCAGGAGAGCCAGTTTGGGCTTGTATTAAAGCAAGGTTTGATAAAAAAAAATTGATTGTTTCGAGATGGCAAATACGAAGTTTGAAATATCACTTCTGGATCGCAACACCAAATTTTCTTTATGGCAATTCAAGATGTGAATAGTGCTTGCCCAATTGGATTTGGATGATGTTTTGTTGGAGTTTAATAGAATGCCTGCAATTTTGACATTAGAGGAGAAGCAGCATAAGGATTGAAAGGTTCTATCACAGATATATCTTCATCTTTCAATCTAATTCTTCAGGACGTGGTAAAGAAGGAAACTGCCCGTCGCTGATTTGGAGGCCATGGAGGTCAATACGATGAAGAGGACTTAAAGTTGATTTGTTATGTTCGTTGCCCGCTTCATATATGAGACATTCAAGGACACTATCTTGTATAGTTGAGATACTCTTACCATTGACGAAGTTCATGATGCGCTTTATTTTAAGGAGAAGATGAAGCAGCTGGTCGTCAAATCTGAGGCCTAGGGAGAAGGTTTTGTTGTTCATGAAAGGAATTCAGGTTGCCACGGAAAGGGCAGGTCAAAGACTAATAACAGTGATATAGTCTGTTATTTCTGCAAGAAAAAGGGGCACAAGGACTGCCCAAAGCAGCATGATAGGAATAAATTTGTTCCTAAAGATCAGAAGGGACAACCTAGTAATTCAGGTAAAACTAGTCTTGTAGAAGAAAATTGTAGTGATGGAGATCTTTTTGTGATTTCTGACGGCAACTTCAAACCTGACGAGGATTGGATTCTTGATACAGCGTGCACTTTTCATATGTGTTCTAACAAGGATTGATTTTCAGCATATGAAACTATTACAAAGGATTTCTTGGTGATGGAAAATAATTAGCTTTATAAAATAGCTGGTATTGGTAAGATTAGAATCAAGATGTATGATGGGAAGGTGATGATACTTGATGAAGTGTGACATGTTCCTACTTTTAACAAAAATATTATCTCATTGAGTACTCTTGATTCAAAATGGTACAGGCATACCGATAGATGTGGAGTTCTGAAAGTTAGCAAGGGTTCTAGAGTTGTGCCAAAGGGATAGGGAAAGTCCCGATTATATGTTTTGGAAGTGCGACTGTCATTTTGGATGCAGTTGCAGCTTATGGTTCAATAAGCGGTAATTCGGTTAGAGTTTATTATGATTGTGTTGGTTGTGGTGATTCGAGCTGGGCTTGGATTTTGTTCATAGTTGTTGAGTATGTTCGAAGGGACATGGTGGAAGAGGTATAGTTTGAGTACTTTGTTTGGAGAGTTGCTTGAAAAATAATTATTTGTATTGGAATTTGTGTCAAGGTGGAGATTGTTGGAATATAACTCAAATTCTTATTAGTATAAGGATTAGGTTGGTAAATTGATAAAGGGAATAAGAGTGTTCTTGGTATGAAAGTCCGATTGAAAAAGGGATCAAAATTCATCAAGTATTGGAAGTTTGATTGGTAAAAGGATTTTGGATAATTGAAGACATGGTTTTGGAGTTTTGGTTGAAATGATCTTGAAGAAATCAAATTATAGATCGGGAAAAAGTTGCCGCAATTTCGCTAGCTAGTCGCTAGCTTTGGCACTCGAGCATCAGGGTTGAAAAACGGAACAGAGAGCTGGTGCCCGCCTAGCACCAGCATTTCACTCTAGTGGCAGAGCTATCACCTGCCTGGTGCTCGATCGGCAGGGTTATCTGGGCTGAAATCCTTTTTCGATTCTAATTCATTTCTTGTATTATATTTCATCCAAAACACTTGGAATGAGTTCCTCATATGTACACCACATTATGTATCACCTTGTTTGCTATTGATCATAGTGAATTCTCCGTCTTTACCCGTTGTTTTCTCGAATTTGGGTTTCCACGTTAAATCTTGTGTGATTCTTTCATCTTGTCATATTTTCTTGTCTTTAATATTCAAAACAAGTTGTATAAGTTCTATCATCGGGTTATTACAAATTGACTAGTTTTATAACATCAGCATTAAAGGAACAGAGGATCTAGGTGCACCAAAATCAATCATAGAATAAAGACGTATGATAAGTGGGAAATGGTTGATGGGCCTGTGACTAGTGTATGATAAAGGAAAACTAAAATACAAAATTTGAGAATTATGGTCCTACTGCAAAATCTGTTGAGTTCTACTCTATCCTTTTTTCAGGTTTAAACATCATCTCTACACATTGTTCTTCTCAATTGTAGTAGTTACTATTTTCAGAACAGTATTTCCCCCCCCCCCCCCCCCACCCCATTTCTCACGAGGAATGGAAGTTCCTAAAGCATTATGCCAAGGGGACGCATTCTAAAGTTTGTCAGGACTTCTTAATTCCTTGTAATTATATTATCTAGACTCTGAAAGTTAGATTGCGTTTACAAGTTCTAAATTCTCTTGGAAGTTGTCTATAACATTTTTCTTTTGTGTTGCCAAATCCATTAAAGTGGACTAAAGCTTTCTTCTTCTTTGCAGGCATTTGTTAGGGTTCTTCCTGTTCCTTTGTTTGACCATTTACACTGCTATGAAGGCTCCAAAGGTGGTGGACCTCTCTACCCTACAAAATTTGCCTGAAGTGTTGAGGAAAGCGGATTTTCACAAATTGCAGATGGAACTTAGAACTTGCCTCCCATCATTGCCAAACATGCCTGATTTGCAGAGATTTCAGCAGGAGTTGAAGACTTCATTGCCTTCCATGGATTATTTACCATCCTTATCTAATTGGTACATCGTCGAACTCCTCTATAACTGTTTGCCGGAGCATTTTTCCAACAGCAACCACACAGACGTGTGTGTTCTGGTAATTCTTTGTCCCTTTGCACATTTTTCTTCTGGTAGGCACTAAGACCAATTTCAATCACGAGAGCAGTATTAAGAGCACTAGTGTTTCACTTTTAACTTAAGAGATACATTCACTCACCACTGCAGATTTTCACTTTGAAGAGGAAAAATAATTACAATAGTCATCTCATGCCTCCCATAGTATATTATATATACGTCGCTATTAAATATCCCCCTTAATAATCACTTGTATGTGTAATACTATTAATGCTACCTAATATATGTACAGAATGCCTCAGATACGCATGACTAGTCTCCACCTTATAGTCTCATGACGTGACACAAGACTGTATTATTATTGCAATGTGGTGATAAACATCTGGTTAACTTTAGTGCTTGCTACTGCCAGTACAGTTTGTAGTTTTCTTTCATTTCCATTTCTAATTTCTGTTGCCAATTGGAGCTGCCGATCTCTGCCTTCCCAACAGCTAAACAAGTTCTTTGTTTCAATTTTGAGCTCATATATCTAAATTCTGTTATAGGGCTGCGGATGATCGTTAATCTAATTCTTGATTTGTTATATTAACTAACTTAAACTTCCTCAGCTGCTTGTTCATTTACGGTAACACCTCAACTACTACACCCAGTTGTTCAAACTACTCGAGTTACTTCAAAAGGATGTCTTTTAGGAGGATTTTAAATCTCTAGTTCCGTCTCCACAAACTTAATTTCTTGACAAAGGACGTGGAATAAAAAAAGCACAAAATCAATCAAGCAACGACGAAATTTTTTCGGCATTAAGTGCCTCAATCCACAGAGATTTGTGCCAGGCATGTTATATTTTCCGTATTCTGATGATAGAATAATGTAATTATGCATTCTACACAGCCTATGTTTGGCTCATTATTTCTACGTATTTATAAACATCTTGGTCAAAAAACACTTTTTTTCAAACCACTTTTTATCCATACATTTCATAGGATCTACAAGTATTACCCACTTCTCAGCCACTCATTTACCTTTGTTTATAAACCACCTTGAGACATACCCTTAATTATCATTTCATACTGCATTTCTCAGTCATGAACAAGCAATACTCATGTACAGAATTTAAGTTATTAATTTCATTAGGTGTATATTCTCACAGATGTGAATTTGAAGTCTCAATTTATTAATTTGAAGATCAAGTTTCTATCTTAGCTTTATGCTTGCTTTGTTTAATTCAATGCCCAGGATAGGTTTATCTTGCTGAAATTTCTTTTAACTTCTCCATGAACCACAAAGTAACAAGTTATTTGATGATGAAGTTATCACTTGCTAATGTATTTTGTGCTGTTTAATGATTTGCAGCATAGCATGAAGGAGGATGTTGCAAACATAATAGCACCACTGATGGTGAGGCCAATTACGCGATGGCCATTCTTTGCCTTCTTGGGTGGAGCCATGTTTTGCTTGTTAGCTAGCAGTGCTTGTCACTTGCTTTCTTGTCATTCTGAGCGCCTTTCTTACATTATGCTTAGAGTCGACTATGCTGGGATTGCTGCACTAATTGCAACTTCCTTTTATCCTCTTGTCTACTATTCTTTCATGTGCTATCCTGTCTTCTGCAATCTCTACATTGGATTCATTACTCTTCTGGGAATTGGTACGATTTTGGTTTCTCTTCTTCCTGTATTCCAAACACCCGAGTATCGTGGGTTTCGAGCATCTCTCTTCTTCGGGATGGGCATATCTGGTGTAGCGCCTATTTTGCACAAGCTCATCCTATTTTGGAACCAACCAGAGGCGCTCCATACGACGGGTTACGAAGTTTTGATGGGGGCATTTTATGGTATTGGAGCACTAGTTTATGCCACCAGAGTTCCGGAGAGATGGATGCCCGGGAAGTTTGATATTGCAGGGCACAGCCACCAACTTTTTCATGTTCTTGTGGTTGCCGGAGCTTACACGCATTATCGTGCAGGGGTCATTTATCTGAGGTGGCGGGATGTGCACGGATGCTGAGATTTTACAAGAGAATATTTTTCTTGTAATGTAATGGTTTGGTGGTGTTTAGTGTGGACAGTCAATTTAGGTTGTGTACATAACTGCTGCGCGAAAGACTCTGCCCCTCTTTGTTATGTTGTAAGCATCTTTCATGCCATGCTCGGTGGTTCACTCTAGTATTAGACAGTGTTAAATAAGAAAAAATAAAAGCTAACGTTCATTTATTGTATTGTCCAGTGCCGAATATTTTTTCAGTGAATGGCTAGATTTCTTGATGTCTAGATGTAATGTCAAGAAGGAAATAGTATTCTGTTGTAAAACAATGAAATTTGTACCATCACTGTCAAAAAGACAGGAGTTATGTTTACTATTCCAGGAGATATAGATATTATATTGGTGTGCAATTGTGTCAACGTAAATAGATCTATTATCTGTTCACTCAACTAGAGGCGTAAAATGATCTTTTGGTTTTGCTAGAAATCAGATTTTAACTTTGAAAATCGAGATTCTTAAATTAAAAATAGGTGCACTTTTCCTGAAAGTATCAAATGCAGTTACTCTACAACGGAAGTGTGTCGGTAAAATTATGCATCAAATTGAAAATTCAAATATGGACAAAATAGTCTTCGTTGAAAGCAAAAGCATGGATGTAATATGATATTTTCTTTCTTTTTTTGTTATAACTAGTGGTTTGCCCATGCCATGCATGGGTCATATTTTGTTGAAGGAAATATTAGCATGTTTATTGGCATCTCATTTGTCCATCTCCTATGACTATGTTGCATTCCACATTCGTTGATGCAATGCCATTTATATATAAGAAACATATGCTATTGATCGTCAGGTTAATTGTGGATCTTCTTGTTTAGTTTCACAATATTAATTTGATCCATATCGATATATGGTTGGTTTGATTCTATTAAATATTCCTTTTTAGGTTTTCTATTTTTTTGATATTTTTATTATATGATAATTTATTTGGGAATCTAGTTTGAGCTTACTTCTGTTGGTTGCTCTTGCAGTTAGATATGCCAGTTGGGTTGTTGATTCAAGCATTTGAGAAGAAGCCATTAAATATTTCTTTTGAAACCATTAGAAATGCCAGCCTCTTCAGTAACTGCTCAAGGCACTGGAAAAAGACTCAAAATAAGCAAAAGTTGGCTTCTTTCCACTCAAAAGCCGGAATTTCTGAACTTTGTTTAATCCATGTAAATAGAAAACACTGTTAAATCTCGTTAGTCTCGATGTTTTGAACACCAACACTGATCTAAAAAAGACTCAATATCAACAATATTCAATAGCCTTTGAGTATGTGTGATTCAATGAAGAAAAGCAAAATAGACAGCAACTTGCTAGAAAACAGAAAAACACCATTGGGCAGAAAAGAAAAATAAAATTCAAAAATTGTAAAATCTAACCACCTTGCAGCAAGTGCATGTGGAAGAGAGATGAACAATAAACCACATTGCCGGCGTAATAGAGAAGGTGCTCAGCAGCGAGGGAGATGGCGACGATGATTGTACAAACGGCGGCCACCACCCAAGTTGGGGTGAACCCTAACATCGCCCTTTCCTCTTCTCCATCGTCACTCATTTTTTCAAATCCGAAAAAATCACAAACCCACCTCGCAAATGTGTAAATATCTTCCTGCAAACCAAGTAAAAAAAAAAAAGATTCAAATTCAACCAAAAGGGAATTCAAATTATCAGGGGTGGATCTAGGAAATTTGGGTGCATGGGCTAAAATTCAAAGTCAATAGGTACGTTTTTTAACTAAATTTGGATTCCACATCAATATATATCAGCCGGCCATCTAAACCTCCATAGGTAGAAGGCAAGGAAGCTAGTAATGCAAGCTTCAGGCAAAAGTAAAACCTTCTATAATTAAATCACTTAATTAAGTAATAACTAAATAAACGTCCAAACCATGGACCATATAGTTCAGCTCCCTGAAACACAAGAATTCATGGTCACCAGTCGCTTGATCCCCTAGACCTCCATAAAGTAGAAAACACAAATGGATAAAGTAGCATACCATGCAGTCATCCATATATATAGTTTTTGTAATTCAGTAATAAACCCTCAAAATCATCATAAATTAAAATAAAATGGTTAAAACAAGACCAAATATCCACAATAATTATCCCATAATGCAAACACTTATTTTTATAATCGAACTTCTTTACTTTTCAGCAATCAGTTAATCTCGGACCATTTACTGTACAATTCAGCTACCAAAAGACACAAGTATTCATGGGCACTGTGCACTTTTTGGAGGGGATTTGGGTGTAGCGTTTTATAGGCGAAGGTTTAAGACGAAATTTTCGAAAGTAACTCTCCCAGCGTGACTCTCCGTGCACGCACGGAGAGTTTAGTTCTCTCTGTGCGGGCATGGAGAGTTTTGTGCTCTCCGTGCTCCGTGCGTGCAAACAGAGAGTTATGTTTTTTTTAATTATGACTTCGTGTGCACACAGAGAATAGTAATCTCTCCGTTTTTTTTATTATGACTCTCCGTGTGCGCACAGAGAGTTGTAATCTCTCCGTGCGCGCACGGAGAGTTCTTTTTATTTATTTATATCAAATTTCAATCATCCCATTTAAAATTAGTTCATATTCAGTGAAGATGGGCTAAACTTCTCAAGACATTCTAACATATAATTTAAAATATATATGTAATTTATTATTTCTTATTTTTTTGTCAAAATTTCTAATTAAATACATTTTACACAAACTAAATGCGATTTCACCTATTAATAATGTAATTCAAAAACATTAGACAACATTCAATTCCATATATACGGAAATCAAAATTTCTTTCATCAATATATTAAAGATATGAAAGGCGACGTGATAACTCTCTGTGCATGCACGGAAGGAAAATCACTTTTTTTTTTTCATTTTTACGAACATTTTTGTTGGAACTATATCTCTTGGACATGCTCAAATAAATTTCTTGATATTTAATATATCATACATGAAAAAATTTGTTTTATTACATGAGTAGCACAAATCTTAACTTATAACCCGAATGTTCAAAACCAATTCATTGTTGAAGACACCATGCCAACATTTTTTATGGAAAGAGTGATAAATGAAAACTTGCCTTCTCACTGAGTGTAAGTCGCTGCAACTTTAGAGGGAAGAAAGAGTTTCAGGTGGTGGTTCGGAACTTAAGATTCCGGCAATTTGAAAGCTGAAGTGTATGAAAGCCAAATAGTCTTTTTTGTTGTTCATATCAAAATGAGATATCAAACTGTGTCATTCCAATTGCATTTAGTGTATTTGTATTTAGTTTAAAGGTAGTGTGAAAACTGGTAAAATATAGTCAAGCATTGCATCGACGTCGAAATTGTGGAAATCAAAATTCTAAGGCAAATTGTGTGCAGCATAAAAATCTCATTTTTCGTCTCACATTAATTGCTACTCGGTGTAATCATATTACTTAATAGACAAGGAATACAGCTTGCCTTTATTTTTTTGTCCATATATGAAAAGTCATTTGCATGGGTGCGTGCACGGAGAGTGCGCTTCAGATATTTTTTTTTACATTTAAAATTTAAAAATATATATTTTTTCTTTGTAATTAATAATCACTACACATTTTTTGCTCTCCGTTCATACTTTTTTTTTTTCTTATGATGTGATTTATAATTGATATTATTATAGGATTATTATTCTTTTTATTTTTAGTGTGAATGTTCGGTAAGTTAAGATTTGTTAAAAAATGTATAGTTATTATTAATTGGGGAGGAAATAATTTTCTTCCGTAATTGTAATTGGGAAAAAAAAAATTGACTCTTGGGAATATTATGTAATTGAAAATTTGGTAAACAATGTTTAATTATTATCAACTGTACAGAAAATATATATTTTTTTAATTGAAAGTTGAAAAAAAAAAACAAAACTAAAAAACTAACTCTCTCTGTGCGTGCACGGAGAGTTATGTTTCTCTCTGTGCAAAAGTGAAATTATATTTATATTTATATTTGAATCACGGAGATTTCTCTTCGTGCAAAAGTGAAATTATATTTATATTTATATTTATATTTGAATCATCAAAATTGCATTCAACACACGTAAATTTCTGCTATCTAGTCAAAAAAGGAGGCTACCGCCTACCAAGTGTGAGATGAACAATGAATACTCAGTAAATATTTAAGGGGTAGAAGTTGGATTCAAGTGTCAAAGCAATGCCATATTTTGTATCCATAATATATAAAGACCATTAAACCCTCAAGTTTGAGATAGTAAAATAGCATTGAAGATTTAGTTTGAAGGATAAAATGGGAAACACAAAATGCTTCAAGAATGAACAATATCTAGCGGATTGGCTCTTTTATATTAGTAGGGATTTCTTTTTCTCCCAAACGACGTCGTTTACGCCCATCCAGTTAATGCACAGTAGCAAACCGGATATGTGTGAAAAGGAAGGTACCAAAATGAATAGTAATTTGGGATCCTCTCTTTTATAGTAGAGGGGATTTTTATGGAAAGAGTGATAAATGAAAACTTGTCTTCTCATTGAGTGTAAGTCGCTGCAACTTTAGAGGGAAGAAAGAGTTTCGGGTGGTGGTTCAGAACTTAAGATTCCGGCAATTTGAAAGCTGAAGTGTATGAAAGCCAAATAGTCTTTTTTGTTGTTCATATCAAAATGAGATATCAAACTGTGTCATTCCAATTGCATTTAGTGTATTTGTATTTAGTTTAAAGGTAGTGTGAAAACTGGTAAAATATAGTCAAGCATTGCATCGACGTCGAAATTGTGGAAATCAAAATTCTAAGGCAAATTGTGTGCAGCATAAAAATCTCATTTTTCTTCTCACATTAATTGCTACTCGGTGTAATCATATTACTTAATAGACAAGGAATACAGCTTGCCTTTATTTTTTTGTCCATATATGAAAAGTCATTTGCATGGGTGCGTGCACGGAGAGTGTGATGCCATCCGTGCACGCACGGAGAGTGCGCTTCAGATATTTTTTTTTTTACATTTAAAATTTAAAAATATATATTTTTTCTTTGTAATTAATAATCACTACACATTTTTTGCTCTCTGTTCATACTTTTTTTTTTTCTTGTGATGTGATTTATAATTGATATTATTATAGGATTATTATTCTTTTTATTTTTAGTGTGAATGTTCGGTAAGTTAAGATTTGTTAAAAAATGTATAGTTATTATTAATTGGGGAGGAAATAATTTTCTTCCGTAATTGTAATTGGGGAAAAAAAAAAATTGACTCTTGGGAATATTATGTATTTGAAAATTTGGTAAACAATGTTTAATTATTATCAACTGTACAGAAAATATATTTTTTTTAATTGAAAGTTGAAAAAAAAAACAAAAAAAAAATTAACTCTCTCCGTGCGCGCACGGAGAGTTATGTTTCTCTCCGTGCAAAAGTGAAATTATATTTATATTTATATTTGAATCATCAAAATTGCATTCAACACACGTAAATTTCTCTTATCTAGAGCTCGTTTGAGCCACATTATAATTAGAATGAAAATGAAAAATATAGTTGTTATGGGCCCCACACAAGAGATAGAAATTTTGAATTTAATGTTGATGTGATGGATAACGGTCATAATTTTCATTTTAATGAAGAAAAAATGTGGCTCAAACAGGGCCCTAGTCAAAAAAGGAGGCTACTGCCTACCAAGTGTCAGATGAACAATGAATACTCAGTAAATATTTAAGTGGTAGAAGTTGGATACTTGGATTCAAGTGTCAAAGCAATGCCATATTTTGTATCCATAATATATAAAGACCATTAAATCCTCAAGTTTGAGATAGTAAAATAGCATTGAAGATTTAGTTTGAAGGATAAAATGGGAAACACAAAATGCTTCAAGAACGAACAATATCTAGCGGATTGGCTCTTTTATATTAGTAGGGATTTCTTTTTCTCCCAAACGACATCGTTTACGCCCATCCAGTTAATGCACAGTAGCAAACCGGATATGTGTGAAAAGGAAGGTACCAAAATGAATAGTAATTTGTGATTCTCTCTTTTATAGTAGAGGGGATTTGTCTTGCTAAAAATATTATAAAATGCAAATGAGCTCCATATGATTGTTAGGAAAATTGATTCTTGACGAAAAATGGGATCAAACAGGAGCTCAGTATAGCCTACCTTTATTATAGCAAAAATTCTGCATATTCAGAAATATCTTACTAGAAATTGTACAGATACTCACATGGGGGTGGACTCCATGTGAGTTAAATATTGTTGAAAAAAATGGGGCCCACACCCCCATGTGTGTATTCTGTATGATATTTGGTAATAAATTTTTTGTATTATAGAGACCTAATCAAGAAAACCTTGGCCCGTGTTGAGCACAATATATTTTTTATCGTCTAATCAAATCAAGGCATGAAATGTGTAGATTGTGAATTTACATGACAATTTGTGTTCCACTTTCAAACATGATATAGAAACGACACTCCGGCCCACAGGGAAGAGAAGATGCCCTGATTTGCGGGCAAAAATCCACTAAAAAGAAAACAAAAACCCCGCCCCTAATTAAGGTGGTCAAGTCATGACAAATTCCATTTTTCCTCTTTTTGTTCATATGCAAAAAGTTTCTGCCCACACTTTTAGACGTTTTTTTCATTCGAATAGTCAGATTTCACCAAAGAAAATTGAGCAAAATCCTCGTGACATTTGTTCGAGACGAGTTTATGAAACAACACGTGTTAGTGCGCGTTAGAGTTTTCCTTTAAGAGTTATCTAACGCTCGAATCAATGCTTGTCTCATAGAATAAAAATGATTTGTCCATAAATAAACAGATTGATGCTGATTTTATGGTGTGTGTGTGCGCGCGCACTCAATCCAAGAAAATGGCTCAAGAACTAAATTTTTGTCTTATTTTCTTATTTGATTGTTGTTATATTCAAGACTTTTTAAGCTGGACAACAACTAGAATGGGTAAGGTGAAACAAGGACTCTACCATATGCTCAAAGAGGACGTCATTCCTTTAGTCCTATCAACCGCCTTTGGCACTATATACTGGGTCATTCCTACTTCTGTCAACAATGCATCAAATTTTGACCTTTGGCACTATATATTGGGTCATTCTTTTTACGATCGCGCTACTTGTACAGAAATCGTCGACACCTTCGTTGACAGAATGCCACATGGCGGCCCCCTATTGGGGGGGGGCCTGCGGCGGGGGGCCCGCAACAGGCGCCCCCCAATAGGGGGCCGCCATGTGGCATTCTGTCAACGAAGGTGTCAACGATTTCTGTACAAGTAGATTAATTCTTCTTTTTATCCTAAATTTCTTTTAAATACTGATGTTCACATACAAAAATCACCTAATGATCAATCTTGTCTCATTTGTGCATTGGCAATCAACATATATTGTCTTTTACTATCAATCAGCACAAAACCAAAGTTTGTTTTGAGTTAATACATTGTGACATTTGGGGTCATTGCAATGAAGTTAGTCATGATGGTTTCAGTTTTTTTTTTTTTTTTTTTTTAACTATTGTAGATAATTTCAGTAGATGCACTTGGACTTGCATGTTAAAACCAAAATCAGAAGCAACCTCCACTTTGTAGCATTTCTACACCATGGTAGAAATATCAATTTGAAGCAAAAATAAAAATCATTCAGAATGACAATGGAAGGGAGTTTAACATGAAAGATATTTACCTAAAATTGGGATTGTACATCAAATATGCATGAAAACACCACAAAAAATGCCACCGTAGAATGAAAATATTAGCATATTTTAAATATAGCAAGAGCATTGAGGTTTCAAAGTGGAATTCCTTTAAAATATTGGAATCATTGGGTCGTAACAGTTGTATATTTGATAAATAGAACTCCAACTCCTTTGTTAAAACACAAAAGCCCTATTGAATCTTTTTTTCAAAACCAAACCAAATTACGATCACATCAAAGTTTTCGAGTCTTTGACTTTTGCCAATACGTAGGCGTAAGTTTAATCCTAGGGCCAGGAAGTGTCTATTCATTGGATACTAATTCAGTACCAAATGATATAGGCTACTAGATCTAGACACCGGGGAAATTTTTATCTCTTGAAATGTGACTTTTTATGAAACTATTTTTCCGTTCAAAATTGAATATGTGAACTATCTTGAGTCTTTACAAAACCCTAATGAACTTAGTTACACTCAAAATCCAATCATATACAATACCACCATTTCCATTCATCCTGAGACTATTGATTCTTCAAATCTCCATACAAAAGACATAGCTATTCCTAAACCATCCAAGTTACAAACACATGAAGCAGGCAACACTTCTTTACATCGATTAGAAACTGAGCAAACCATCCATACACACTTAGCTCGAAGGTCAACCAGAATAAGAAAGGCTCCATCGCACCTTCAAGACTTCATATGTCAATAGGCCACTTCGTTTTTCCCATCTAAGCTGTTGAACAATCAAGAGGTACAAACTCAGCCAGATAACCCATTTCCTCTTAGTGAAGCATGACTTACGAAAAATTGTCTACACCACACAAAACATTTGTGACCTCAATAACTTCATACACTGAGCCAAACCTACCTAGAAGCTATTACATCTCGTGAATGGAGAGATGCCATGAAAGCTAAGATTACTGCACTTGAACTTAATGACTCTTGGATGATTGTTAATTTACCTCATGACAAAGAAACACTAGGCTATAAGTGGGCGTATAAGGTTAAATTTAACGTTGATGGGAGTATAGAAAGATATAAGGCAAAACTTGTAGCAAATGGGTACACATAACAAGAGAAGTTGGATTATCATGAAACTTTTTATCCATAGCAAAAAATGGTGACAGTGAGAACTTTGTTAGCAATTGCAACAATAAAAGGGTGGTTTCTACATCATATCTTTCATCAAGACACAATTGAATAAAAACTAGAAATTTATTAGATTCTTAGCTGAAAATGTGTATGAATTTCTATGTTGAATACTATTAACCGATCAATGTTAAAGGGGTTCTCTTCCCAAATAGTTGACTGTGTGGACATATGTTGCCTCTTCGATAATAGAGAAGTCAACGTCAACCTTGTCAGTTACCCCAAGATAAAAGGCTATTCTTTTTTTTTTTTTAGTTTGACGATGTTAGAGTTAATAAAATTGTAGGGTATGAATACCAAAAAAATAAAAAAATAAAATAAAAAAAATAATAAAAATGAGGGTTAATTACCAGATTGATCACTGACTTTGAGTAAGTTTTCCAGAGGGTCATTGAATTTCAAAAGTTTCCTCATTAATAACTAAATTTCAAAGGTTTCCTTGTTAGTCACTAAATGTTAATTCATTGATTGGTCAATGAACTTTGCGTAAAGTTTATAGAGGTCACTGAACTTCAGAAATTTTCCTTTTAGTCACTGAATTTTACAAAAATTCATCCATCGCTGAAATTACAATTTGTAAAGTTCAGTGACTAACAAGAAGACTTTTAAACTTAAGTGATCATTTGATAACTTTACATAAAGTTAAGCAACCAATCATGGAATTAAGCCCATGTTTGATGTCCATTATTTGTTCAAAACAATGTTTTGAATGGTGAAAGTTTGGAAAATATGTAGTTAAAAAATAGGGAAAATTTTGTATTTACATATAGGATATTTTATTGTATGAATGTCTGTTTTAAACTGAGTATGTAGAATAAAGAGTTTTGAAATAATGAATGTCAAACAACGATTTACCGTCCAACTACATTTAGAGAAGTCCAATGCTCAATTGTCCAAATTTAATTTAGGGATGGCAAAAAATCCAACAAACCCGATAATCATGGGTCCCGCCCCGATCGAGACGGGGACGGGTAACGGGTGCCCCGCACCATCTAATTTTTTTTAGAATTCAATACTTGAAATGAAAAATTTCACGAAATCTCATTAGTTCTAATAAAAAACGACAATTAAAATTATTTAAAAAAAATATGACAAACAATAAAAGCTTTAGTTTACAAAATATATTTGAATAATTTAACTTTTAAAAATAAGTAAAGATTAAAAATTTATTATTGTCTCAGTCCAATGAATGGTGGAAATAAAATGAATTATCAAAAACTTTAAAAAAAAAATTAAACGGGGTACCTTAAACGGCTAACAGGGTGGGCAGGGGGGTGGGGGAGGTTGCCCCGACCCGCCCCGCTGTTATCCCTATTTTAATTAGAGGCATCACAATTATTGAATATTTTGTTTTCATGACATTCATTTATTGTGAATAGCTTATTACAAAATTTAATATTTTATTTAGTGCATGTTTTCTTTATAATTATGTAATTAAATTTTATAATTAGAGCTTGTTTTAGCCTCATTTTTAGGATTAAAATGCATTTGAAATAGTAAATTGATGGAGAATGTGTGGTTAAAAACATAACAAAAAGTTTTGAATTTCAATGTAATATTATTTTATTGAAAAATGTGTAGTTGAAAAAAAAAACTATAAAATTATAGAGATCAAACAAGGGGTAAATATTTTGTACCTATAAGAGCTAAACATAAATTACTTATTTTAACAATAAAAAACACTACATAATTGGCTAAGCTTAAAAATAATAATAATTTTTTGTTTCTACTAATGTTTTCGTATATAACTTATTTATACTTATAAAGAAACAATTTACTCGGTTTGACCATTGAATAGAAGTCATTGTCAAAATAAGTAACTTGATCTTATTTAATCTTGTCAATAAAAAAATATTTGTTAAAATTCATTTATTTATAAATTAATTTGATTATAAATATATTATTGAAATTGAGCCAAACAAGCACGTGAAATAAAATCAATTTCTTTGGACCCTTGAAATTTCTAATCGATTTTCTCCACTCATATTGGGTAGTATTTCTTACTCACCGTAGAATGTGTTAGTATAGAAGACCGATATCCCCCAATAAATGTTCCCTCTATTGTTTCAAGGGAGACCTGTGCGACTCACATAGCTCACGTCAATTCAAATTCATTTTTTTACTTTTAACTAGTTTTGAGAACAACGATGGATAATAACTTATTTTTTATTGCATGTTTATACCAAAATTTTCAGTTATTTGAAACGATAAATTGTCAAAGTCCTTTGAACCTAATTTTTGATTGGTGGTGTATATCTTTTACTTATGTCTAAAATGCTTCTACTGATTTATATTACCTAAGGTGAGAGTTAATTCCTATTTGACAAGAAAAGGTTAGGATGAGTATCTAGATTTGTACTTAATTGAGTGTGTCACTCTTCGCAATTAGTATTATAAGCTTAACCTTCTAAAATAATGTTTGGGCCTCATTTTATGTGTAGAATGCATTTTAGAATAATAGATTGATAGGGAATATGTAACAAAAAAGTAGGATTTTTTTTTTTTTGAATTTGCATAAAATATTATTTTATTGAAAAATGTGTGAATAAAAAGAAGAGAGAAAAAAAATATATTTTAAAAATAATTAGAATCAAACAAGCTAAATCTCTTGGGGGGTGTAAGTTCAATATATATTTTTTAAATTTTAGCCCTCAAAGGCAAATTTTGGGTCTGGCCTGAGTTTAGTCAACTCGAGAGTATTTGGGGCATTTTTAGAAAAAATATAGAACATTTTTTCTAGGGCTGGACATAGGTAGGTTCGGTTCGGTTCAATTCCATTTAGAATCGAATCGACCCAAAATTTTCAAATATTTAATAAATGGAACTGTTGGATTCAAATATAATTATCGAACTGTTTGGGTTCGGTTCGATTCAGTTCTGTTCGATTCCGTACTATAATTAAATTTTTTAACATTTACAGCAATACTACATAAATACAACTAATGACATATTCATTTGTAACTTTCACAAATTAACTAACACAATTTAAAAATATATAAATAACAAGCTGTCCAATAAGATTAATTTAATGCATACAAAATACCAAAAAGTAGATAATAATATTAAAATATCGGTGATCCACATCAATAATTCATTTGTTTCAAGCAGCCTACATAAAGAAAATGAAATATAAATTAAAAGTTATAAAAATAAAATATTTTTAAGTATTAGTAATACTTACCAACTATTTGATTTAATTATCAATTATTTGACTTGTCAGAGTAAGAAACTCGACAAACATAATTGAAAAAACACAATTAACAAACACAAATAAACTAAAAATTGTTTAACTAATAAGATTTAATAAACAAATATAATAAATATTTATTACATGTCTCAATGCCCTTATAGAATTCTGTTTCTTCGATGCAAAATCTATCTTGAGAAACTTTCAAGAGTCTAGAATCTTCCCTTAGCAAGTTTTGTGTATAAATTAAAGTTTCAACTATTTTAGGAGTTAAAGAACTCCTAAATGGATCAAGAATGCGTTATCCAATACTACTTACCAAATGAAATTGGAATGGAAAGGGGAATGATAAGGTCCAAATGTTGGGTTAACAAAAAATTAATAATTAGACAAAAATATTAAAATAATTTAATTAATTCAATATAAAAAACTAAAAAAATTATTTAGATTCGGTTCTTGGTCTAGAACCGAGAACCGGCACAAACTAATCGGTTCTCGATTCAAATTCTCGTTCGGGTATTTAATTTATGAAAAATCGCTCGGTTTGGTTTAGTTCGATTTGGATTCGAGTTCGGGTTCGATCCGGTTTAATTCAAAAGTCTTGTCCAACCCTAATTTTTTCGCACAAATTATGGAGAGTAGAGATTTTAAACTTTAGTCATTTTTGTTTTGAATGAAATTCAACAATTAATTGAATCATATATTTCATGGAATATATAACTTTTTAACTATATATTTTATCATTTTTTTAATCAAAATTTAGTAAAAATATGATTTTAATTCTTACCAAACAGAAGCTTAATTATCAAATAAAGCTTAATCAATGATTAATGAACTTTACTATATGTTATTTTTTATTCATATTTTTTTAAAAAAATTAATCGTTACTTATGGAATTTTGTTAAATGTTACCACACTGATATTTAAAAGTTATTCGTTGCTTGCTTAAATTTGCCAAAGTTACTCATAGCACATTGAACCTTACTATAGATAACACTAATGAAAATGATTTGAATGATTGATGAATAACTTTGTTCAAATTTGGACGACCAATGAGTAATTTTTTAAATTTTGGTGATCAAGTAGTAATTTATAGTAAAGTTAGTGATGAAAAATTAATTTTTTAAATTTGGATGATTAGTTGTGACCTTCGATTAAACTCACAGTCTCTTTTTCGTTTTTCAGTTTAAGCTTGTTCCTGCAGACAAGAAAAGCCCTAAACCCTCCTGCAACCAAGCAGCGCTCACCAACTCTCTCTCTCTGATTTTCTCACCCTAACCCAACCATGACGGAGATAAAGCTCTCGGAGATGCGGGATTTGACCCGAATCGAAAGAATCGGGGCCCATTCCCATATCCGGGGACTGGGTTTGGATTCAGTTCTTGAGCCACGTGTCTCCTCGGAGGGCATGGTGGGCCAGACTTCCGCCCGAAAAGCCGCCGGAGTAATTGTCAAGATGGTCCAGGAGGGAAAAATAGCGGGACGGGCTGTTCTTCTTGCAGGTCAGCCCGGCACTGGGAAAACCGCCATTGCAATGGGTATGGCGAAATCCCTCGGGCAAGAGACCCCTTTTGCTATGCTGGCAGGGAGTGAGTTGTTCTCTCTCGAGATGTCCAAAACCGAGGCTCTAATGCAGGCGTTTAGGAAGGCCATTGGGGTTAGGATTAAGGAGGAAACAGAGGTTATTGAAGGGGAGGTAGTGGAGATACAGATTGATAGGCCGGCAGTTGCTGGGGCAGCGACTAAGACGGGGAAGTTGACATTGAAGACGACGGAGATGGAGACCGTGTATGACTTGGGGGCAAAGATGATTGAGGCATTGGGCAAGGAGAAAGTTCAGAGTGGGGATGTTATTGCTATTGATAAGGCGTCTGGGAAAATCACCAAGCTCGGAAGGTCATTCTCGAGGTCAAGAGATTATGATGCAATGGGGCCGCAGACCAAGTTCGTGCAGTGTCCTGATGGGGAGCTGCAGAAGAGAAAGGAAGTAGTGCATTGTGTGACACTTCACGAGATTGATGTTATCAACAGCAGGTATATTCATTTATGTTTACATCTTAAAGATTGTTTCTTGCTAGGATAAGTTACTCTGTCAAATCCATCTACTGCCACTTTTAATGCTCTGTGGTTGCTACATTGGTTTACATAGCAGTTTGATTTTGTGCTGAATATTTTGAATTTCTTATCCAGATGTTTCCAAGGCTAGGATGTGTGTTGTTTCAGATTCTGTACAATTGTATTGGTGTGAATTGTTCTTGTCAAGTTATGGTCCTCTCCAACTAAAAAGGAAAAATTACTGTTGGAAAGTTAATGAACTCAAAAATTTGCAGATGTATTTTTTCACTAATCTGACAATTAATGCACGACCATATTTGTTACTTGCTTGGATAAGTTACAGTGTTTAATCAGTCTACTGCTGCTAAATTTAATTTTTTTATAGTAACTTCGTTGTTTTACACAGCAATATATGCTGAACACTTTGAATTTCTTATCCTGATGCTTTAAAAACTTGGTCGTTTCATATTCTTATTTATTATATGTTGTATTGTATTATGTAATTGCATTGGCGTTAACTTATTGATGCTAAAGATTTTGGTAATATTCTTGGAGGGTGCAAGTTCATAACTTAACTTGTAAGCTCCAATAGTACACTGATTGGTTAGACTTCATAGATAATTAATGCCCTTTAAAATGCTTTCATCTGACCTTTATTCGGTGTCATTTCAGAGTTCTTCCATTTCTGCACCGTTTAGTTATCCCCCCTTTTGTTTTTTTCTTTTCAATTTCATGTATATTAGAAATATTTAACTTGTGGGGATAACCTGAATTATTCTAACTTGTGGCAATAATCAGTTCTTGTTTGCTCATGCTTGAGATGATTAAACTCTTATATCAGACCGTGAAGTTTTATTTTAATAGAGTTATGTATAGGGGACCTCATGTCTCAAAACTTCAGCACTGAACAATTTGTAAAATTAAAGTAGCATAATACCTGTGGAAATTTTCAGTCACTGGCATTTGACAATTTAACTGAAGTAATGTTGTTTCCACTAGAGCTTGTTTTATTATTGGGGTAGGATTGTCTTTAGGCATTTTAGTTACATCTATAGTTTCCTGCACAATGCGTTGGAATTTTCAAAATTTATGGTGAATTTTTGGAGCTTATAATTTCTGTTGTAGGACTTTATCTAGCAAAATAGCCAGAAAAATTTGTCTTCTTTCAGAACTTCCTCGAAGGGGGTTGGACTTCATTTGTCAAGAATAAATGCTCCTCTAATTTGCAGATTATAAAATTCTCATTTTCAACGTTCGTTCATACTCTGCGTAAAGTTCTTGGGCAGCACTTGATCTTTTCCAGAGTTCCATTCAGATTCTTAGTCTTTTGAGGAAACTGAAAATGAAACAGGATTAAGAAAAGCATATATGCGTGTAGTCCCGAGATTGTGGTGATTTAGGGAAGCGAGTGAAGAGGAATGAATTTTTCGGGTACAACTTAAGAAGAGTTTTTGTGCCTGTATGTAGAGAAGGACCAATAGGAGAGGAGGAGAAGAAAATGAGAGAAAAAGAGTATACATTTATGGAGTTCACTACAAGTCGATTGTGTCAAGTTGGACGAGCAGGGTTTCCTTGACACTAAAGTCGTTGCTATTTAATTAATTTGACAGGGTTGAGCTGACCAGAGGGAGAGAAGAAACAGAAAAGGAGAGAAGAATGATAGAACATATGTGGCATTCCCACTAGTTATTTTGTAATTCGTGTATTTTTTTTAATTATATAATAGTTAATGATCAATTTTACTACTGACCCTTCACATCCTAAACTAGGATTTTATTAGGTTAAGATATGACATTTTTATAAACACCGGGGATAAAAAATAGAAAATAAAAAATACAAGGAGGATATGTTTGCAATACCTGCAAAAGGATAGTTTCTTTCTCATTTTCCCATGAATAGTAAGACGTTATTTTTCTTGACAATTTTAGATATTTATCCATCTGGAATGATGTAATTTATCAGGAAACTTATCTGCTATGACAGCCAAGAAACTTGCAACTTTTTGTGCATGCTTCGCCAACATTATTACAATAGCAATTTAACTTTGGACGCCTTGGTCACTCATTTTTTAAGGTTTTCTTACCTTGCACTTCTAAACAATTACCATCCAGTAGCACAAATAAGTATGGAATCCATCCACAATTTGGCACCTGTCATGGGAGGAATTAAAGATTATTGGAGGCAAGGGCGGAGCCACGAATTTAGTCTAGTAAGAGCATGGGAGCATAATTGAAGGAAATATTTGTTGAAAGACATCAATAACCAAGAATGTTAAATAGTCTTTCACTGGTTTTCTTACTTTACGAGTATTGCATATGAGCTCATTATTAGTATCAATGATCCATTCATATATAAGCTCTTTGAATTTGATCTTAGACATTAACGTTATATCCATAATCAAATTCTTGGTCCAGCATGTGGAAGAAGTTGTACAATATCAATTCTATACTACATGATTTGTTTTTACTCGGTAGGTAGAGATATTCTTTTAAAATATATTTCCATAATTATTGCATATAGAATCCAACAAAACAAAAATTAAGAAAATATTTAAATAAAATTACAAATTAAAGACTACATAAATGATGCTATTGAAACTCAAGCAACACATTTTTTTCCAAATTGAAAACAAAACTAGTTAAGACCAATAATCTATGAAAAAATGAACCACATGTAATATAATAGAAATAGCTTTTTTTTTTTGTTTGTGTGTGTTGGGGGGCAAGAAGTAAATATAGAAATTTAGGAGAAGAAGTTTGTGAATCAAAGTCCACTGGAGGCAGCTGACCCACTACCCGTGTAAATCCGCTAGTGCTTGGAGGATACTGAGGCATATTTATTTCTTCCCACTCTTATATTCTCTGGTTTTCTTTTTACTTATCATTTCATTTTTCATTTATCTGGTGCATAAAATGCAAAACACATGACCTTGGCCCTCTTGATGGAAGATACAATTGGATTAAGCAACAAGTCCATAATAATTTGTGCTATGTTGTGGAAATTTATGAGTCATATACTCTCTTAAATTAAGTCCACGACTTGCACGTCTACTGTTCTGTCAATTTGTTTTTGGAATAACAAATAAAAACACAATCTGTTTTGCATTAAGCTTCCTCCGTAGCCACAGATGTACATACCCAGTTCTTATGCAGTGGCCAACTGATAGTTTACTAAAATATGCTAAAAGTATTTTCAAGAGTTGCATGCAGTTAAGATCTTCAAAGTCCCCATATTATTTGTACCATTGTTGGCACGCAACAAAAAGATTCAAAATTATCTAGCTGACAGAAATAAGTTCCCTGCTACACATTATTTCATTTAATGAAAAATTGAAGAGAGAAATGATAATTTTATTTAGGTGTTTGAAAAGGAGCGCAGTCACCGACCCTAATTTTGAGTATACTGTATATATCTCGCCCTTTTTTTTTTTTTTCTTTTTTTGTTCTGATTGCGAGATGTGCATAATTTCCCAAAGCTGTAAAGCTAAACCTCAAGGTTTGATGCATTTCAGAATAACTGTTGGATATTAGGAAGGAGGTTGAAACATGGCTTGGTACTCTTTTATGGTAGAATTGCTGTTTTTTGACTATGCATATGGTTGGGCTGATTTTCATTGTTTTTTATAGCAGGAACTACTTTTGTTTGGTGAAATTCTTATTGAATCAATATGTTGTTGATGGGTCGGCTCTTTTGTTTTGGCAGTTTTCCTTAGTTATGCTTCTTTCCTATTAGTATCTTTACCTCTTTAACATTTATACACCAGTTTTGTCATTATTGAACTTTCTAATACCTGGAACCTAAACTATAGTAGTATTAGGGTACATGAAAAATTTCTTGGATGTAGAGATTCAATAAATAATTGTTTGACTGTTATGATGTACCCTCGAGTACTGCACTGTAAGAAAGATACTTATTAAGTCTCCTGTCTGAATTTCAGAACACAAGGATTTCTTGCACTCTTTACTGGCGATACTGGTGAAATTCGTGCAGAAGTTAGGGAACAAATTGACACAAAGGTTGCCGAGTGGAGGGAAGAAGGGAAATCAGAAATTGTGCCAGGTGTCCTTTTCATCGATGAAGTTCACATGCTTGACATAGAGTGCTTTTCCTTTCTTAACCGCGCACTGGAAAATGATATGGCACCTATATTGGTTGTCGCCACCAACAGAGGAATTACTACAATTCGAGGCACAAACTACAAATCCCCACATGGTATTCCAATTGATTTCCTTGATCGCTTACTTATCATCTCCACACAACCTTATACGGAAGAAGAAATTCGCAAAATTTTAGACATAAGAAGCCAAGAGGAAGACGTAGAAATGTCTGAAGATGCAAAAGTACTGCTGACAAAGATTGGGACAGACACATCGTTACGATATGCTATAAACCTCATAACATCTGCTGCATTGTCTTGCCAAAAACGGAAAGGAAAGATTGTGGAAATGGAAGATATCAGCCGAGTGTACCAACTGTTTTATGATGTGAAGAGGTCAACACAATACTTGATGGAATATCAAAGCCAATACATGTTCAGTGAGGTATCAGTGGTCGAGGGAGATGACGATGAAGCCAATGCCATGGTTTCTTAAAGATTTTCCTGGACACGTATTGGAGTATAAATTATTACTGTGATCTTGTTCTATGCATTCTACTTTACGGCTGGTAGCTGCATTTCCGTGAAGTGATTACCTTTGGGATGCATTATGCTCTCTCAACTTTTTCTCATTGGATCCATGATGAGTAATTTACGCAGTTTAATCTTATTTGACAGGTTTAAAGCCTAGCTACTGGACTTATAAGCACTTGGGTCGTCATTTCCTTACTAGTTAGTTTTAATGGTGAGTTTGTACAAATTGCTCGAAACGGTGGTACAGAGCAAGTACCATTTTGGGATGTCTATGTTATGAACAGGCTTAAAAGAGTAGAAGATTGGTTTTGTTGAGTCACTGAACTTGAAAGAAATGTTGATTTGTAGATGTTTCAGAGGATGGACTGTAACCATTTTTGTAAATTCAACCGTTTAAAACGTGTCCTCAATTCAGATTTTAAAAATTTATATAAATTTAGGTGTTCGGTATTCAAATTTTAAAAGATTTATTTTAGTGGGTACGAGTCGATAAATATTAATATGAAGTTCTTTAAGAATTTTAGTTTGACAAATCAAATTTCAATGGATTTCAAAAATACAAATTCAATTTATTTCTACCTTTGACAAATATTAAAAAAATTATATCAAGAAATTAAGAAATAATATATAAATAAATAAATAATTATAAAATATTTAATTATCAATTCCATTGTGTGGGGGAGAGAAGGGAATGAGGAATTGAGTTCTTGTTCCTATTGAAATTTGGATCTATTTCAATGGCTAAAAAAATGATTTACTAAATATTAAAAAAATTATATCAAGAAATTGAGAAATAATATATAAATAAATAAATAATTATAAAATATTTAATTATCAATTCTCATTATTGTGGGGGTGGGGAGAGAGAAGGGAATGAGGAATTGAGTTCTTGTTCCTATTGAAATTTGGATCAAAATTTTATTCTCAATGGCTAAAAAAAAAATGATTTAGTCCTTTATGCTTTTGAAATTATATTCACCCATTAAACATTTATTTAATCATAAAGTATTTTTATTTTATTTTCAAATGGAACTGATTTTTATTTTGTTGATATTATTTGCTTGATTTGCAGATTGATGAAACTAGTTCTTTTAAAATAACACAGTTATGAATTTTCTATAATAAACGATAAAGCCATGAATTTGCCCAGATTTGACTACCATTAAAAAATGAAACTTTTTTTTTTTTTTTTCTCTCATTTTTCATCACTTTCTCACAATGAAATATTTTGCACGTAAATTCAATTTTTTCTTCTATTTCTTGACCACGCATTCTCCAAAAAATTATTATTTTAAACTCGTTTTCTCCCAAAAAAAAAAAAAAAGTCTTTATAATGATTGTCAAATGGGGCTTATTTTCTAATTACAAAGTCATAATTTTTTGGTGATATATTAGAAAAGTTATATATAATTATGAAAATACTCCTTAAAATTCAAAGAAGTCACTAAAATCTATAAGATAAAAATGTGTTAAAATCTTGTGAATTCTATTCAAATCATTGAACTTCATAAGAATCCATAAATCTTTAAAAATCAATTAAACTCCAAGTTGAAGACATCCTCCTTGGATGAATTTCAATAAATTATGTCGAGTTCAATTCAAATCAAACTTGCGTAATTCCATTGATCATGCTTTTACTATTACTTTATATAGAGAATCAGCGATCTCCACTGCTAGAAATCACTTTCTTTTTAAGTTGTTCATACTTCTCAATGATTCCACGTCACTTGAAAACTACCCCAAAAAAGGGTCATCTCAAAGGGGGAGAAGTCACTATATCTCTAATAATCTTATGAACTAAACACGATCATTAAATGTTTAAATTTTTAAAGAAATGAACTCAATGGCGTCTATGATTCTTTTCTCAAAATACAATCAATTAATTAGCTTAAGTCAATAAAAAAGATAAAAGTCATGTTACCATGCACAATCTTATTCCTTGTGGAAATCAACAAGTGCGGACAAGCAGAGTGAATGACTTTTCCTATAAGAAAACAACGTAAATTCCGTTATGTTAGGCAAAATTTTTCAATGGGGACACATGATTTTTTTTTCCTTTTCCTTTTTCTTGTCTTTATTCTTTAAAATCAAAGCATGCAATCTTATCAATAATAATAATAATAAAGCAATATAATTTAATGACAGAGAAAGAAAGTGTTCAAACTTCCTTAAAAAATGGATAGTCAAATGGGTCTTAATCCAAAACATAAATGCTAGAATTTTATATTTATCTTTCTAGAGGAAAGTGAAGGTTTTTTTTTTTTTTTTTTTTTTTTTCGGAGAAAAGAGAACTTTTCATTGAAACATCAAATAGCAAGTGTTGGATACAAAGAGAAGTTTCCTCCAGCACAATTCTCTTCTCAGAGAGTTTAAGTGATTCCTTTACTAAAATATGAGCAACTACATTACCCTTTCTAGGTACATGACTAATAGACCAAGAATGAAAAAAGTCGAGCATGTTCTTCGTATCCTCGATCAGTAAACCGGGATAGTTCCAAAAATCCAACTCACCTTTCAGTCCCTTCACAACATTCATTGCATCTCCTTCTAGAATAATCGACCTCAGTTCAAGCTGTCTGCAAAGTGAAACGGCTTCCATGACACCTATGGATTCGGCCAAAAAGGCATCTGGGAGAACATTCCTAGTACACATCATCGAAGCTTTAGCATTACCATTCCAATCTCTCACAACAACTCCAATCCCTACCCGACTGTTCACTGAGTCTACTGTTGCGCCCCAATTAATCTTGAGCTTATTTGAGGGAAGTGAAGGTTAATTATATAGATTTTTGTGCTTGTTTTGTGAATAGTGTGATGGTGACCACACCGTGACATAGATTACTACTATTCATCATGTTGAATAACCTTATTCTTGTATTTTAAGACAACTCTTCATATATAGATATTATACAATTAATTTTAATCTAACATTTCTTAAGACCCACGAGTATTATCCACATATTAATCGCTTATTCTCTGAAAAGTAAAATTTTAATAACAAAAAAGGAAGTCAGAGTTAAAAATCTTTCACTTAGCGTTCGCTTTAATAAAAGCAAAAAGGTGAGCTAGTTAATTACGGTAAAAACAAAATATAGTCTAACAAAAAAGGCTTAATAGCACAAAACGTCCCTACATTTGACATGTAGCGTGCAAAATGTCCCAATGTTTCATTTTTTGCATTTTTACTCCTATTTTAACGTTCTATTGCGGAAAACGTCCGTTTCACCTATTTTTAGCGTAAATTGATCAATATACCCTCCTATATAAACAAAACAAAAAAGAACATAACAGAAAAATAAAGAATAAATTGCAATCTTACTCCTAACTTTTAAAAGAAATGCAAATTAGTCTTTAATTTGACCAAAGTTTTAATAAAAATTATAATTAGGGCCTTCAAATTTAATAAATTGTAGAACATGTCCCTTTTTATAAAACTTAACCCTAACTTTCATAATTGCAGGTGGGGGCCTGCAATTTCACAAATTGCAGGAGAGGCCCCCTCCACCACCCATTCTCTATCGATTTCAGCAGCCGCACTCGCCGCTGCAATTCGCAGCGATGGCGAGCGCCACTACAGCAGCAACGTCAATCGCTGCTGCAACACGCAGCAGCGCCATTTCCAGCAGCGGCGCTCGTCGCTGCTACTTCCAGGTCCGGTGGTATCCCTCTGTCGCCAATGTTTTTAGATCCAAAATTTTGACCAAATTTTTTTTTTTACAAAATAGATTTCACAAATGAAAAACAATTATTTTGGACTAATTTGCATTTTTTTAAAAGTTAGGAGTACGATTACAATTTATTCTTTATTCTTCTTTTTTGTTTTGTTTATATAGGTGAGTATATTGGTCATTTTACGTTAAAAATAGGTGAAAGGGACGTTTTTCGCAACGAAACGTTGAAATATGGGTGAAAATGCAAAAAATTGAAACGTAATGACGTTTTGCACACTACATACCAAACGTATGGACATTTTTGTGCTATTAAGCCAACAAAAAATATAATAATCAATTTATATAGCCCACGCTATAAAATTGAAATAGTGTTTTTTTTTTTGAAAAATGTGTGGATAATTTTTTTATTTTATTTATGTATAATACTCCCTCCGTCCCATTTATATTTGCTTACTTTGCTTATTTTCTTGTTCCAATTATATAGTCTTATTTCTTTATTAAAAATATTTTATTTTATTCGTTTACTAATATACTCTTATTTCTTTATTACTTCCAATAATAATTTACTACTAATTATTAATAATTAAATGAGGATAAATTAGGAATGTTTTTTGCAAAAATTGTTTTTCTAGTACCATTAAGAGGGTGTTTGGTGATAATTAAAATTAGATTTTTAGTAGACTGTGATAGAAGTTTTTGAAATGTGTGATTAAAAAGTTGTGGGATCCATGAAAGATGTAGTTAATATTAATCGTTTGACTTTAATTTAGATTAAAATTTAATTTTAATCTTTACCAAACATGGCATAAATAAAATTTCTTAATCAACAAAGAAGAGAGTATTATTTTATGGTTTAATAGCACAAAACGTCTCTACGTTTGACATGTAGTGTGCAAAATGTCCCAATGTTTCAATTTTTTGCATTTTCACCCATATTTCAACGTTTTATTGGGGAAAATGTCTTTTTCACCTATTTTTTTTTTTTTTGTAAAATGATCAATATACCCTCATATATAAACAAAACAAAAAAGAAAAGAAAAGAAAAATAAAGAATAAATTGCAATCTTACTCCTAACTTTAAAAAAAATGCAAATTAGTCTTTAATTTGACCGAAGTTTTAATAAAAATTATAATTAGGGCCTTCAAATTTAATAAATTGTAGAACAGGTCCCTTTTTAAAAAACTTAACCCTAACTTTCATAATTGCAGGCGGGCCCCTGCAATTTCACAAAATTATAGGAGAGGCCCTCGCCTCCACCCGTTCTCTGTCGATTTCAGCAGCCGCGCTCGCCGCTGCAATTCGCAGCGATGGCGAGCGCCGCTGCAGCAGTAGCGTCAATCACTGCTGCAACACGCAGCAGCGCCATTTCCAGTAGCGACGCTCGCCGCTGCAGCAGCTGCGACCGTCGTTGCTAGAAATCGTAGCAGCGGCGAGCGCCTCTACTGTCGCTGCTGCAACACGCAGCAGCGCTATTTCCAGCAGAGGCGCTCGCTGCAATAACAGCAGTGGCAAGTGCCGCTAGGGATGGCAAAAAAGATCGGCGGCGGGCTCGGCTCGGCTCGGCTCGGCTCGGAAGAAGCTCAAGCCGGGCCCGGCTCGGGCTCGGTTCCACCGAGCCAAGGCTCGGGCCGAGCCGGGCCGGCCCGTGTGGCTCGAGTCGGCCCGCGAAAAAAAAAAAAAACCAAAATTTGCCAACTTATTCCACTCATCATGCAACTAATAAACTAATTATAAGTGACAAATTTATCTCATAATGTATCACATAGATTATTTTGAAAAATGGGTAATATTTGTTTGTTTAATATTTATTGTATTATTAGTTTATTACTGTTTTCATTTCTCTAAAACTCTAAGTACCTAAATACTTAAAGTAAGCATTTTCTCATTTACACAAATGTTTATTATTCTATATTAAGTGAAATTATTAGTGATATATATTGCTTAATTACTTTTAAAAATTTAGCTAATTTCATCAATGGTTACTAAAATTTGTAAGAAAATTTAAATCGATCATTAAAAAGATTTCTTATTTTGTTATAATAGATAGTTACTCATTTATAAATCTAACATATTATCCGACATAAGCCTATAAGGTGCCACACACAAAAAAAAAAAAAAAATAATCGAGCCGGCTCGGGCCCAAAAAAGCTCGGTCCAAAAAAGCTCGTGCTCTGCTCGAGCTTTTTTTTTCCAGCTCGGCTCGTTGACATCCCTAAGTGCCGCTGCTGCTTCTGGGTCCGGTGGTGTCCCTTTGTCGCCAATGTTTTCAGATCTAGAATTTTGACCAATTTTTTTTTTTACAAAATAGATTTTACAAATGAAAAACAATTATTTTGGACTAATTTGCATTTTTTTTTAAAGTTAGGAGTACGATTACAATTTATTCTTTATTTTTCTTTTTTGTTTTGTTTATATATGAGGGCATATTGGACATTTTACATTAAAAATAGGTGTAAATGACGTTTTTCGCAATGAAACGTTGAAATAAGAATGAAAATGTAAAAAATTGAAACGTAAGGACGTTTTGCACACTACATGCCAAACGTAGGGACATTTTGTGTTATTAAGCCCATATATTAGATTAGATTAGATAGAACAAAAGATATCATCAAACAATATAGAGGTGTAAGTCTAATATGCCAAAAATTACGCGAACAATACAAGTTTTTTTTTTCCTGGTCAAGCCCACATGCCTCATTGTGGGATGCTCGAATCATTTTCACACAACTAGAAAGTCTAGAATGATATATTTAGTAGACTTTTATGTTCTTTCTTTTTTTAGTCTTGTTTAAAATCTTGACAGACCTATAGTTCAATTAAAAAACCCGCGACCAGCCATTATTATTGGTTCTTGTGGATGTCGGAGCTTACATGCATTACCGTGCAGGGGTCATTTATCTAAGGTGGAAGCAGGGCCGGTCCTGAGAATTCAGAGGCCCTTCAACATAATTATTTTTTCACAAGTATAGCAATATTTAAATATTTAAATAACACTTTTATATTAAAAAGAAGACTTTATATAATTCAAAAGATAGAGAAGCAAGCTAAAATTTCTATCACAACTAGAGAGATTAGGCTAATATAAGATTTAACATTCTCACATTTTGAGATGTAAAATAAGTAATCCAACTACTAAAATCAAGTTTTTCCAACATATTTTTTTCAATAGAAATCATAGCTAATACATTCAATCGATATTGTGACATAGTTGATTGAAGATAAGACTTAATCAACTTCATCTCTGATGTAATAAGTAGCCCACCGCGCGATGATGTAATGACAAGTCAACCAATATGACCAACATGCAAAAGAAAACTGAGAAGCAGCAAGAAGATTAGCTGATTGGATAGTATTCGGACATTTTACTATGGTCGAGTTTATTTAAATCATTTCATTACTAGCATAAGCTACAAAGCGGATTAAATGTTTTCAAGAAGACCGATAAACAACAAATTAAAAGCTGCTTGTTATTTCATATAACAGAGAAATTGAACACCTCTTTCCTGTTTTTCAGCACTTACTAATACAGATGAGAGTTCCGAAACAATTACTCAATAGTTTATAGTACCTCTTTCTTGCAAGCCATTAATTCCAGTTCCACTAGATTTACAAGCAGATTGAACCATAGGCAATGTGTCACCTGCATTAGCACCCTTCTTTAGACTCTTTTCATTTCCAAAATGCTCTAAATCACGATTTTCAAAATCATCATTCCCTCCACTCCATTGACCACCATTCCCTGAACTCTCCTTTTCACCATCACAAGTTGAGAAACTAACATCCTTCTCTATATTAGTTGCCAGATACGATAGATCATTTACCCCCACTTTGAAAATCTTAGCGAGAATCTGCTCTGCGTTGCCAAACCTCACACTAAGATCTTCAAACTTCTTCTTATACACTTCCAAGGTCTGATCAGCCTCCAATTTTTTGCACCTCAACTCCTCCACAATCTGATCAGCTTCTGAATTTTCACGCTTCAACCTCTCCACCTCCCAGTTCATTTGTGAAACCCTCAAGTCCAGAGATTTAATTTTCTCCTTGTACATCTCTACAGCCTGCTGGCTTCCCAATTTTTGATTCTTCAATTCCCCAATCCTCTCATTCAAGTGAAGAATCATCTTATGTTTTTCATTTTCTGCCTTAGAGTACTCATCATAAAATTTAGCATACTGCTCCTGGGTTCTCCTCTCTCTGTCACTCAACACTGTTCGATCCTCAAGCAACCTTGTGTTTTTTTCCTTTAACTCGTCGAGTTCTTTTTGACACCTTTTCAACTCATCACACGCCTTAGCATACTGCTCTTCGGTCATTTTCTCTCTATCACTTGACACTTTCTTATCCTCAACGAACCTTGTGACTATTTCCTTTAACTCGTCACATTTGGTTTGACTCCTTTTCAACTCATCACAAACCTTAGCATACCGCTCCTCAATTATTTTCTCTCTCTCAATTGAAACTCTCTCGTCCTCACTCAGGCTTGTGATTTTCTCCTTCAACAATGCACTATACACTAATAGGCTAAAACTAATTAACAAATCTAGGGTAGGACGACAGATGGAAGTAAATCAATAGAAATCGCATTATCTAATGAGCTGCATACTGACCCTTCCATTCCAAGCAACAACATCAAGTGATTAATACACACACAATCACTCTCCTAGTCTACTGTTAAGGACATTCCTTAAGCAAAGCAAAAATACTTTTATAGAGGGAATCTAAAAAATAATCAGAAATTCAATGCTAGTACCTTTTGCTCTTCTTTCTCCACCATGTTCTTTGATGTTTTTCAGCTTCGGAGTGCCCTAGCATATGTACTTTTCATTTGCTTCCTTAGTTCCTTTAACTGAACTTCATAGATTTGAATGAACTGAAGAGACAGAAGAGACCGATAGGCGAGAGTTAAAATCTTGAAGAATGAAGATGATGGTAAGGATATTTGAGGGTTTTTATTGGGTTTTTTGGACTGGGGCTTTCTTGTTAGGGTCAATTAATATTTTTGGTTCAATGGAGTGTATTGGTTTTTTTTTTTTTTGTGTGGCCCCTAAAAATTTGTGGCCCAAGGCCACTGCCTTAGTAGCCTTGCACGGATGTTGAGATTTTACAAGAGAATATTTTTCTTGTAATGTAATGGTTTGCTGGTGTTTAGTGTGGACAGTCAATTTAGGTTGTGTACATAACTGCAGCGCGAAAGACTCTGCCCCTCTTTGTTATGTTGTAAGCATCTTTCATGCCATGCTTGGTGACATGCACTCTAGTATTAGACAGTGTTAAAGAAGAAAAAATAAAAGCTAACGCTCATCTATTGTATTGTCCAGTGCCGAATATTTTTTCAGTGAATGGCTAGATTTCTTGATGTCTAATGTCAAGAAGGGAAATGGTATTCTGTTGTGAAACAATGCAATTTGTTCCATCCCTGTCAAAAAGACAGAGAGTTATATTTACAATTCCAGGAAATGAAAATGGATTTTCAAAGGCAAAAGTCACAACAGAAGATTGTTAATTTATCCAATTAACACTAGAAAACAGTATAAATAGTATAGTTTTGTAAGATATAGATATTATATTGGTGTGCAATTGTGTCGACGTAAATAGATCTATTATCTGTTCACTCAACTAGAGGCGTAAAATGATCTTTTGGTTTTGCTAGAAATCAAATTTAACTTTGAAAATCGAGATTCTTAAATTAAAAATATGTGCACTTTTCCTGAAAGTATCAAATGCAGTTACTCTACAACGGAAGTGTGTCGGTAAAATTATGCATCAAATTGAAAATTCAAATATGGACAAAATAGTCTTCGTTGAATGCAAAAGCATGGATGTAATGTGATATTTTCTTTCTTTTTTGTTATAATTTGTCCTGCTAAAAATATTATAAAATGAAAATGAGCTCCATATAATTGTTAAGAAAATTGATTCTTGACGAAAATGGGGATGAAATAGGAGCTCAGTATAGTCTGCCTTTATTATAGCAAAAATTCTGCATGTACAGAAAATATTTTACCAGAAATTGTACAGATACTCACAGGGGGGGTGGGCTCCATGTGAGTTAAATATTGTTGAAAAAAATGGAGCCCACCCCCATGTGTGTATTTTGTAGGATATTAGGTAATAAATTTTCTGTATTATAGAGATCTAATCGAGTAAACTTTGGCCCTTGTTGAGCACAATATATTTTTTCTCGTCTAATCAAATTGAGGCGTGAAATGTGTAGATTGTGAATTTACATGACAATTTATGTTTCACTTTCTAACATGATATAGAAACGACACTCCGGCCGACAGGGAAGTGAAGATGCCCTGATTTGCGGGTAAAAATCCACTAAAAAGAGAACAAAAACCCCGCCCCTAATTAAGGTGGTCAAGTCATGACAAATTCCATTTTTCCTTTTTTGTTCATATGCAAAAAGTTTCTGCCCACACTTTTAGACATTTTTTCATTCGAATAGTCAGATTTCACCAAAGAAAATTGAGCAAAATCCTCATGACTTTTGTTCGAGACGAGTTTATGAAACAACACTCGAATGTTAGTGCGCGTTAGAGTTTTCCTTTAAGAGTTATCTAATGCTCGAATCAATGCTTGTCTCATAGAATAAAAATGAGTTGTCAATACTTCTACTCGTAGGTGGTAACATATACATACAACTATTCGTAGATCTGTCAGTAACGATGAAAATTCTTCTTATTCAATCACTTGTTGAGATTCGTCTCTATTTAAAGTGTGAACATTCGAGAGGGTCTGGGGGTTTTAAAAATGGTTCATGTGAAGGGAATAAAGTGAAAAGGCCAACTTCATGGACCATTCTCTAGCTTGAGAAATCTTCAAAACTAAAAACATAATATTACATAAACTCATCAAATTCATCTCCTGGAAAATCTGGTGGCAAAGGTATCACATAAGAGCCATTCCCTATATCCGGATGCATAAATCCAAAATTACGTAACACCTGATTATCAGCAAAATTCAAGGCTCTTTCCATTTCTATCCAGCACGAATTCCCCACATACGTCGGGTTATGGGCCCCGCTACACGGCTGACACCCAGTGAAGTGCGTGATGAACGGCCGCCTCCAACCACCCTTCCTGTCGCTGCCATCCTCCACATACGGCTCACGCATAGCCCCATATCTCTGGCTCACCACTTCTGCGTGTCGACGCCTCAATTTACGAACCACTTTTTCTATTTTCAAGTACTTTTGAGTAATGTTGTTGAATTTTCCTACTAATCCTAGCCAATAACCATGCAAAGAGTACTCATTTTCTATGTAAATCATATCACCCCATTTCTTTTTCTCTTTCAAGATTAAATAAACAAGAGCTGATTGATCATCAGATTCTTTGAACATTTTGTCCTTAAGAGTTGATCTCAAGATCTGGCCCCACTTAGGATAATCTGGGCTTTGTGGGCCCATTCCGGCCCAAACATTCAAAAAGTCCATGGACCATTGGCAGTTTCTTAACAGAAAAATTCCTGCATTCACACCTACCCAACTTTTTTTCTCATAAATCAAATTGGGCCAACCATGAACAACAAGATTATGGTCCTTGTACCTCTCCAATGGAATTTTGAACTCCATGTCTGTGAAAACGGCATCCGAATCGACCCAAAATATCCACTCGGCCTCGGGATGGGCCAACATCGCTGCCCGTACCAACGGTATTTTGGCCCAAAAAGAGCCCATTTTTGGGTTCAACAACACATTGTTGTAGAAAATGTCATAGCCATGAAACCTACAATAATCAACTTTGTTCTTGAAACACCTCAGTAGCAAGTGATCACCAATGGGATTCTTACACGGGGACGGCTGTGATCCAGTGAGGACTAGTACACGATTCTCGACCCCTATCGCGAAGGAAGAATGGTGATTTAGCCACTCTCTTCTCTTCTCATCCCAGTTGATCATTGGCTTGTCTATGGTGTAAGTATTCTCAGGGTCATCATAAAATGTTGTATCCATAGGTTCTTGGCTCATGTTAAAGGGCTGGACACCAAGTGGACATTGTTTCGTACTAGGTTTGGACAACAAAGTTGCAAAACTAGGCCAAGGATTAGTAAAAGACCATAATGTACAAAACATTAAAACGGCCCCTAACCCTGCAATACATAAAGACCTGGCTTTAGCTAAAACTGAGGATTTGTTCTGAACAAGAAACTTGGCCATTGGAAGAGGATTATTTCGCAAAACACGAAAATGGTTAAGCGAAGCGAAAAGGGTTTTTCATTGAGTAGAGAGAAAAAGGTTTTGATGAGACGGGAAATGAAAAGTGTTACGGCTCCAGCCTCTGTATAAATAAACAGATTGATGCTGATTTTATGGTTTGACTCATCACAGTTATTAAGTCAGGTGGAAGATTCTGATTGGTAGATGGAGTGCGTAAATATTAATTACATTGAGAAACACAAAGTAAATTATAAGAAAGTTGATTAGAAGGCAGTGGCATTTGAAAATTTTAAGGTTGGTAGAAGTTTTCTACTGTTTGTGTAAGAGCGATGGTGACGGCAGAAGGCAAGCGGTGTGTTAATCTAGACATTGGGTTTGTGTATTTATATTCTAGGAATCGTTTGAGAATAGAATCTTGGAATTCGACCATGTTTGAAGATTTACCTAATCGAATTGTTCATTTGAGCTTTTTATTTTTAAAGCTCACAAACTTTTAAATTATGATACCATATTATGCCTCGGTTTGGCCACTTTTAATTATAATACATTTTTTTAACTACACATTATTCAATAAAATAATACTCTCTTCTTTGTTTTTTATCGCGGATTAAGAAATTTTATTTAATGTTATTGAAAAAACAATTTTTGCCCAGTTTATCCTCATTTAATTATTAATAACTATTAATAAATTATTATTGGAAAAAGTAAAGAAATAAGAGTATATTAATAAATGAACAAAATAAAATATTTTTAATAAAGAAACAAGACTATATAATTAAGACAAGAAAATAAGGAAAATAAGTTTATATAAATGGGACGGAGAGAGTATTATACATAAATAAATAAATAAAAAATTATCCACGCATTCTCCAAAAAAATACTATTTCAATTTTATAGAGTGAACTTTATAAATTGATTATTATCTATTTTTGTTAGACTATATTTTGTTTTTACTGTAATTAACTAGCTCACCTCTTTGCTTTTATTAAAGCGAACGCTAAGTTGATTTTTAACTCTTGACTTCATTTTTTGTTGTTAAAATAAATTTTACTTTTCAAAGAATAAGCGATTAATATATGGATAATACTTATAGGTCTTGAGAAATGTTAAGTTAAAATTAATTGTATAACATCTATATATGAAAAGTTGTCTTAAAATGGAAGAATAAGGTTATTCAACATGATGAATAGTAGTAATCTATGTCGCAGTGTGGTCATCATCTCACACTATTCACAAAACAAGCACAAAAGTCTATATAATTAACCTTCACTTCCCTCTAGAAAGCTAAATATAAAATTCTTGCATTTATCTTTTGGATTAAGACCCATTTGACTAATCCATTTTTTAAGGAAGTTTGAACAATTTCTTTCTCTGTCATTAAATTATATTTCTTTATTATTATTATTATTGATAAGATTGCATGCTTTGATTTTAAAGAATAAAGACAAGAAAGAAAAAGAAAAAAGAAAAAAGAAAAAAAAAAACATGTGTCCCCATTGAAATTTTTTGCCTAACATAACGGAATTTACGTTGTTTTCTTATAGGAAAAGTCATTCACTTTGCTTGTCCGCACTTGTTGATTTCCACAAGAAATAAGATTGTGCTAACATGACTTTTATCTTTTTATTGACTTAAGCCAATTCATTGATGGTATCCTATCCTACATAAATAAAAGAGGGAGTTTTGAGTTACTATTCATAAGTCAAGTCGAGCCGAATGGTTTTAGGTTCGGCTAAGCCGTCTAAGGGGGTTTTTTTTTTTAAACGTTTGATTCAGTATTTTAAGTTATAAATATTCGTTTTAAGCGATTTAAAATTTGTTGGAAATGTTAAAGTGCAACCATGATAAATATATGATCGATAAATTTTAAATATCAAAAATAATTTTATATTAATTGTAAAGCGTAAAGTCGTGATTGTTTATGTTTTGTTTTCATTCCCAACCTTATTCCAATGTCATTTTTTCGAACTTTATTTTTCTACAATTTTTTACTTGATTAGATATTTCACGATATAAATATTAATTTGGATCGAATTTTTTTTATAAAAAAATTTAAAATGTGATAATAATAAATATATTGTCGATTAAGTTTAAATATAAAAATTATCTTAAATTATTAAACGTAAAACCATAATCCTTAATTTTTCTTTTCTACCCCACCCTCAACCCCCACCCTCACACCAATTTCTCTCAATTTCATTTTTCTTCAGTTTTTACGGTTAAAAATGGTAAATTTATGGCGTCAAAATGAATATTGAATGAACTCAATGATTTTCAGAAGAATCTTCATATATCATGCAGTGCTAATAGACAAATATCTTCTATGAAGTGGATTATTTTTATTTTTTTAAATGGATTTAATGTGCAGTATCATTAGAACATGCTGAAAAGATATTCGACGGAATTTATGAAGTTAGGTGATCATTTGTCATTCTTTTTGCCTCCATGATGAAAATTTTCGTAGTATTGTGATTTTAATACTGATAAAGACTATTGATTTGTCCTAAATTCTACACTATATTATCATTAATTAATTAGTCTTGACTACATACAAGCGTATGGTCTTGGTAAAGAAATTAAATACTGGTGTAATTGATATATGTAATTGAATATTTTATGAGTACGAGATGAAGGAGACATAATGTCTTATCTCAATGGGTAGAAAAATGAGGGTTAGGTTGAACTTTATCATCTCTTTAGCAAGACATCAATACCTAATCATCTATGCCCTATACTTTTTTTTTTAAAAGAACAAAGAGACCTTCAAATGCAAAGTCTAGAAAATAAGCTTTGAATCAAATCTCTTAATATTTTTTGTCACCTATTATCATTTCAAGTGTTTTAAGTTTAATGTAACTAATGCTTAAAATGAATAATTTTTTATATATATATATTTACACTATCATATAGCCAACTATACTATGGCACATGCATTGCATGTTTGTCTTACTAGTTTTAAGAAAAGAATCAAAGACGCCATTGAGTTCATTTCTTTAAAAATTTAAACATATAATGATTGTGTTTAGTTCACAAGATTATTAGAGATATCGTGTCTTCTTCCCCTTTTAGATGACCCGTTTTTGGGGTAGTTTTCAAGTGATGTGGAATCATTGAGAAGCATGAACGGCTAAAAAAGAAAGTGACTTCTAGCAGTTGAGACCATTGATTCTCTATATAAAGTAATAGTAAAAGCATGATCACTGGAATTACGCAAGTTTGATTTGAATTCAACTCGACATAATTTATTGAAATTCATCCAAGGAGGATGTCTTCAACTTGGAGTTTAATTGATTTTTAAAGATTTATGGATTCGTTCAATGATTTGAATAGAATTCACAAGATTTTAACACATTTTTATCTTATAGATTTTAGTGACTTCTTTGAATTTTAAGGAGTATTTTCATAATTATATATAACTTTTCTAATATATCACCAAAAAATTATGACTTTGTAATTAGAAAATAAGCCCCATTTGACAATCATTATAAATACTTTTTTTTTTTTTTTTTTTTTTGGGAGAAAACGAGTTTAAAATAATAATTTTTTGGAGAATGCGTGGTCAAAAAATAGAAGAAAAAATTGAATTTACGTGCAAAATATTTCATTGTGAGAAAGTGATGAAAAATGAGAGAAAAAAAAAGTTTCATCTTAATGGTAGTCAAATCTGGGCAAATTCATAGCTTTATCGTTTATTATAGAAAATTCATAACTGTGTTATTTTAAAAGAACTAATTTCATCAATCTGCAAATCAAGCAAATAATATCAACAAAATAAAAATCAGTTCCATTTTAAAATAAAATAAAAATACTTTATGATTAAATAAATGTTTAATGGGTTTCAAAAGCATAAAGGACTAAATCATTTTTTTCTTAGCCATTGAGAATAAAATTTTGATCCAAATTTCAATAGGAACAAGAACTCAATTCCTCATTCCCTTCTCTCTCCCCACCCCCACAATAATGAGAATTGATAATTAAATATTTTATAATTATTTATTTATTTATATATTATATCTTAATTTCTTGATATAATTTTTTTAATATTTGTCAAAGGTAGAAATAAATTGAATTTGTATTTTTGAAATCCATTGAAATTTGATGTGTCAAACTAAAATTCTTAAAGAACTATATATTAATATTTATCGACTCGAACCCACTAAAATAAATCTTTTAAAATTTGAATACCGAACACCTAAATTTATATAAATTTTTAAAATCTGAATTGGGGACACGTTTTAAACGGTTGAATTTACAAAAATGGTTACAGTCCATCCTCTGAAACATCTACAAATCAACATTTCTTTCAAGTTCAGTGACTCGACAAAACCAATCTTCTACTCTTTTAAGCCTGTTCATAACATAGACATCCCAAAATGGTACTTGCTCTGTACCACCGTTTCGAACAATTTGTACAAACTCACCATTAAAACTAACTAGTAAGGAAATGACGACCCCAAGTGCTTATAAGTCCAGTAGCTAGGCTTTAAACCTGTCAAATAAGATTAAACTGCGTAAATTACTCATCATGGATTCAATGAGAAAAAGTTAAGAGAGCATAATGCATCCCAAAGGTGATCACTTCACGGAAATGCAGCTACCAGCCGTAAAGTAGAATGCATAGAACAAGATCACAGTAATAATTTCTACTCCAATACGTGTCCAGGAAAATCTTTAAGAAACCATGGCATTGGCTTCATCGTCATCTCCCTCGACCACTGATACCTCACTGAACATATATTGGCTTTGATATTCCATCAAGTATTGCGTTGACCTCTTCACATCATAAAACAGTTGGTACACTCGGCTGATATCTTCCATTTCCACAATCTTTCCTTTCCGTTTTTGGCAAGACAATGCAGCAGATGTTATGAGGTTTATAGCATATCGTCACGATGTGTCTGTCCCAATCTTTGTCAGCAGTACTTTTGCATCTTCAGACATTTCTACGTCTTCCTCTTGGCTTCTTATGTCTAAAATTTTGCGAATTTCTTCTTCCGTAGAAGGTTGTGTGGAGATGATAAGTAAGCGATCAAGGAAATCAATTGGAATACCATGTGGGGATTTGTAGTTTGTGCCTCGAATTGTAGTAATTCCTCTGTTGGTGGCGACAACCAATATAGGTGCCATATCATTTTCCAGTGCGCGGTTAAGAAAGGAAAAGCACTCTATGTCGAGCATGTGAACTTCATCGATGAAAAGGACACCTGGCACAATTTCCGATTTCCCTTCTTCCCTCCACTCGGCAACCTTAGTTAGAAACCAATATTAATCATACATGGCTACGGTTTACAGCAGCAGACAAAACCACGTTGAGCTCCTTATTTCCAGGAAAACAGAATCCAATCTGTTATGCCAGCTGCCTTAGTTTGTTAGCCTCATTCTAGATCCTTCTTACCCGTGTATAAAGCAATGTATTCAGCAATGATTAATTAATTTGATTAAGCTTCATTTCATTCAGTATTTCTACTTGGTATCAGAGCTTAACTATGGCCAGCACAGACTCCGGCAACCAGTTAAATCCGTCTGAGTCCATTACAGCTCCAGTTGGTCAGGTAGCACCAGGGCAGAACATAGCCTTTGGTATGAACATAACACAAACACCATCAGTGAAGCTGGATCGAAACAATTTCCTTCTATGGAAAAATATGATTATGCCCATCATCAAATGGCATAACCTTGAAAGGTATTTGCTGGGGACAAAGTTGTGTCCACCAGAATTTTTAGCAACCCAGACAACCATTGGTCAAGGAGAATCAGTTGAGATGACACAGAATCCAGAATTCCTAAAGTGGATGTCAACTGATCAATTGCTTATGGGGTGGTTATATTCCTCCATGACCCCAGGAATAGCCATGAAAGTCATGGGATGTACGAGCTCAAACAAACTGTGGGTAGCTGTTGAAGAAAGCTTTGGAATACTAAATAAGTCTCGAGTGATGTTTCTCACAGGAGAATTGCAAAGAACAAGGAAAGGGGTAATGACAATGGACCAGTACTTAACCACCATCAAGCAACTGGCAGATAACCTGGAAATTGCAGGTAAAATCATTGATCAAGGTGACTTGATCACTCAAGTTCTATCAGGCCTGGATGAGGAGTATACTCCCATTGTAGTGCAGATTAGCAGCAGAGAAACCGTCTCCTGGCATGAATTATCCTCAGTGCTAATGACATTTGAGAGTCGTCTCGAGCACTTGAATCAAGTTAAGAACAACTTCACCTCACTCAATATTAATCAGGCAAGTGTCCAGTTAGCACATAGGACCAGTCCTGGCTTTGGTAGAGGTTTCAGAGGAACTGGCAATGGAAGATCATCAAACTTCAGAGGCAGGTCAAGAGGCAGAGGTAGAACCACTAGTGGTAGGCAAAATGAAGGTAGAGGCTGGTTTAAATAATCACACTGCAAGCTTCTGTTACAATAGATTTGATGAAAGGTACATGGGAGGAAAGCCACCTATCTCAGGCCAGCAGAATTTCAGTACAGCCCCATCAGCTTACATAGCATCACCTAGAACGCTTGATGATCCAGCATGGTATGTTGACTCAGGTGCAAGCAATCACGTGACAAGTGACAAAGGTAATCTGGATACCTTGGTGACGTATGAAGGTAAAGAAAAACTACTTATTGGAAATGGAGACAGACTAAATATTGCTCATGTTGGAAATGGAAAAATCTCTGCACCTAACACTAAGTCACTTGAGTTAAATAAGCTATTACATGTTCCCTCAATCAAAAAGAATCTGATAAGCGTTTCCCAACTCACTAATGATAATGATGTGTTCATGGAATTTTATTCTAATTGTTGTATTGTGAAGGATCTCCAAACGAAGAGGATACTGCTGCAGGAAGTTCTTAATGATGGACTGTATCAGCTGCAGTCATCAAAAATCAAGCCAGAAAGATCCATTTTCGAACCTAAACTTCTGAATAATTATCAGTGTTTTGCAGCCAAGCCTAGTAGTAAACAGCCATTTGCTTTACCAATTTTAGAATCTGAATTTCAACTTTGGCATAGAAGGCTAGGACATCCCTCAAACCTTGTGATGAATCAGGTCCTTAAGTCATGTAATAGAGTTATCAAATTCAATGAAATTCCTGTTTTTTGTGACTCTTGCAAACTTGGAAAATCTCACGCTCTTCCGTTTAATTCCTCTCTCTCACATGCTGCTAAACCACTAGATCTCATTCATACTGATGTTTGGGGACCAGCCCCGTTGAATTCAACCTCAGGATTTAGATATTACATAATCTTTGTTGATGATCATAGTCGTTTTACATGGATTTATCCTTTGAGACACAAGTCTGAAGCTCTAATCACTTTTACTCAATTCAAAAATCTTGTAGAAAATAAGTTTGAAAGAAAAATTAAAACACTTCAGTCTGACTGTGGTGGAGAGTTCAGAATTTTTCACAAACTGGCACTAGAATCTGGTATAGAATTGAGGCAGTCTTGTCCCTATACCTCAGTCCAAAATGGCAGAGCTGAACGCAAGCACAGACACATCACAGAGGCTGGGCTAACTCTCCTAGCTCAGGCTCAAATGCCACTTTATTATTGGTGGGAATCCTTCAAAGCAGCCACTTACCTAATTAACAGGTTACCTACCCCTGTTTTACACCATAAATCACCATATCAAGTTCTGTTTAATAAAGCCTTTGATTATAAACAACTTAAAACCTTTGGATGTACTTGTTTCCCGTGTCTAAGGCCATATCAAAAGCATAAATTCAGCTTTCATTCCCAAAAGTGTGTCTATCTTGCTATGGTGACTCTCACAAAGGTTATAAATGTCTAAGTCCTAATGGGAGAATTTATGTTTCCAGGCATGTTGTATTTAACGAGTTAGAATTCCCTTTCAAGACAGGTTTTCTAAACAAAAATTCTCAACCTCAGACGTCTAATATTGAAATCAGCTACCTTCCCTTCCTTGATCCTAAAGGTCATACTATATCTTCAGATAAGACTGCAGCTCCTACATTACAATCTGAAGACTCCTCTGCAGCAGATCTTGTTAATGGAGGTACAGAAGTTGAGGTTGAAAGAGATATGTTGGTAGCACTTCCTTTTGATGAGGTGAACCAAGAATTGATTGCAGGAAATGAGATATCAGAGCCTATAACTGAGGCCTTGCCTGAACCTCAGACTGTTGGAAGGGATACAACCTTATCAAGTGTGAACACACCTCAGATTGCAGGTCATAAGATGATTACCAGGAGCAAAACAGGCATTTTTAAACCCAAAATATATACTGTTGTGGCAATGGATGGCCTTGCTGGAATTGAGCCAACTAGTACTGATGAAGCTTTAACAAGCATCAGTTGGTTGAAGGCAATGGAAGAAGAGTACAATGCTCTCATGAAAAATGAAACATGGGACTTAGTGTCACCCAAGGCTGGAATGAAAATCATTGGCAACAGATGGGTTTTCAAGCTGAAACACGATTCAAATGGGAAGGTGATAAGACACAAGGCTAGGCTTGTTGCAAAGGGTTTCCTTCAAACTTATGGTATTGATTTCAATGAAACGTTTAGTCCAGTGCTTAAGGCTGCCACTCTGAAAATTATCTTAACTCTGGCTGTCTCAAGGAATTGGAAGATTAGGCAAGTAGACATTAATAATGCCTTCTTGAATGGAAGTTTGACAGAGATTGTCTACATGAAACAACCACAAGGTTTTGCAAGTCAAGATCACCCTGGGTATGTATGCAAACTCAAGAAGGCGTTATATGGTCTTCGGCAAGCACCAAGGGCATGGCATGACAAATTGAAAAATACCCTACTGGAATGGAATTTCAGACAATCTAAAGCTGATAATTCTCTGTTTTTCTTGACAAGAGAAGCTCACATATTGTTTGTCTTAATATACGTGGATGATATAGTAATCACGGGCAATAATGATCAGCAGCTGCAAGAGTTTATAGACAAGTTAAACTTCACCTTTGCCCTCAAAGACATGGGAGACCTCAAACAGTTTCTGGGAATTGAAGTTGAAAGAGATGATGCTGGCTTATACTTAAGACAAACTAGATATGCTGTCGAATTGTTGAAAAGATTGGACTATGAAAATTTGAAGCCTAGTCAAACACCTATGACTGCAGGTAAACTGATTTCCAAATTTGAGGGAATAGAAATGAAGGATCCTACTTCCTATAGAAGTACAATTGGAGGGCTTCAATATTTAGTTCACACCAGACCAGACTTAGCTTTTGCTGTAAATAGGCTAAGTCAGTTCCTTAATGCTCCAACAGACTCACATTGGAAGGCACTTAAGAGGGTTTTCAGATATCTAAAAGGTACTTTACACCATGGTCTAACCATTCAAAAAAATGACAGTCTTGACATCACAGCTTTTGCCGACTCTGACTGGGGGTCCTGTCCAGATGATAGAAGATCCACGGCTGGGTATTGTGTTTACCTTGGGACAACTTAGTGTCTTGGTGTTCCAAGAAACAACATGTGATAGCTAGATCCAGCACTGAAGCTGAATATAGAGCCTTAGCCCATTGTGCAGCTGAAATAACTTGGATACAGTCATTACTTGAAGAACTGAAGATTCCACGAACGACAACACCCGTCATCTGGTGTGATAGTCTAAGTGCAAGCTCACTAGCTTCGAATCCTGTTTACCATGCCCGTACGAAACATATTGAACTAGATGTGCATTTTGTAAGAGACAAAGTATTAGATAACAGGCTGAAAATCAGCTACATTCCCTCTTCTGATCAGACGGCTGATGTGCTAACTAAACCGATGTCACAATCAAGGTTTCAACTTCTTAGAGACAAGCTTGGAGTAATTGATCACACTCCACCTTGAGAGGGGGAGTTAGAAACCAATATTAATCATACATGGCTACGGTTTACAGCAGGAGACAAAACCACGTTGAGCTCCTTATTTCCAGGAAAACAGAATCCAATCTGTTATGCCAGCTGCCTTAGTTTGTTAGCCTCATTCTAGATCCTTCTTACCCGTGTATAAAGCAATGTATTCAGCAATGATTAATTAATTTGAGTAAGCTTCATTTCATTCAGTATTTCTACTACCTTTGTGTCAATTTGTTCCCTAACTTGTGCACGAATTTCACCAGTATTGCCAGTAAAGAGTGCAAGAAATCCTTGTGTTCTGAAATTCGTAAAGTAAGAAAACCAGTGAAAGACTATTTAACATTCTTGGTTATTGATGTCTTTCAACAAATATTTCCTTCAATTATGCTCTCATGCTCTTACTAGATTAAATTCCTCACTCCGCCCTTGCCTCCAATAATCTTTAATTCCTCCCATGACAGGTGCCAAATTGTGGATGGACTCTGATGATGCCAAAAATCGTACCTGGGTAAACCCGAACTGGATGGAAGAATTCCGTGTGACCCAATCTTTAATACCTGAAACAAAGGCGTCGATGTGTGTTCTCGTCGCCTCTCCGATGCTTAAGTCAGAGAGAGAATTATGTGAAAAATTGTATATTGGGATATTATATAAAAAACATACCTTAATCATGAGGCTAGGTTATGTATTTATAGATGTTGGAGGGGGAGTCCTAGAAGGACTGAACTTCCTGTAATTCTAGTTATTTTAGATATTTGTATTGTGTTAGAAGTGTACAATTTGTGTTAGAGTAAAATTTGTAATGGACTCGGGGTTTGAACTTAAGTAGGACTAGTATTCCTAGGCTCGACCTTATAATGGACCCGAACCCAGAATCAGCCCAGTTGGAGTGGGCCAAGATCGGGCCTAGAGTTTGGGTCAGGTAGGTCGAGCTTGGGTCTATCGATATTTTTCTGTATCACAGGCCCCCATGCATCCAGGTCGCAGCTACATGCTTAAGCTGTGAGATGAGATGCAACAAGGTACAACAAGCTTAAATCTTTGTACGATTTGTAATTTGTATGTAGCTCGAGCTCGTTACTTAGCCATTTGTTGGCTAATAAGCTCGAGTTTTGTATTAAATAAGTAACTCGAGCTTGTTAATTGGCCAATTTTTGGCCAATAAGCTTGATAATGAGTTCGAGCATGTTACTTGACCCTTTTTGATCAAGTAATTTGAGTTCTGTTTTGAAATCAATTAGATCGTTTTACTTGGCCAATTTTTGGCCTAATAGCTCGAGTACTTGTAAGAGATAGCTTGAGTGTTTTACTTTGCCATTTTTAGGCCAAGTAGCTTGAGTGTTGTTTGTTTAATCAATTCGAGACGTGTTACTAGGCCAGTTTTGACCATGTAGCTCGAGTGATGTTGAAGGAGCTCGAGACGTGTTACAAGACTATGTTTTGGCAAAGTAGCTCGAGTGATGTTGAAGGAGCTCGAGACGTGTTACAAGGCCATGTTTTGGCCAAGTAGCTCAGTCATATTGAAGGAAATCGAGACGTGTTACAAGACCATATTTTGGCCAAGTAGCTCGAGTCTTGTTTATTTATGAGCTCGAGACGTGTTACAAGGCCATGTTTTGGCCAAGTAGCTCGAGTTGCCAGGTTGATGTGTTGATAGGCCCCCGAGTACATAGATATAGGAAAGAAAGTTTGGGGCTTTTAAGATCGATCATTTTACTCGATGATTTTTAGAACTAATTTTTTCCTACGAAGTGCTCGTGATGATGCTTGCACGGGGCAAGATTTTGTGTTCTTGCGCGTAGCAAGGCTTTGGTGAGATAATGACCATAGTATGTCTCGGAGTTGCCTGTGCGTGACAGGGCTTTGGTGAGATCATGCTCATAGCATGTCTCGAAGTTGCCTGCGCGTGACAGGGCTTTGGTGAGATCATGCCCGTAGCTTGTCTCGGAGTTGCCTGCGCGTGACAGGGCTTTGGTGAGATCATGCCCGTAGTATGTCTCGGAGTTGCCTGCGCGTGACAGGGCTTTGATGAGATCATGCCCGTAGCATGTCTCGGAGTTGCCTGCGCATGACAGGGCTTTGATGAGATCATGCATGTAGCATGTCTCGGAGTTGCCTGCGCGTGACAGGGCTTTGGTGAGATCATGCTCGTAGCATGTCTCAGAGAGTGCTCATGACATGTTTTGAGGTGATCACTCGCATCATGCCATAAGGGCCTAACGGGGCTTGTGGCCCAACAGGGCTTGTTTGTGGCCCGACAGGGCTTTTGGTGGCCCAACAAAGCTTATTTATGGCCCGATGGGCTTGTTGTGGCCCAATAAGGCTTGTTTGTGGCCCGACATGGCTTATGGTAGCCCAATAGGGCTTGTTTGTGACCCGATAGGGCTTTTTGGGGACCCAACAGGGCTTGTGGCCCGACGGGGCTTTTCGTGGCCCAACAGGACTTGTTCCCCGAGCATAGTAGAGACGGATCCAGAATTCTTTGTACGGGCTGAAAGTACATAAGCAAGCCAATGTAATAAAATTTACATGTACTAAAGAAAACATTAAAGAACATTATTTATTTAAGTCATTCCCGACAAAAAATTGAAACATAATATTTATCTATAACAGATATGATATGATGAGCCTTTAGTTCTAGTCTCACACAATTTATGACATGATGAATTAGCATGAAGCAGGCAAATGATAATAGCAGAAACAAAGATTTTGGGCAAAGTACCTACCCTTTTGAAGATATTTTGTAAACGATAAAAGACACTAAACGATTCCAAATTAGAGAGTGTATTAGGTAGTTTCAGTTTGTGTCAACAGATGCAATTGAACAAGCATCAAAATTGTAAGAGAGGAGAAAAGAGAAGAATGAGAGCAGTTAGGACACACCAATATAGTTTACTCAATTCATCAAAAGTCTAAGGAAATACTACACATATGCCTTCTTTAAGAGTTTCTAATTTATGTAGTAAACTATTATAAAATAAAAATACTAGAAAACATTGAAACATAAACCATAACTGATCTTCCTATAATAAGTGTTCAAATTTGGTAAATAATAGTTGTTCATATTATTTTGATTCTTAATAGTCTAAATTGTCAATACTTGAAGAGACATTGGTCTTCCTCATAATATTGAAATCCCATTAGCATGTGGTAAATGAAAATTCATGTAAAGCCAACATAATTTTACAAGTCAATGTAGGACAAATAAGTTGAATCTGATGGTTCTAAAATGAAGGCATGCATGGCCTCTAAATTAACGCGAGTTGAAAATTTCAAGCGAGCCTTTGCCATTAACAAAATCCCAAATTTCCATAATATGAAATAGCCGGCCATTATGAAGTTAAAAAAAAAAAAAAAACCAAATGATATGTACTAATGAAAATAAATTCAGGGTCAGTCCTCTTAATAGGAATATGGGCTAACACATAGGAACCTCTGAGGCCCAACAAAAATTAATCATTTACCCCAATTATTTAAAGCCCATAAAAAGGATCCAAGCAAAATATTCATAGACCATTCCAGTAGGAAAAAGAAAGAGAGATAAACGTGTGCTAAAAGTTAAAATAAAGATCCAATAGGCTCGAATGTTTTTTTAAGATAATTAGAAGAATGGGCCAAAAGAAAATAAATATATGAGCCCCATTTAGCAAACCAAAAAGGATAGCCCAGAAAAGATTTTAGACTTTTGACTTTGTTGAATGGGGCAAGTGGGTGATGGATTCATTGATCCAATTGAAGAGGTGAGAAAAGGTTATTGTACCAGTAGGAAAAGCTAATCTACTAAAATTAACATCCACCAAACAATCTGTAGAGACGGTCACACCACCCCCAAGACTCAAAGAGTAATTTTACTTCTACTTTGTGCCTGTTTTCTCAATTTTATGTTGGAAAACTTCTTTTCAAGATGTGTTTTTTATTTTCCCCCAGTTGACTTCGGGTATTGGAGCATATTCAACCGTTTGACAAAAACCTTCACTTCATGGGCAGACATATTCGGATTGTTGAACATAAATTAATTCAATTGGCTGAGTAATTGATCTAATTATTTGTAGACCCATGATTATTTGAATATATATTTGATTTTTCCAAACTGAATTCATGGATTGGACCTTGTTGGAGTCGTAAATTGGATGAAAGGAAATACCTACACTGCGCGCGATCTGGGTCGAGGAACTCGATAGATTCATCAATTATTCGGCAGCTTTTTTTTTTATTCTCTCCATCAGTATCTGGTTGTGTGAACCGATTGGTGGTGGTCCGCGATGGTAAGTGTGGCCAGAAGAGGTGTTGCCGCTGCCCTTAGTGTTCGCGAATTGCAGTTGGTGGTAGAACGGGATCTGGATTGGGTTCACTGCTATTAGAACACTTGTATGTGGACTACGAGAAAAAAATAAAGCTCAGATTCACCATCTATCCTTTATTCTTTGGAGGCTGATCTCTGTGATTTTTTGGGGTAGAACGAACTCTCGGGAAAAAATAATCTTTTTAGGTGACTTTTTGGTACGTGGTAAAATATGGTTAACGTACCGTTTCCCATAGACGGCGCCAATGATGATGCCAAAAATCGTACCTGGGTAAACCCGAACTGGATGGAAGAATTCCGTGTGACCCGATCTTTAATACCTGAAACAAAAGCGTCGAGGTGTGTCCTCATCGCCCCTCCGATTCTTAAGTCAGAGAGAGAATTATGTGAAAAATTGTATATTGGGATATTATATAAAAAACATACCTTAATCATGAGGCTGAGTTATGTATTTATAGATGTTGGAGGGGGAGTCCTGGAAGGACTGAACTTCCTGTAATTCTAGTTATTTTAGATACTTGTATTGTGTTAGAAGTGCACAATTTGTGTTAGAGTAAAATTTGTAATGAACTAGGGGTTTGCACTTAAGTAGGACTAGTATTCCTAGGCTCGACCTCATAATGGACCCGACCCCAGAATCAGCCCAGTCGGAGTGGGCCAAGATCGGGCCTAGAGTTCGGGTCAGCTAGGTCGAGCTCGAGTCTATCGATATTTTTCTGTATCAGACTCCATACTTATTTGTGCTACTGGAAGGTAATTGTTTAGGATGTGAAAGGTCAGTAGTAAAATTGATCATTAACTATTATATAATTAAAAAAAATACATGAATTACAAAATAACTAGTGGGAATGCCACATATGTTCTATCATTCTTCTCTCCTTTTCTGTTTCTTCTCTCCCCCTGGTCAGCTCAGCTCAACCCTGTCAAATTAATTAAATAGTAACGACTTTAGTGTCAAGGAAACCCTGCTCGTCCAATTTGACACAGTCGACTTGTAGTGAACTCCATAAATGTATACTCTTTTTCTCTCATTTTCTTCTTCTCCTCTCGTTTTGGTCCTTCTCTACATACAGGCACGAAAACTCTTCTTAAGTTGTACCCGAAAAATTCATTCCTCTTCACTCGCCTCCCTAAATCGCCACAATCTCGGGACTACACGCATATATGCTTTTCTTAATCCTGTTTCATTTTCAGTTTCCTCAAAAGACTAAGAATGTGAATGGAACTCTGGAAAAGATCAAGTGCTGCCCAAGAACAGAATATGAACGAAGGTTGAAAATGAGAATTTTATAATCTGCAAATTAGAGGAGCATTTATTCTTGACAAATGAAGTCCAACCCCCTTCGAGGAAGTTCTGAAAGAAGACAAATTTTTCTGGCTATTTTGCTAGATAAAGTCCTACAACAGAAATTATAAGCTCCAAAAATTCACCATAAATTTTGAAAATTCCAACGCATTGTGCAGGAAACTAGATGTAACTAAAATGCCTAAAGACAATCCTACCCCAATAATAAAACAAGCTCTAGTGGAAACAACATTACTTCAGTTAAATTGTCAAATGCCAGCGACTGAAAATTTCCGACAGGTATTATGCTACTTTAATTTTACAAATTGTTCAGTGCTGAAGTTTTGAGAGATGAGGTCCCCTATACATAACTCTATTAAAATAAGACTTCACAGTTTGATATAAGAGTTTAATCATCTCAAGCATGAGGAAACAAGAACTGATTATTGCCACAAGTTAGAATAATTCAGGTTATCCCCACAAGTTAAAAATTCCTAATATACATGAAATTGAAAAGAAAAAACAAAAGGGGGGATAACTAAACGGTGCAGAAATGGAAGAACTCTGAAATGACACCGAATAAAGGTCAGATGAAAGCATTTTAAAGGGCATTAATTATCTATGAAGTCTAACCAATCAGTGTACTATTGGAGCTTACAAGTTAAGTTATGAACTTGCACCCTCCAAGAATATTACCAAAATCTTTAGCATCAATAAGTTAACGCCAATGCAATTACATAATACAATACAGCATATAATAAATAAGAATATGAAACGACCAAGTTTTTAAAGCATCAGGATAAGAAATTCAAGGTGTTCAGCATATATTGCTGTGTAAAACAATGAAGTTACTATAAAAAAATTAAATTTAGCAGCAGTAGACTGATTAAACACTGTAACTTATCCAAGCAAGTAACAAATATGGTCGTGCATTAATTGTCAGATTAGTGAAAAAATACATCTGCAAATTTTTGAGTTCATTAACTTTCCAACAGCAATTTTTCCTTTTTAGTTGGAGAGGACAATAACTTGACAAGAACAATTCACACCAATAAAATTGTACAGAATCTGAAACAACACACATCCTAGCCTTGGAAACATCTGGATAAGAAATTCAAAATATTCTGCACAAAATCAAACTGCTATGTAAAACAATGGTAGCAACCACAGAGCATTAAAAGTGGCAGCAGATGGATTTGACAGAGTAAATTATCCTAGCAAGAAACAATCTTTAAGATGTAAACATAAATTAATATACCTGCTGTTGATAACATCAATCCCGTGAAGTGTCACACAATGCACTACTTCCTTTCTCTTCTGCAGCTCCCCATCAGGACACTGCACGAACTTGGTCTGCGGCTCCATTGCATCATAATCTCTTGACCTTGAGAATGACCTTCCAAGCTTGGTGATTTTCCCAGACGCCTTGTCAATAGCAATAACACCCCCACTCTGAACTTTCTCCTTGGCCAATGCCTCAATCATCTTTGCCCCCAAGTCATACACAGTCTCCATTTCCGTCGTCTTCAATGTCAACTTCCCCATCTTAGTCGCTGCCCCAGCAACTGCCGGCCTATCAATCTGTATCTCCACTACCTCCCACTACACCAAAAAAGGGCTTTTGTAGTGGCCAAAAAATGCAGCGGCCAAAAAACGCTGCAAAAGTCATTTTGCAGCGTTTTTCCAAGTGTTGCGAAGGCCGGTGTTGCCGTTGAGGGAAGACTTTTTGCAGCGTTTTTTCAACGTTGCGGTAGACCCCCTTTTGCAGCGTTTTTTCAGCGTTGCGGTAGACCTTTTTTGCAGCGTTTTTTAAATGTTGCGGTAGACCCCCTTTTGCAGCGTTTTTTCAACGTTGTCGTAGACTTTTTTTTTAATTACAATTATATATGGTAATTGACCGCTAAAATTGAAAATGACACTTTGTGAACAAATTTTGAAATTGCATAAAAATTGATAATTTCATTATAAATTTTTGAATCAATACAACATGAGAATGTGTTACAACACAACCTATCTAAAAATGAGTAATGATTAAAGAGCGAAACTATAATAAACTAGTTACAACACAACCTATCTAAAGTTCTTGTTGTTGTATAAAATATATTTCTGACCAGATTACCCTTGAAGGTTTACCATTGCATTTTAATCATGACAATACCCTTGAATGTTTACCCAATTTGAATCGTTTCGACTCGTCAATCAGCTCATCAATGCACGTAACACATTTACGCCCTTCTGGCATCAAACCCATTACTCTAAGCACACAGCTGCTGCAATACTTTGCATCACAAACTAGGCATGACTCCTTGGTCTCCCACTTTCCCTTTCCACACCTATAACACACTCTTGTTTTCTTCCTCTTCTTCGTTTCTTTGATCACAAAAATAAACTCGGGAAACACTTGTTGTTCTACATCTACCACTCTCCTTTCAGATCTATCAACATTATTAAAAGTGACCAATGTTGCTCTTCTTCCTCTATTGGCAGACTCTTTTGAAGCGTTATTATCAGGATTGTGCACCGACCCTGGGGAAGCTGAAGGTAAAGGGGAAGAAAAATCAACATTTTGCAAGATAGAAACCTCAGATACAGAACTTCCTGACATCCTAGGGCTTTGATTAGGTGGAATTGTGACACCTGCAAAATGAGAAAGCGGTAAAGAAATTGGTTCCAGTACATGGGCCATATCACGAGACAATGATATCGTAGATTTTGAAACAGGTTCAGCAATTGGAATAGTATCTGAATTCACATCAAGGGGTTTTACACTGGGAAGCTCATACGAAATTGGAGTGCCATTATATTCCATAGCTATTGAGTAATCCAATTTATCGTCGTTGGGAATGGAAGCCCCCGAGGAAAGCATCTTCCGCACCATATCCCTCCAATCCTCTCCCCGGGTTTTCTCCATCTTACGTCACACCAAATCAGTCTACTTTAGTTTGAATCAAATCTCCAATCTTTTTGTAACCTTCATATTTAAAAATTTCAAAACAATCAACTTTCACAAGAACCAAACAGAAACCGAGGCAACTCGTCAACCAAGTTATATTTCAATCATAGACACAACACACAATGAACGAAAATCAATGTTGAACACTATTCCTTTTCTAGCAGATCCAAGAGATGACTTGCAACCAAAGTCCAATTTCACAAACAGCTTTTGAATTTGAAAGTATTTAAATACAAGAAATGACCAAAGATTAAAATCCCAGAAAATTCAACAGTCCAAGCACAGATTTTTCCATCTAAAAAAAAAAACTCAAGCACACATTAATAAGTAAACCCGTAATCTTTGCTGAATTTTATAATCAAAGTTGTTAACTTGAAAAGAAAATCTTCAAGGTTGAAAGTTTTAGAGTCAAACAAATCGTCTATGAACTTTCAAACCAACCAATCAAACCCCCCTCCGACCCCATCTACACAGGTGACTTATGAAACAATTTTTTTGTAACTTTTTAATGTATAAAGATAAAAGATACAATACAAATGTAAAGCAACCATGAAGAAAAGTTTTACCTAAAAAAAAATAAAGAGCTTTGTATGAAGGAACAAAGAATATATTTATAGGGAAGTCGAGAAACAATAGGATTTCAAGACTCTCTCAGTCTATATATCTCTATGTTAAAAAGTGGCTCCCCTTAATAATTAATATTCTTCTCCACTCAGTCCAACAAACAATTCCAGTCCCATGTTTCACAATGAAAGCTATATCCTCCGGAGTAACTTTTGACGCAGCCAGTATCAGATCCCCTTCGTTTTCTCTATCCTCATCATCTACCACGACAACCATCTGCAATCTTAAACCAAATCATTAAATAAAAGTAAAAAAATGATGGCTTAATAATTATTTTAGCATTCACCAAATGACAGTATCAATGGAGAAAACCAACTTTTCCTTTGCGAATATCTTCAATGGCCTCTGGAATAGACGAGAAACCTTGTGACAGCTGGTCCAAATCAAATTCGTCATTTTCTATGGGGAAGCCACTAATAGTTGGAGTCATATCCGCTGCAAGGGCTCCAAAAGCTACCAAATCGGGTTGGACCTCGACTCCACCAGGCAAATCACTGATAATATCGTTACTTGCAACATTAGTCTAACATTTTTAGAAGCCCTGCATAAACACAAGGTTAATTACAAAAACATTAGCTTAAGTCTGTTAATTAAAAAACATTAGCTTACGTCCTCCCTCTGTCTGCAACCACCAAAATCTCTTCCTCGACTTCCCTCCTCTTACTCTTATATGGGATAATTCCCTTCGCTTTTGGAATTTATCAATCCTAATTCAAATAAACAAGCTGGTTACTGGTGTCTAATTCAATGAAATAGGCTGACACCAAAATCCCTAAATCCCTAAATCAAGTCTATAGTCAATATAATAAATTACCTACTTACCTTGGAGCAGCGTTGTAGCGGAGCTTGGAAGTTGTACTTGGAGATTGGAGTTGGGCGGAGCTCGAAATGGGTCGGCGGTGTGACTGTGTGTGGTGTGGGAGAGTCGAGAGAGGAAGGGCGGACGCGGAGTGGGAGATAGGGTGTCCGTTCCGTGCCAGGTGTAACTCACGACGGGGCCGATTCTGCTGTCGAGAGACTGGGGAGTGGGAGATGGGAGAGACGAGTAGAGACAAGAGTGGAGACGAAGACATTATGATGGAGACGGGATTTGAAGAGTGAAGGTGGTGACTGATTGTTTTTATTTACTTTATATATATATATATATATATATATATTAAAAAAAGGATATTAGCTACTGACACTTTTAGCAACGTTTGACAAACGTTGCCAAAAGTCTCATTGTTGGCAACGTTTGCCAAACGTTGCTAAAAGTTTTATTTTTGGCAACGTTTACCAAATGTTGCCAAAAATAAAACTTTTAGAAACACTCAATAAACGTTGCAAAAAAAAAGGGATCTATTGCAACATTTTTCTAATAAACGTTGCTAAAACTCATTGATATTAATAAATGGCAACATTCACTTACTAAAATGTTGCTAAAAGGGTCTTTTGGCAACATTTATCATCAAATGTTGTCTTTTATGTGTTGCGAAATGTCTTTTTTGTTGTAGTATCCCCTTCAATAACCTCTGTTTCCTCCTTAATCCTAACCCCAATGGCCTTCCTAAATGCCTGCATTAGAGCCTCGATTTTGGACGTCTCGAGAGAGAACAATTTACTCCCTGCCAGCATAGCAAAAGGGGTCTCTTGCCCGAGGGATTTCGCCATACCCATTGCAATGGCGATTTTCCGAGTGCCGGGCGGCCTTCAAGAATAACAGCCCGTCTCACTATTTTTCCCTCCTGAACCATCTTGACAATTACTCCGGCGGCTTTTCGGGTGGAAGTCTGGCCCACCATGCCCTCCGAGGAGACACGTGGCTTAAGAACTAAATCCAAACCCAGGCCCCGGATATGGGAATGTGTTATGGTTGGAGCTCAACTTCAACCCAAAACAACAGATTCTACTCGAATTTACACAAATAACTGAGGAAAATCAGCTAGAATTCAATGACCCAGACTGTAATTCTATTAATTGAACGAAATCACAACTTGATAGAGAAATACAAGCAATTAAGAAGAGAAATAAGGAGGAGAGAGAGAGAGAAGACAGAGGAGAAATTAAGAGGGAAAATTCACACTAACAACATCACACACATTTCTCTCTTCCTCACTTCATTATAACAGATAAAAGTCGCATTATTCATCTTGCAAGGTAAAAAACGTGTTCCAATTACAATTAAATCCCTTTGCTCAAACGACACCGTTTCCATTTAATTCAAAACGGCGTCATCTTGATTCTGATTTGAAATTGGCTGTAGAAATCCATCTCCCCGATAGAAGTTCATCTTACAGGTTGCAACAGCTTAGTTCCCGATGTTCCTCTTCCCATTTGTTCCCCACTTCAGTTGATCAGCTCTTCCACCATAACATCCCTCCCCCTCAGTTTCAACTTGTCCCCAAGGTTGAAAGGTTGGAAAAGAAGTCTGTATATTCTCTGTATCAGCCCATGTTGCCTCATCCGGGTTGGAGCCTTTCCATTGAACTAACCATTGGGTTACAACTACTCTTTTTCGATTAACCATTCGCGCAGATAGTACTTGTAGTGGCTGAGTGCGTTCCCCAGAATTTTGGTTCAGAATTGGGAGTGTTCGAACATGAACTTCCCTTTCCCCAATCTTCTTTTTGAGTAAGGAGACATGAAAAACTGGGTGAATGTGGGAAGTAGTAGGCAGCTCTAGTTTGTAAGCCACTGGGCCAACTTTCTGAATTATCTGGTAAGGGCCATAATACTATACAGATAGCTTGTTGTTAAACCTTCTAGCCACTGTTTGTTGAGCATATAGGTGTAATTTCAGATAAACCTAGTCGCCAACCTAAAATTCTCTTTCACTTCTGTTTCGATCGGCATAATGTTTTATTCTAGCTCGAACTTGAGCCAAATTCTCCCTTAGCAATTGGTCTAATTTGTGTCTTTCCTAGAGGATTTTTTCTACTGCTTCGATGTTGGTCTGCTGATATGGGCCCAAAGCTAACTGAGGAGGTTTAAGACTGTATAGTGCCTCAAATGGGGTTATTTTAATGGCCGTGTAGGGTGGTATTATACCACCATTCTGCCAAACTGATCCAGTTGCTCCATTGTTTAGGTTGTTTATAGGTCATACACCGAAGGTACATTTCCAAACACTAATTCAACCTCTCTGTTTGGCCATCGATTTGGGGATGATATAATGTACTCAACTGTAGTTTGACCCCCAATTGCTTGAACAAAGTCTGCCAAAAGTCACTAGTAAATATCATATCCCTGTTAGTTACAATGCTTTGTGGCATTCCATGTAATTTATGGATGTGATCCAAGAATAACTTGGCAATAGAAGAGGTTGTGAATGGGTGAGCTAAGGTTATGAAGTGTGCATACTTAGTAAACTGTTCCACCACCACCAATATCACATTCTTAGCATTAGAAGTAGGCAATCCTTCGATGAAATCCATGGAGATATGACTCCATGCATATTGTGGTTCTGGTAAGGGTTGTAAAAGGCCTGGGTAAGCCACATGCTCATTCTTACATCTCTGACAAGTATCACATTCTAAGACCTCTTGCTTGATTTCTTTGCTCATTCACTGACCAAAATAAGTATTGTTTTGCCTTGTGAATGCTAGCCCGAACACCTGAATGTCCACCTTCCTGGGAGGCATGAATGGCTGCAATCAGTTTCTTCCTCACTTCGCCTCCAATCCCAATGTAAATTTTGGATTTATATTTGAGCAAGCCATTCACATACTGGTAATCTGGGCCTGCCTGGCTCTCTAGTAATAGGGTATTAATTTTGTCTTTAGCAGTCTCATCTCCTTCATAACTGGTTGTCACTTCTTCTACCCACTGAGGTGTCATAGCAGTAATAGCTAGGCATCTTAATTCTCTTCCGAATAAGGCATCTGCCACTTTATTGTCAATGCCCTTCTTATATTGAATTTCGTAACTGAGCCCCAATAATTTCGACAGCCACTTTTGTTGCAATAGGGGTTGTGATCCTTTGCTCCAAGAGATACTTAAGGGATTTGTGATCAGTTTTGATGATGAAGTGGTGTCCTTCTAAATAATGTCTCCACTTCTCCACTGCAGTTGCTAGTGCTAGTAGCTCTTTTTCATAGATTGACGGCCCAAATTCCTGCTACAAATGCCTTTACTCAGGTAAGCGATAGGTCTCTTGTTCTGCATTAAGACAGCCCCCAATCCACCATAACAAGCATCAGTCTCTATAACAAACGGTATAGAGAAATTAGGTAAAGCTAGGATTGGTGTGGTGCTCATAGCGTTCTTCAATTCTTTGAATGCTTCCTCCGCCCCTTCACTCCATTGGAAGTTATCTTTCTACAGTAAATCAGTTAGAGGTTTGGTAATAACTCCATACCCCCTTACAAACTTCCTGTAATATCCTGTCAGCCCAAGAAATCCCCTGAGTTGCTTGACATTAACTGGTGTGGGCCACTCTTGCATTACTGTAATTTTAGAAGGGTCAGCCGATACCCCTTCTGCAGAAATAATGTGACCTAAGTATTCTATTTGGGACTGCCCAAAGGAGCATTTACTTTCCTTGACATAGAGTTGATGTTGCTTGAGGATTTCCAGTACCATAGTGACATGCTTATAATAGGAATCAAGGTCTGTGCTATACACCAAAATGTCATCAAAGAATACTAAAATGAACTTCCTAAGATGTTGTTTAAATACCTCATTCATCAAGCATTGGAAAGTGGCTGGGGACGTTTGTCAATCCGAATGGCATTACTCTGAACTCATATAGACCCTCATGAGTCTTAAAGGCTGTTTTGTGGACATCCTCAGTAGCCACTCTAATCTGATGGTAGCCAGCCCTGAAGTCAATCTTTGTGAACCACTTGGCTCCTTCCAACTCATCCAGTAATTCATCTATGAGTGGCATAGGATATTTGTCTTTAATTATAAGGTTATTAAGTTGTCTATAGTCCACATAGAATCGCCATGTACCATCTTTATTTTTTACCAACAGTACAGGTGAAGCATAAGGGCTATTACTTGGTTGTATGATGCCATTTTCCTTCATTTCCCTGACCATCTTCTCTTTTTCTGTCTTCTGTATATAAGGCCATCTGTAGGGCCTCATCTTGAATAGTTGTGCCCCTTCCTTCAGAGGAATGTGATGGTCATTAAATCTGGGTGAGGGTAACCCTTTTGGTTCCATGAACACCATAGGGAATTGCTTCACCACAGCCTCCAGCTCTGATGGGGTGGCTTCTTGTTTCTCCTCTATAATGGCTGCAATCTATGCCATTATCCTATAAGTTTGATTCTTACTCCATCCCTTCTCTTCATGTATGTTTAACACTTGGAATCCTTCCTTATTAGTTTGTTTCATCATGCAGATCCCATTTGAATCCTCCATAGTTAAGAATAATACTGCCTTTAATGAAATCAAATAACACTGGGCTAAATTGACTTAGCCAGTCCACTCCTAGTACCATGTCACTTCCTCCTAACTTGAGAACCCTCAGCCGGTATTGGAATTCCAAGTCCTTCATCTTCCAAGACAATGGGTTGCAAATAGCTTTGCTGATCAGTTTACCTCCTCCTGCTATAGTTACTGAGGCAGGCTTAGCTGTTTGAATGTTGCAATTGATGCTACTAACCAATTGCTCATCAATGAAGCTATAGGTGCTACCACTATCTATTAGGATTGACGCTTTTTTTCCCTTAATCAGCCCTGGTAATCTGATGGTCTTACCCCTGTTACTACCCATCAATGCACAGAGTGAAATCTCCATCAATTCATCCATTCCACCTCTACCACTCTGCTCTTCTTCATCTCCAGGTGGTTCTTCTACCACTTCTTCTTTCTCCTTATCGACCAGGATGAAATTAAGCATTCTATTCTTGCAAATATGATCTCTAGTGTACTTCTCATCACACTTGTAGCATAATCCCAGTTCTCTTTTGGTCTGAGAATCAAAGGGGGTAATGGCTTTGAATCTAAAGAGGTTGATGGGGTTTCTTTGTTCAGAGTAGGTGGTGGGTTTAGGGGTAGGTTCAGTTGGTTTAGTAGTAGGATTGGTCCAGGAGATTTTGAGTTGTATGATTTTAACCATTGATTTGATCTCTTCTTTTAGGCCACTAGTAAAGATAGAGATATAGTAGGATTCTGGTATGTGTGGTAAGGAAATCATCACCTGAGATTTTAATTCCTCAAACTGTTCCTGGTATTCCAATATAGACCCCTTTTGCCTTAGTTTACTGAAGACTTCTATCACCTCTTCTGCTGTATTTTCAGCAAACCTCCTGCAGACTTCTCTGGAGAACAGGTCCCAATCTGCGTGTGGGTGACTGGTTATGAATCCATGGAACCATATATCAGCCTTCTCCTTAAGATACATCTCTGCAATTGCCACTCTCATCTCATCTTTGATTTGATGAATTTGAAAGTACTTCTTCCCTTTTCGCAACCATTCTATGGGACCTTCTCCTCCAAAATAGGGAAAGTCTATTTTGGATAATTTAGAGAACATTTTGAACTCCCTACTTCCACCGGAACTCTCTGTGGGAAACTCGTTACCATGAATATTATCACCACTATTTTAAGAAGGAACTGCACTTCCTTCGATTTGTTTCTCATTACGATTTGCTTTACTCCCGTTCATTTGAGCCAATATTGCCATAATAGATTCATATTTCTGATTCATTTCACCCATCATCTGCTCCATACTATCCTATTTGGTGCTCATTACTTTCAGCACCTGATCTGTGGATTCGTATGCTACTCCTAGATCTGTGACCTCCTTATCCAATCGCTTCAAATGATCCTCATTCGATTTACTTCAGGTTTCAGCCATCCCAGTCACTATAGTTGCTCTGATACCAAATGTTATGGTTGGAGCTCAACTTCAACCCAAAACAACAGATTCTACTCGAATTAACACAAACAACTGAGGAAAACCAGTTGGAATTCAATGACCTAGACTGTAATTCTATTAATTGAACGAAATCACAACTCAATAGAGAAATACAAGCAATTAAGAAGAGAAATAAGGAGGAGATGGAGAGAGAAGACAAAGGAGAAATTAAGAGGGAAAATTCACACTAACAACATTACACGCATTTCTCTCTTCCTCACTTCATTATAACAGATAAAAGTCGTATTATTCATCTTGCAAGGTAAAAAACGTGTTCCAATTACAATGAAATCCCTTTGCTCAAACAACACTGTTTCCATTTAATTCAAAACGGCGTCGTCTTGATTCTGATTTGAAATTGGCTGTAGAAGTCCATCTCCCTGGCAGAAGTTCATCTTACCGATTGCAGCAGCTTGGTTCCCGGTGTTCCTCTTCCCCTTTGTTCTCCACTTCAGCTGATCAGCTCTTCCACCATAACAGAATGGGCCCCGATTCTTTCTATTCGGGTCAAATCCTGCATCTCCAAGAGCTTTATCTCCGTCATGGTTAGGTTAGGGTGAGAAAATCGTAGAGAGATAGAGTTGGTGAGCGCTGCTTGGTTGCAGGAGGGTTTACGGCTTTTCTTGTCTGCCGACTGCAGGAACAAGCTTAAACTAAAAAACGAAAAAGATTACTCATTGGTTGTCCAAATTTGAACAAAGTTATTCATCAATCATTCATATCATTTTCATTAGTGTTATCTATAGTAAGGTTCGATGTGCTATGAGTAACTTTGGTAAAATTTAAGCAAGCAACGAATAACTTTTAAATATCAGTGTGGTAACATTTAACAAAATTCAGTAAGTAACGATTAATTTTTTTTAAAAAAATGAATAAATAGTAACATATAGTAAAGTTCATTAATCATTGATTAAGCTTTATTTGATAATTAAGCTTCTGTTTGGTAATAATTAAAATCACATTTTTACTAAATTTTGATTAAAAAAAATGATAAAATATATAGTTAAAAATTTATATATTCAATGAAATATATGATTAAATTAATTGTTGAATTTCACTTAAAACAAAAATGACTAAAGTTTAAAATCTCTACTCTCCATAATTTGTGGGAAAAAATCAGGACTGGACAAAACTTTTGAACTGAATCGGATCGGATCGAACCGAACTCGAACCCAAATCGAGCGATTTTTCATAAATTAAATACCCGAACGAGTATCTGAATCGAGAACCGATGAGTTTGTGTCGATTCTCGATTCTAGACCAAGAACTGAATCTAAATAATTTTTTTAGTTTTTTATATTGAATTAATTAAATTATTTTAATTTTTTGTCCAATTATTAATTCTTTGTTAGCCCAACATTTTGACCTTATCATTCCCCTTTCCATTCCAATTTCATTTGGTTAGTAGTATTGGATGACGTATTCTTGATCCATTTAGGAGTTCTTTAACTCCTAAAACAGTTGAAGCCCTAATTTGTACACAGAACTAGCTAAGGGAATATTCTAGACTCTTGAAAGTTACCCAAGATAGATTTTGCATTGAAGAAACAGAGTTCTATAAGAACATTGAGACATGTAATAAATATATATTATATATATTTTTTAATTAAATCTTATTAGTTGAATAATTTTTTTATTTGTGTTTATTAATTGTACTTTTTCAATTATGTTTGTAGAGTTTTTTATTCTGACAAGTCAAACAATTGATAATTAAATCAAATAGTTGGTAAGTATTACTAATATTTAAAAATATTTTATTTTTATAAATTTTAATTTATATTTTATTTTCTTTATGTAGGCTGCTTGAAACATGAATTATTGATATGGATCACCGATATTTTAATATTATTATCTACTTTTTGGTATTTTGTATGCATTGAATTAATTTTATTGGACAGCTTGTTATTTATATATTTTTAAATTGTGTTACGTTAATTTGTGAAAGTTACAAATGAATATGTCATTAGTTGTATTTATGTAGTGTTGATGTAAATGTTAAAAAATTTAATTACAGTACGGAATCGAACAGAACTGAATCAAACCGAACCCGAATGATTCCATAATTATATTTGGATCCGACGGTTCCATTTATTAAATATTTGAAAATTTTGGGTCGGATCGATTTTGAATGGAATCGAACAGAACCGAACCGACTTATATCCAGCCCTAAAAAAAAATGTTCTATATTTTTCTAAAAATGCCCCAAATACTTTCGAGTTGACTAAACTCAAGTCAAACCCAAAATTTGCCTTTGAGGTCTGAAATTTAAAAAATATAAAATGAACTTACATCCCCAGAGATTTAGTTTGTTTGATTTTAATCATTTTTAAAATATATTTCTCTCTTTTCTTTTTAATCAAACATTTTTCAATAAAATAATATTATATGCAAATTCAAAAAAATTTCCTACTTTTTTGTTACAAATTCTCTATCAATCTATTATTCTAAAATGCATTCTACACATAAAATGAGGCTCAAACATTATTTTAGAAGGTTAAGCTTATAATACTCATTGGGAAGAGTGACACACTCAATTAATTACAAATCTAGATACTCATCCTAAGCTTTTCTTGTCAAATAGGAATTAACTCTCACCTTAGGTAATATAAATCAGTAGAAGCATTATATACATAAGTAAAAGATATACACCACCAATCAAAAATTAAGTTCAAAGGACTTTGACAATTTATTGTTTCAAATAACTGAAAGTTTTGGTATAAACATGCAATAAAAAATAAGTTATTATCCATCGTTGTTCTCAAAACTAGTTAAGTAAAAAGATGAATTTGAATCGACGTGAGCTATGTGAGTCGCACAGGTCTCCCTTGAAACAATAGAGGGACCATTTATTGGGGGATATCGGTCTTCAATACTAACACATTCTACGGTGAGTGAGAAATACTACCCAATATGAGTGGAGAAAGTCGATTAGAAATTTCAAGGGTCCAAAGAAATTGATTTTATTTCACGTGCTTGTTTGGCTCAATTTCAATAATATATTTATAATCAAATTAATTTATAAATAAATGAATTTTAACAAATATTTTTTTATTGACAAGATTAAATAAGATCAAGTTACTTATTTTGACAATAACTTATATTCAATGGTCAAACCGAGTAAATTTTTTCTTTATAAGTATAAATAAGTTATATACGAAAACATTAGTAGAAACAAAAAATAATAATTATTTTTAAGCTTAGCCAATTATGTGTGTTTTTTATTGTTAAAATAAGTAATTTATGTTTAGCTCTTATAGGTACAAAATATTTAGCCCTTGTTTAATCTCTATAATTTTATATATTTTTTTTCAACTACACATTTTTCAATAAAATAATATTACATTGAAATCCAAAACTTTTGGTTATGTTTTTAACCACACATTCTTCATCAATTTACTATTCCAAATGCATTTTAATCCTAAAAATGAGGCTAAAACAAGCTCTAATTATAAAATTTAATTACATAATTATAAAGAAAACATGCACTAAATAAAATATTTAATTTTGTAATAAGGGCACGTTCGGTAGGGATTAAAATCATATTAAAATTGTAAAACTGACCGTTATTGTTGACTTTTATTAGACGAGTGGGATCCATAACGACCATATTTTCAATTTTAATTGGATTTTAATCCTTACCAAGCGGGGCCTAAGCTATTCACAATACATGAATGTGATGAAAACAAAATATTCAATAATTGTGATGCCTCTAATAAATTAGGGATGACAACGGGGCAGGTCGAGGCAACCTCCCCCACCTCGTGCCCACCCTGTTAGCAGTTTAAGGTACCCCGTTTATTTTTTTTTTTAAATTTTTGATAATTCATTTTATTTCCACCATTCATTAGACTGAGACAATAATAGATTTTTAATCTTTACTTATTTTTAAAAGTTAAATTATTAAAATATATTTTGTAAACTAAGGCTTTTATTGTTTGTCATAATTTTTTTAGATAATTTTAATTGTCATTTTTTATTAGAACTAATGAAATTTCGTGAAAATTTTCATTTAAAGTATTGAATTCTAAAAAAAATGGTGCAGGGCACCCGTTATTCGACCCCGACCCGAATACCCGATTAAGCGTGTAATCCCCGCCCCATTCGGGGTGAGACCTGCGAGTATCTGGTTTGTCGGGTATTTTTGCCATCCCTAAATTAAATTTGGACAATTGAGAATTGGACTTCTCCAAATGTAGTTGGACGGTAAATCGTTGTTTGACATTCATTATTTCAAAACTCTTTATTCTACATACTCAGTTTCAAAGAAACATTCATACAATAAAATATCCTATATGTAAATACAAACTTTTTTCATACTTTTTACCTACATATTTTCCAAACTTTCACTATTCAAAACATTGTTTTAAACAAATAATGGACATCAAACATGGGCTTAATTCCATGATTGGTTACTTAACTTTATGTAAAGTTATCAAATGATCACTTAAGTTTAAAAGTCTTCTTGTTAGTCACTGAACTTTACAAATTGTAATTTCAGTGATGGATGAATTTTTGTAAAATTCAGTGACTAAAAGGGAATTTTTGAAGTTCAGTGACCTCTAGAAACTTTACGCAAAGTTCATTGACCAATCAATGAATTAATGTTTAGTGACTAACAAGGAAACCTTTGAAATTTAGTTACTAATGAGGAAACTTTTGAAATTCAATGACCCTCTGGAAAACTTACTCAAAGTTCAGTGATCAATCTGGTAATTAACCCTCATTTTTATTATTTTTTTTAGTCTTTTTTTTTTTTTTGGTATTCATACCCTACAATTTTATTAACTCTAACATCGTCAAACTTAGAAAAAAAGAATAGCCTTTTATCTTGGGGTAACCGACAAGGTTGACGTTGACTTCTCTAATATCAAAGAGGCAACATATGTCCACACAGTCAACTATTTGGGAAGAGAACCCCTTTGACATTGATCGGTTAATAGTATTCAACATAGAAATTCATACACATTTTCAGCTAAGAATCTAATAAATTTCTAGTTTTTATTCAATTGTGTCTTGATGAAAGATATGATGTAGAAACCACCCTTTTATTGTTGCAATTGCTAACAAAGTTCTCACTGTCACCATTTTTACTATGGATAAAAAAGTTTCTTGATAATCCAACTTCTCTTGTTATGTGTACCCATTTGCTACAAGTTTTGCCTTATACCTTTCTATACTCCCATCAACGTTAAATTTAACCTTATACGCCCACTTATAGCCTAGTGTTTCTTTGTCAGGAGGTAAATTAACAATCAGCCAAGAGTCATTAAGTTCAAGTGCAGTAATCTTAGCTTTCATGGCAGCTCTCCATTCACGAGATGTAATAGCTTCTAGGTAGGTTTGGCTCAGTGTATGAAGTTATTAAGATCACAAATGTTTTGTGTGGTGTAGACAATTTTTCGTAAGTCATGCTATCACTAAGAGGAAATGGGTTATCTGGCTGAGTTTGTACCTCTTGATTGTTCAGTAGCCGAGATGGGAAAAACGAAGTGGCCTGTTGACATATGAAGTCTTGAAGGTGCGATGGAGCCTTTCTTATTCTGGTTGACCTTCGAGCTAAGTGTGTATGGATGGTTTGCCCAGTTTCTAATTGATGTAAAGAAGTGTTGCCAGCTTCATGTGTTTGTAAATTGGATGGTTTAGGAATAGCTATGTCTTTTGTATGGAGATTTGAAGAATTAATGGTTTCAGGATGAATGGGAATGGTGGTATTGGATATGATTGGATTTTGAGTGTAACTAAGTTCATTAGGGTTTTGTAAAGAGTCAAGATAGTTCAGATATTCAATTTTGAACAGAAAAATAGTTTCATAAAAAGTCACATTTCAAGAGATAAAAATTTTCCCGGTGTCTAGATCTAGTAGCCTATATCATTTGGTACCGAATTAGTATCCAATGAATAGACCATCATGACTAACTTCATTGAAATGACCCCAAATGTCACAATGTATTAACTCAAAACAAACTTTAGTTTTGTGCTGATTGATAGTAAAAGACAATCTATGTTGATTGCCGATGCACAAATGAGACAAGATTGATCATTAGGTGATTTTTGTATGTGAACATCAGTATTTAAATGAAATTTAGGATAAAAAGAATGACCCAATATATAGTGACAAAGGTCAAAAATTGATGCATTGTTGACAGAAGTAGGAATGACCCAGTATATAGTGCCAAAGGCGGTTGATAGGACTAAAGGAATGACGTCCTCTTTGAGCATATGGTAGAGTCCTTGTTTCACCTTACCCATTCTAGTTGTTGTCCAGCTTAAAAAGTCTTGAATATAACAACAATCAAATAGGAAAATAAGACAAAAATTTAGTTCTTGAGCCATTTTCTTGGATAAATCAAGTTGGAAGAAAATGAGGAATGCAAAGAACATCATTGAATGTGAGTGATTTTGTGACTTTGGATGTTCTTAGTTATGTACCCATAATAGGTACTACTTCCCAATTTTATAGAGCTACCGAGGAAAAGATAAAAGCTTAAATAGAGTGAAAAAAGGATTTAGATTAGATCATATGATATGTTGCTCCGGTATCTAAAATCCATGGAATAACATAAACTTTAGAGGGTTTCGAAGTGAAAACGGACACACATAAAGATATACCAGAGATTTTATGATTAGCAGAAGAAGATGCAAGCATGGTTTGAACATATTAGCCGAAGGAGTAAAAGTTTGAGTGCTAGAGGCATGTTTTAAGAGTGCCAAAGCTGTGAGTACTGCTCTTGCGTTAATGGCATCTAGGGTTTGTCCTTCACATTATAATGTTCTTAAGTTAGAGCTAAAAATACATGATCTACCATAGGTCTAGCCTTTCCATCTGCGTTGTGGTCTACTGGATATCTATGCAGCTTGAAGCACCTATTGGCTTCGTGGCCAGGCATCTGACAGTAAGATGATACTTGGGGAATTTGGACATTTAACCTCCCTAGACAATGTATTTGGTTAAATGGCCTTTGACCAATGATAAAAACAAATAAAATGTAAAATATTTTAGTTGGCAAAATGACAAAAATCTCCTCTAATTGTTAACTTAATATCCTCTAGTTTTTCTCATTTCATTCTCCTCCACCTTAAAACCCCAATTTCTATTTTTTTTTTTAAAGAAATCATGTCTTCATCTTCTTCTTCCCCTTTTCATCTTCTTCAATTTTAGGTTCTCAAGATTACAATCACATATTTCTTCTCTTCAATCTTCATTCTTGCTACCCTAAAATTATGTTCTTTATCATATTTTTCACTTATTTTGGGTATCTTGTGAGTATTTGAATAAGAGCTTGGTTAGCATAAAAAATCACACACTTGAAGAAAGCAAAAAGAAGATCTTAGTAATCTTGTGTAGATTGTATTTTTATCATTAAATATAGTATTAAATAATATTTAGTTGCTATTGTTTTCGTATTTAGTGTGGTTTTGTGTTTTTTGAAATCATTAGATGATATTAACACATCAGCTGCTAGCTGAAACGTAAAACGACACTCCAGTCGCTATCTGCAACGTAAAACGGTACTACAGTCGTTATCTGCTGTAGTTCGATTTTTTGAACGAAATGACCTCAAATAATGGACCCACTAACGTATATAACACAAAATGATTGATTAGTCACAAAGAATGATTGAAATGATATAACATTTATATTATTGAGATGGTGAAAGCACAAGTCGTCACACTTTTATGTATTGATTAATTTAATGAACATATCTCTCAACTTTTGTATGTATCATGTGTATATTACAACATAAATACGTCCCAATTATTATTTTTCAAGGAACGAATGAGTTGTGGCTGCTAATACTCGTATTTACAAACGTAACAGCACAAATGTCATTTTCATGTCCAGTAACGACACTTGTGTCGTTCTGAAAAATTTACCTATATCTGGAAATTTCAACAAAACATTTAACAATGGACTCCCTAACGCATGTAACATAGGAAGTTTGACAATGCCATAAATAACGTAGAGGTGAAGAGTTCTAAGAGAACGGTACAAGTGATGTTGCCGAAATATAAACTTCTATTATTATTGTAAGAATGGCACAACTTAGGGTGTTCAATTCTGAAGGTCGTTGAGTTGGAAACAAACAGAAATAAAGGAGAAATCAACAGAAAAGTTCAAGCGTCATTACTGATAATAAAACAACACTTGTGCCGTTCTGTCTATGAATACGATTTTAAGCATCCACGACCCCTCTGTTCCTCGAGAAATATTAAGTTGAACTCATCTAAATTGTAGGATGGACATAACATTTAAAAAAATTGAGAGATATGCTCATTACTCGTATTTTGTCATGTGCACATTACAATATAAATAAGTTCCACTTATTATAATGACATTACAACGGTACACAAGTGTCATTGCGGTGGAAAAGAAGCAAAAAAATATTGGAGAAATCAACAAAAAGTATTGGTGGAAATATGGGAGTGGAGGGGGGCGAAGCCCCCGATTTTCTTTTTTAACTATAGGATTGGAAACGATGATTTTGAGTACCAAAATAAGCAAGTTAGATTGACTGACTAAAAAAACAATCAGTTTGTCGAGCTTTTTAAGTTAGGAGGTCCAGAGCTTGACATCGTTCCACTGAAAAAGTAGTAAAATATTAGAGAAATGAACAGAAGGACAAAAGCGTCGTTACTGCTTTGAGAACGTCTACCAGAACGACAGAACTATCGTTATGCATCTAAAATCGATTTTGAAGAGCCGCAACCGGTCCGAGTCACGATAATGATGAATTGAACTCATTTAAATGTCAAGCTGAACATGCCGCTTACAACATTCAGAATTAATACTCATTACTTAATCAAGAGGTAAAAAGAAAACGACACAACTGTCGTTACTATTTTGAAAACGGCACAAGTGTCGTTCTGCACCTAAAATCGATTTTGAAGAGCCGCGACCCTTCCAAACCACGATAATCGATAAACTGAACCCATTTAAGTTGCGGGCTAAGCACGCCACTTACAAAATTCTTGAGATATGCCCATTACTTGTACTTTCAAACGAATCTAGACTAAGATTTGTGCTTTCACCCTTTCATACTTTATATTCTATATCAATTCCATCATTAGTTGTCACACAATCAATATTTTCATCATTATTAGGTTGGGGGGTCCAATCATTGATGTCCTTGCCTTGAAAAGTAGCAAAATATTGAAAAAATCAACAGAACGACACAAGTGTCGTTCTGCCAATAAATACAATTTTGAAGAGCCGCGACCCGTCCGAGCCACGATAATCAATAAACATAACCCATTTAAGTTGCGGGCTGAACACGCCACTTAAAAAATACTTGAGATATGCCCATTCCTTGTACTTTCAACCGAATCTAGACTAAAACTCGTGCTTTCACCATTTTATACATTATATTCTATATCAATTCCACCGTTACTTGTCCCGCAATCAATATTTTCGTCCTTATTAGGTTGGGGGGTCCAATCATTGATGTCATTGCCTTGAAAAATAGTAAAATATTGGAAAAATTAACAGAACGACACAAGTGTCGTTTTGTCAATAAATACGATTTTGAAGAGTCGCGACCCGCTCGAGCCACGATAATCGATAAACGGAACCCATTTAGGTTGCAGGTTGAACACGTCACTTACAAAATACTTGAGATATGCCTATTCCTTATACTTTCAACCGAATCTAGACTAAGACTCGTGCTTTCACCGTTTCTTCATACCTTATATTCTATATCAATCCCACCGTTAGTTGTCACACAATCAATATTTTCGTCCTTCTTAGGTTGGGGGGTCCAATCCTTGATGTCCTTGCCTTGAAAAGTAATAAAATATTGGAAAAATCAACAGAACGACACAAGTGTCGTTCTATCAATAAATACAATTTTGAAGAGCCGCGACCCGTCCGAGCCACGATAATCGATAAACGGACCCCATTTAAGTTGCGGGCTAAACACGCCGCTTACAAAATTCTTGAGATATACCCATTACTTGTACTTTCAAATGAATCTAGACTAAGATTTGTGCCTTCACCGTTTCATACCTTATATTCTATATCAATCCCACCGTTAGTTGTCACATAATCAATATTTTCGTCTTCTTAGGTTGGGGGGTCCAATCCTTGATGTCCTTACCTTGAAAAGTAGCAAATATTGGAAAAATCAACAGAACAACACAAGTGTCGTTCTGTCAATAAATACAATTTTGAAGAGTCGTGACCCGTCCAAGCCACGATAATCGATAAATGGAATCTATTTAAGTTGTAGCCTGAACACGCCACTTACAAAATACTTAAGATATGCTCATTCCTTGTACTTTCAACCGAATCTAGACCAAGACTTGTGCTTTCACCATTTCATACCTTATATTCTATATCAATTCCACCGTTAGTTGTTACATAATCAATATTTTCATCTTTCTTAGGTTGGGGAGTCCAATCCCTGATGTCCTTACCTTGAAAAGTAGCAAAATATTGAAAAAATCAATAGAACGATTCTATCAATAAATACGATTTTGAAGAGCCGCGACCTGTCCGAGCCATGATAATCGATAAACGGAGCTCATTTAAATTGCAGGATGAACACGTCCTTTACAAAATACTTGAGATATGCACATTCCTTGTACTTTCAACTGAATCTAGAATAAGACTTGTGCTTTCACCGTTTCATACCTTATATTCTATATCATTCCCACCGTTAATTGTCACACAATCAATATTTTCGTCCTTCTTAGGTTGGGGGGTCCAATCCTTGATTTCCTTGCCTTGAAAAGTATCAAAATATTGAAAATATCAACAAAACGACACTTGTGTCGTTCTGCCAATAAATACGATTTTGAAGAGCCGTGACCCGTCTGAGCCATGATAATCGATCAACGAACCCATTTAAGTTGCAAGATGAACACACCCCTTACAACATTCGGGATTTATGCTCATTACTTAATCGAGAGAAAAAAGAAAACGACAGAACTGCCGTTACTATTTTAAAAACGACACAATTGTCGTTCTGACAATAAAATCGATTTTGAAGAGCCACGACCTGTCGAACCACGATAATGATAAGCTGAACTCATTTAAGTTGTTGACTAAACACGTCCTTTACAACATTCAGGATTTATGCTCATTACTTAATCGAGAGGAAAAAGAAAACGACACAACTGTCGTTACCGTTTTGAAAACGGCACAAGTGTCTTTCTGCCTGTACAAAGAAAACGACACAACTGTCGTTATACAGTATAACTGCCATTATGGCTTCATCGAGCCTAAAACAATTATATAATCCCTCTTTCCAAACATTGTACATAGTTCTTGCATATAACTTTGAATCCACATTAACAAGTTATTGCACTTTGTTGTACAACTTTATATACAAAATGTTAGTTGGAACATAAATAATATCTACATTTTCTTTAGCATTCTCTAAATAACTCCATGTCCATTTGCCTTATTCAGTCTTTTTAAACTCAACAAAATAACATACGTGTACCCATATCATTTCTACAGAATCCATAACTGCAAATAAAATAAAAAGTTAAATAGTTTACTCAAGTATATATCAAAGTAATATAAAAATAACCATTATATTTAAATTATCAAAGTAACAACATTGTATTATCAAGAACGGACAAATTATAACAGATAATGTTTGTATTGTCATTTTACGTGAAAGATAATGACTGTACTGTCGTTCTGCACTACGTAAAACGATTGGAGTGTCGTTTTGTACTGTAGACCGTCCAATAGTTACACCCAGTACAGAAATACACAAACTGTGGAAAATAAATCAGCTAAAATATCAATTCATACTATATTCAACAATAAAAAGACCAATGTACACGAAATTACTGAAAATACCTTTCTTTTTTCTTCAAATATTTAGAGATTTCAATATAGATAATTTAAAAACCAAAATTCTTGTTCAAATACTCAAAATGTAGGAAAATATAGGTGAGTAATACAATAAATAACAAGATTTTGTGGGGGAAGCAAGCACAGGAAATGGAGAGCTCGTTAATTGGATTGGAGACGAATTGGAAAATTTAATTGGATTGAAATGGTATTTGAGTCTTTTCATGATAGGGATATTTTAGACCTTTTATACCATTTATTTATTCTATTTTTTAATGGAGGTCATTTTACCAACAAACATTGAGAAAACGCTATTTGTTCAAATACATTGTTTGACTAGGCTTTTTAACAAAGAATCTCATGATACTTCTATTCAGGTTCGCCATTTTACCAACAAACATTGAGAAAATACTCTTTGTTCAAATATATTGTTTGACTAGGCTTTTTAACAAAGAATCCCATGATACTTCTATTCAGGTTCGCCATTTTACCAACAAATATTGAGAAAATGCTCTTTGTTCAAATACATTGTTTGTCAAGATTGCCTCAGCTTAACAAGGCCATAGAGTCATTGCTCGAACCATTTGAAGTGATTTCTCTCATCTTCTCCTCTTGTTGAATGATTGAGTACACTTTATTCATGCTGGGAAAGGACTTGATCAACAAATTTGAGCATTTATCCATTTGTAGGAGTCATTAAGAACCATAAGAAACTTCATTGCCCATTTTCTTTGCTGATTGTGAACCACTAGTTTCGAGCCTCCGCAAGTCCGGAATGGATTCGTAATTCAACAATTCATTAAATAAGATTTTAAGTTTAGAAAAATATAAACTTATAGATTCTTAATTTTACATCAAGGTTGTAATGCTTTGTTTTATCTCAAAGATCATCGGTGCATTTTGTTGAGCAAAATGCTGCTCCAATTCCAACAAAAGCTGGTGTGCAGTTTCTGCATAAATTGTGCTACATTTGATATCTACTGTCATTGTATTCTGCATCCAAGTTATCACTATATCATTGCAACGTGACTAGTGTTCCATTAGAGGGTCATTAGGGCCTGCGGCTCACAGATATTACCATCTATGAACCCCAACTTGTTCTTAATGTGCAGAGCCCTTCTCATGGATCTAGCCTATGAATAGTAATTGCTTGAATCTAGAGTGTGTGCACCTGATCCATCACTATTACTAATGTAGAATGGACTTATGGGCTGGGTTGGATCATAAGCAATGAGTGTTGATTGATAAGCAATCTAGAGTGTGTGCACCTGACCCATCACTATTACTAATGTTGATCAAAATTGAAGTACTTTGAATGGAGAGAAAAGCTAATTTATATTCATTCTTATTGCCTTACATGAAAGAATTACGTTGCTTGAATATTTATACAACAGAGAAAGGAATCCAAAATATCTAAGGTAAAATCTATTCCATACAATACACTACAAATGTAGCTTCGTTTACTAACTCTGCAACCTATAATTCTTCTATCCTTCTTCTAGAATACCTAGCTGCCTTTTTGATAGGAATGTAAAATACTTATTTTTTCCTCCTTATTTTATGTGTTTGTATGATTAATCAGTACCAAAATATACTCATTACGTTTATATTTTAATTTAGGTGGCAATTCTATGGATATGACGTAATTTGGAAGAAATAAGCGAACAATGGCCAAAATGAAAGAAAACGAAGTTTGGGGACTGAAATGCAAATACTCAAAATTTATGTGGAACCTCACGATGAAGATTTGAGAGTGTTAGAGGTCAATCGAATGAAAAAAAGAAGTCAAATGGATGAAATACAATCAAAGTATTATCACATATCAACTCCTAGCCGAAAATGTTATGCTTTAGATTTTTAGTCTCGGTTTGAGATCCATTTTTGGCATAGGAAACGTTATGATTTGAAATTATATTTCTAGAAGGGTTTATTAGCACAAAACGTTCATACGTTTGATAGTGACTATGCAAAACGTCTCAACGTTTCATTTTTTTTCCATTTTCGCCATTATTTCAACGTTTTAGTGTGAAAAACGTCATTTTCACAGTTTTCAGTGTAAAATGACCAATTTACCCTCATATTTAAATAAAAAATAAAAAAATAAATTGTAATTATACTCCCAAACTTTTTAAAAAGTGCAAGTGAGTCCAAAAACCTTATTAAAAGGTTTAAGCACAAAACGTCCCTACGTTTGGCATTTAATGCGAAAAACGTCATTACGTTTCAAACTTGTTTGTACTTTGTCAATAGCACAAAACATCCCTATGTTTTACACTTATTGCGTAAAACGTCCTTACGTTTCATTTCGTTTGCATTTTCGTCCTTATTTCAACGTTTTATTGTGAAAAACGTCATTTTCACTATTTTCAATGTAAAATGACCAATATATCCTCGTATTTAAATAAAACAAAAAGGAAAATAAAAAAATAAATTACATTGATGCTCCCAAACTTTTTAAAAAGTGCAAATGAGTTCAAAAATCTTATTAAAACATTCAAACCACCAGCCTTCTCCTCCCTCCACCACCTAAACCACTAGACCCCACCACCATTCAAACCATCTCACATATGTCTACAATGTTGGGGCTGATGGTTGTGGCCAACATTAACGGTGGTGGTGGTGCTGGTGCTGGTTCCCGACCAGACATTGATCACAGGTTGTAGAGGGAGGTAAGATTGTTTGAATGGTGGTGGGGTCTGGTGGTTTAGGTGGTGGAGGGAGGAGAATGTTGAGGGAGGAGGAGAAAGCTAATGTCTTGAATGTTTTAATAAGATTTTTGAACTCGTTTGCACTTTTTAAAAAGTTTGGGAGCATAATTGTATTTTTTTTCCTTTTTTGTTTTATTTAAGTATGAGGATATATTACTAATTTTACATTGAAAATAGTAAAAATGACGTTTTCCGCAATGAAATGTTGAAATAAGGACGAAAATGCAAAAGAAATGAAACGTAAGGACGTTTTACGCAATAAGTGTCAAACGTATGGACGTTTTGTGCTATTGACCAAGTACAAACAAGTTTGAAACGTAAGGATGTTTTCCGCATTAAGTGTCAAACGTATGGACGTTTTGTGTTTAAGCCTTTTAATAAGGCTTTTGGACTACTTGCACTTTTTAAAAAGTTTGGAAGTATAATTACAATTTATTTTTTTATTTTTATTTTATTTTTTTTGTTTCATTTAAATATGAGGGTATATTGGTCATTTTACACAGAAAACAGTGAAAATGATGTTTTCCACACTGAAACGTTGAAATAAGGGCGAAAATACAAAAAAAATGAAACTTTAGGATGTTTTACACACTCACTATCAAACGTAGGGACGTTTTGTGCTAATAAGCCTTCTAGAAGATTTATATCATTTTGAGATATCTTTCCAATACATCTTGAATCGCTTCAATCAGATACCGGGAAAGAAAGATATGACCAAAATACTAAATGTTGTCTGGTGAAAAATTGGCAAAAGCACCTTCAGAGATTTTTAGAGCCCAATTTCAATGTTCTATGCGACCGCAAGACTTACTACTATGTGGTCGTATAGGTGTTTTCCAATGCGAAAATTCTAGTTTCCGAATTTAAGTCAACCATCTATGGAAACAACTATAAATACGTGATTTGCAACCCTATAACGGAAAGAGCGCCTCCAAACTTCATTCTTCATTATTTTGCTCATAGATTCATGAATTGTAACTAAACTTTTACATTTAGTCGAAGGAGATTGAAGCCTCGGAACCACATATTGTGAGATCTAAATGGTTTCTTTTAGTTTAATTCATGTTTTTAAGTATTGAATATTTTTCTGCACTTATTTCCACGTTTGTTATGTTTGATTACTAGGAGGTACTAGTTTGTTATTTGTTACAATTTACGGCTAAGTTAAATATCAAATCCGTAATTGTTTGATTTCTTTAACTTGTGAAACAACTATGGTTTGATAATTTGCTGCTTTGGTGATTGTTGAATCTTATGAAGAATGTTCAACTAAATTAAATGCAACCGCTTGTGCTTGTGTTGTTTAACTTCATTGATCTTTCTAATTCGTAATGTAATTATCAAATTAAATCTAGAACGCTTGTCTTAGGTTGTTTGATAATTAGGGTTAATTGGGTCGCTTGTATTATAATTAATTATAAATAAGGAGAGATAGGAAAATAATCCAAACGTTGACTATTCAAAATATGGGTTGATTTATACTTATATCGATGATCAATTGTAAAGTTTCAAATGTGGATATTGACTTGGACCAATGTTAGTTTTTTAATTGTTTTCGTTAAATTAATTTTCATTATTATTAATTTATTATTTACAATTGTTTGCATACGAAAACCCCCCCAATCATTGTACGAAGCGTAAAATATTGAATTACATACTCATCGTGGGATGGACCCTTACTTCTACTAATAAATTAGTTTTAGATGTTAATGTATTACTATTGGGTGCATGCGACAGCAAACACCAAATTTTGGTGATGTTGTCGGGGAGTTATGCTAATTTATTTTTGTGCTTCTTTAGTTGTTTATTTTATTTTTGAAAAAAAAATCATAATTTTCTAAATTTTTAGGCAATTTATTGTTTTTAGGAACTTTAGCATAGAATTTTATTTGTTTTTCTTACTCTAGCTTGTTTTTAATTTGTTCTATTTGTTTATGACCGTAACTCGATCTTCTAATCAAGGTAAATTGCAGTACAATCAGGAATTAGAAAGAACCTTGCTCAGGTTAAGGAGTGGCAATCGGTAGAATTTCATAGTGAACAATTTTGATTCCGAGACCATATTCTATGGTGATTTTGAACCAAAGGAAGATGAAGTCATGGCTGAGGCCAATCGAACTTTGAAGGAGTTTGCAATCCCTAACTTGAATCAACAACCTCTATGCATTGCTTTTCCTAATTTAGACGTTGCTACTACTTTTGAATTAAAATTTGGGCTAATTCATATTTTACCCACTTTTCATGGTCTTGTAGTTGAGGATCCATACAAGCATCTAAAGGAATTTCATGTGGTTTACACAAGCATGAAACCTACCGAAATCAACGAAGAACAAATCAAACTAATAGCCTTCCCATTTTCTTTGAAAGATTCAGTAAATGATTGGCTCTATTATCTACCTTCCGAAAGCGTTACTACATGGGATGGAAGAATAATGTTATTTTTGGAGAAATACTTCCTAGTTTCAAGGGCAGCTAACATCCGAAAGAAAATTTATGGCATAAAGCAGGACAACAAAGAGTCATTACATGAATACTAGGAGCGGTTTAAGAAATTATATACAAGTTGCCCCCATCACCAAATCAGTGAACAACTCCTTATTCAATACTTTTATGAAGGCATTCTATCCATAGATACTCTATGATTGATGCTGCAAGTGGTAGATTAGACTCCCGAGGTTGCAAAGAACTTGATTGCAAATATGGCGACTAACTCTCAGCAATTTGACACTAGACTCGAACCCCGTCTAAACATGTTAACGAGGTAAATGTTTCATCCATTGAACAACAACTGGTGAGTCTAACCACTCTTGTTCGTCAAATGGCTACAGGTACTATGTAAACAATGAAGGCATGTGAAATTTGTTCATTGGTAGGCCATCCAATCGATATGTGCCCAACACTTCAAGAAGAATTCGGTGAACACGTAAATGCAGCCGATAGCTTTCTTAGACAACCACGGAGGAATTATTATCCATATTCAAACACATACAACCAAGGATGAAGGGATCATCCAAATCTTAACTATGGAAATCGACAAGTGAATCAACATATGAATCAAAATCGACAGAATTTCTAGAAATATAATCAGTCATTCCCTCCTAGACAACAATAGGGCCACACTTCTAACTCTGGTATGTCTTTAGAAGATATTGTTAAATCTTTTGCCTCTAACACTTTGCAATTTCAACATGAGACTAGTGCTAGCATTCAATGTTTGGAGAATCAAATGAGTCAAGTGGTTAACGCGGTCAGTTAGTTGGAGTCACAGAATTCGAGAAAATTTCTATCTCAAACAATGGTTAATCCAAAAGAAAATGTGAGTGCAATCATGTTGAGGAGTAGCACGGAGGTTAAAGCTCTAGTGAAGGTGGCCCCCACATCATCGAAGAAAGAAAATGAGGAATATATCAAAGCAGAAAAAGTACTCACAACGATACCAAAGTAAGTAAATGTTAGTTTTCTCCTCTTTTCGATTATAAACCATTACTCTCTTTCTCTCAAGCTTTAGCAGAATCTAGGAAAGATGAACAAAATAAAGATTTGTATGAAACTTTTCGTAGATGCGAGGTAAATATTCCATTCTTAGATGCTATTAAACAAATACCTCGTTATGCTAAATTCTTGAAAGAGTTATGAACTATGAAAAGGAAACATAAATTGAAGGGGGTGAGAAGGTAAGAATTGGGAAGAATGTGTCTACAATAATTCAAAAGAAACTTCCTACAAAGTGCACGGATCCAGATATGTTCACTATCCTTTGCATGATAGGCGACACCGAGTTTGAAAAGGTCATGCTAGATTAACCAGCATCTATTAATGTCATGTCATATTTTGTATACACTTCCTTGAAACTTGGACCATTAAATAAAACTTGTGTGATAATTCAACTAACTGATAAATCTAATGTCTATCCTAAGGGTGTAGTTGATGATGTTCTCGTGAAAGTTAATGAGTTCATTTTTCCCTGCTGATTTTTATGTGATGACATGGGTAATAGTAATCATATAACCCCTATCTTGTTAGAAAGACCGTTTTTAAGGAAATTCAAAATTAAAATAGATTTTCATAATGACATACTGACCATGGAATTTGACGATAAAACCATTAAACTTAATATCTATGATTCCATGAAACTTCCGGATGATGATAATGATGTCTATTCTATTGATGTGATTGATCATTTAGCACATGTCTTCGAATGTGATGCTAAAAATGAATGGGAAGTTGTCCTTAGTGAGCATCTTGGGAAGGAAAAAGAGGAGTTAGTCTTAACATTGAGTTACAAAGAACAGTGGCAGCATTAAATGATCTTCCAAAGTCAGGTAACAATTCTTGTTTTGTATTATCAGTTTCTAATGAGAAGCCTCTATTTTATGCTTTACAGACTTCCATTCCAAATTTGAAGTCTCACCTTAGTCACTACAAGTATGCATTCCATAGAGGTTGAGGAACACTGCCAGTTATCATTTCCAATGGACTTGGTGCACTGTAAGAAAGATCGAAGCCAACCATGATAGACCCGGGCTAAACAAGGAAACATTAAGTCAAGCCAATGACATTAAACAAAGTCGCTACTTGAGAGGCAACATAAGAGGAGTTCGTTCCTTTATCTTTTTATTTTTATTTTTCGCATTCATATTTTAGTTATCTTTGTCATTTTCTTTGTATTGCACCTTACATTGAGGACAATGTAATTCTTAAGTGTGGGGAGAGAATTTAGATTTAGGTTCCATTTAGATTTAGATTGAATTTAAAGTTCGAAAAATTTTTGCATAATTTTTCAAGAAGAATGGTTGAGGTTAAAAATATTTTGGTTGTATATACTATTTGCTAGAATTAATTAGGTTTTTGAAAAACTCATAACATGATTGAATGAATAATCTTATAATTTAGAGTTAATTGATTGAGTTATTTTCCTTGAGAATGGTAGTAACTAAATTTTGTAGACAAAAAGTAGGTGAGATTTTGAGCATTTAGACTGACATATCCATAACAATCTAATTATTTCTTTCATGTGTGATATTCTTCCATAGTTTTATTTCTCTAGAACTTGCCTTGATTCTCTTCAAGATCACATTGAAACATGCATGCACGAACATAATTAAGGTCATTTTTGTTACATAAATTAGTTACAGTAGCCAAATAGCCTACCCTATAATTGAGTTTTTCTTCGGTGAACCCCTTTGAGCCTAATTGTCTTTTCTCTGTGTAAACCCACGTTACAAGCTTTAAACAGGAAAAAAAAGTCTTTACCCAAGCCTTAGAGCTAGTGAAATATTGTTCATCATCATGATATGTGTGGGTGTGGAAGAAAATAAGTGTGGGGGTGTCGAAATTTTTAGTAGTGCTATGACTGGTGGAAGGGAACATGTTTCAATTTCAATTCATAAGTTCCATTACTGTGTAACATTTGAAGTTTATATTTCAAAAAAATCGAAAGAAAAAGAAAAAAAAACTAATGAAAAAAGAAAATAAGCGATGGAGGAGAATGATGTCAATGTTACAAAATATCTATGTTCATAATTTCTCCTACATTTCAAGAAAGGGTTCGATTTGTGTGGAATATATGCAAAATAAAAGAATCATTGTGTGGAGTAGTTGGTTTTACATATCTTATGAATATATTTGGGCTAAGTTTATTTACCTTTACTCCACTAGTTCAATGGCTCTTGAGTCACATACTCAAATATTTCCCACATTGACTCTAAGCCACGTTACAACCATTGAAAATTCCTTATGATTCTTGTAAAACAAGTAATCTAAGTGGTGGGGAATAAGAAGATATGCAAGCATATGGTAGATTATCTCCATTGGAATGGACTTGAGCGAAACACTTACCTTTTAAACACATAAGAGTTGAGTGCTTATATCCGTGAGGGTCCACATGTTTAGTTTATTCCATCTTCATATGAAAATGGTAGCTAATTGATTATGAGTTGTCTGAGAATGTTTATTTATGATGTGTTGTGTATTTTAAAGAGTTAAATTGTTCTATGTTCATGGCATTACGACTTGGGGGTTTTTAAGGAATTAAATTTGAGTTTTGTCCGAGAATGAGCAAAAGTTAAATGTGGGGGAATTTGATAGGAATATAAAATGCATATTTTCCCTTCTTATTTTATGTGTTCCTATGATTAATCAGTGCCAAAATATACTCATTACATTCATATTTTGATTTATGTAGCAATTCTATGGATATGACATAATTCGGAAGAAATAAGCGAATAAGGCCAAAATGAAAGAAAACGAAGTTTGGGGACTGAAATGCAAATACTAAAAATTAACGCGGAATCTCATGATAAAGATTTGAGAGTGTTAGAGGTCAATTTGATGAAGAAATATGTCAAACGGATGAAATACAATCAAAGTATTATCACATATCAACTCATAGTCGAAAATGTTATGTTTCAGATTTTCAATCTCAATTTGAAACCCATTTTTGGAATAGGAAACATTTAGATTTGAAATTATATTTCTAGAATATTTGTAGCCTTTTGATATAGCTTTCAAACGCATCTTGAATCGCTTCAATCACATATCGGGAGAGAAATGTATGACTAAAATACTGAATGTTGTCCGACGAAAAACTGGCAAAAATATGCGGTTGCATAGTGTAATCTTCCTTGCGGTCGCATGAGCACCTTCACTGATTTTTAGAGCCCAATTTCAATGTTCTATGCAACTTTATGACTTATTACTATGCGGTCGATAGGTATTTCCCGATACGAAAATTCTGATTTTCGAATTTAAGTCAATCACCTATAGAAGCAACTATAAATACGTGATTTGCAACCCTAGAACGGAAAGAGCGCCTCCAAACTTCGTTCTTCATTATTTTTCTCATAGATTCATGAATTTTAACTAAACTTTTACACTTGGTCGAAGGAGATTGAAGACTTGGAACCACATATTGTGAGATCTAAATGATTTTTCTTAGTTTAATTCATATTTTTAGTATTGAATGTTTTTTTTGCAATTATTTCCATGATTGTTATGTTTGATTGCTAGAAGACCTACTAGTTTGTTATTCGTTACAATCTATGACTAAGTTAAATATCAAATTCGTAATTGTTTGATTTCTTTAACCTGTGAAGCAATTAGGGTTTGATAATTTGTTGCTTTGGTGATTGTTGAATTTTAGGAAGAATGTTCAACTAAATTAAATGCAACCGCTTGTGCTTGTGTTGTTTAACTTCATCGATCTTTCTAATTCGTGATTATCAAATTAAATCTAGAACACTTATCTTAGGTTGTTTGATAATTAGGGTTAATTGGGTCACTTGTATTCTAATTAATTATAAGTAATGAGAGATATGAAAATAATTCCAACGGCGAATATTCAAAATATGGGTTGATTTATACTTATATCGATGATCAATTGTAAAGTTCTAAATGCTGCTATTGACTTTGACCAATGTTAATCTTTTGATTGTTTTCGTTAATTTAATTTTAATTGTTATTAATTGTGTTATTCACAATTGTTTTCATACAAAACCCCCCACAATCATTGTATGACGCATAAAATATTAAATTACATACTCTTCGTGGAATCGACCCTTACTTCCACTACTACATTAATTATAGAGGTTAAGGTATTACTTTTAGGTGCATGCGATAGTACACACCAGTTTTTTCTAGAAAATTCTCAACTTACTGATCGGCAGAAAGAAGCACTCTATAGGTATGCTAATCTGTACTCTTTTCCAATTCCATTTTTTTCCTATCCTACTCAGCTTCTCTTTTGTCTAGCTGAACAGCTTCACCTTCATTCATCAACACTATATAGTGGCTGTCTGGGAGAGATTCTCAAACTAATTAAAATCCATTTTTTAGCCGTTACCCAGCAGAGTAGTAGCCATATTTGACTGCTCCTCTCTAAGGTGGTCGCCACATGTTGATTGAAACGGTCATTTTTTACTTGGCAACGGCTGGAATTGTAATTTTAATTACAACCAGACAGCCATATAGTTGATCTTTTGTGATGGTTTGAGTATTGTTATTTGTGAAAACTAACTTTTAGCTGCACAAAATTTGTGTACTAGGGTTTTTTGGCATGTTGAAACTCTCTAATTAGGGTCTACTAATGTGTAGTGAGTTATCATAACTTTGAGATATCATATAATTTTGTAGTTGTTAGAATTTGGGTGTAACCCGAATTTCTTGTTGAAATAATTGAAATTTTTTAATTGAAGTGCATATTAAGAATAATTCAGTTCAGAATGCTATATGAGTCCTATGTCAAGTTGAAGTTCTATTTTGGAAGTCCATTGGGAGTTGAAAATTGGTATTAGACTTGAAGAAGAACCTGAAATAGAGAAAAACACTATTGACTAGGTGCCAAGGTTGTAGTGCCTATGCGCCGGTTGCTGTTTAACAATAGCAAGGTCGATGCCCAGGGTGTGGCGCCTAGGCGCCACCTGTCTGTTCCTGATTTTTTGCATTTTTTTTTTTTTTGGTTTTGAACTCGATTTTTTGGCATCCTGTTTCATAAACAACTCTAGTAGGAAGGTTTGGACGTCCCCTACATGTTTCTTATAAACATTAGGATTTTCTATACAATTTTATAGTGTTTGAAAAAAATGATTACTAGGTTTTATGATTATTATAATACTTCTCCATCTTCATTATTTGTGGTGCAATAAAATCTCTTAATTCATTTGTCATATTTTTTTGTCTTTTTTTTTTGCCTGCGATCATATAATTTATATTTTGTTATATAATTTTAACATCTCAATCCGGTGATTTCATATCAAGTGGTATCGAGCGATACACGATCTTTGAATTCCCAACAATTGGTATCAAAGATTCTGAGCATAATTAA